>CM038682.1:534297029-534704897 GCA_021605205.1 Aegilops longissima | reverse complement strand
AATTTAGATCACCAAGGTTCAGTGAGGAAAATTTTTTGCGACCTATGCAAGCCTCATAGAGGGCAGGAAGGTTCGCAAGGCCCTAAACAAGAAGATCTGAACAAAATGAAAGATGAACAAGGAGTAAACTAATGGCGGAGCGGTCGCCGCACAGATGTGTACTACGGCCGAATCATACGGCCATGGCAGGCAGGTATGAGGACACTACGATGAACACCCATGAACTACAAGAGGAACAGGACCTTCAGATGTGGATCTAGGGCTCAAGAGGAGCTCTTACTAACGCGCCGAAGGGCGGAGGAGCGCTTAAAGAGCTTCGTCCAGCCAAAGTTGATGCAGCGGCTGGCGCCGACGCCGGGCGGTCGAAGGTCGGCGGCGACGGCGGAGCTTCAAGAGCGGGAGCGCCGCGAGGAAGGAGAAGAGCGGAAGAAGAAGAGAAAGGGCCTGCCGGTCTATTTATAAGGAACCGGGCAATTAACAAGCACGAGAATCGAGGAGTCAAAGCGGCGGACGGCGCAGCTGTCGCTCGATTTCGGGATAGCATTAAATGAAAGGGAATCTTACTGTTTGATTTCTTTATTAAAGATGACGCCAAGGCGCCTGCTGCGGTGGTCGGAGGATGACGCCACGGCGGTTCAAGCAGATGGCGGTTTACGGAGTATGAAGGAGATTCAGAGTTTCGAAGATGTTGAAGATTAACATGAACCGGTTCAAGTCAACTGGGCCTAATGTTGGGGATATAACTACCGAGTGTAAACCGCCTAAAGGGGCCAGGTTACCTCGCCCATGATCGTGGCCCACGGAGGAGGCCCAAAGCCCGAGGCGGATTAGGGTCCATTCATGTAAACCGCCTTAGTCTTGTAACTTGAGCTGTAAGATAAGAGAGAAGAGACCGAGCCGACACTTGTATGAGCCGGATCGACTCAGAGACCGCCAAGGCCAACCCGTATATAAGGGACGACCCGCAGGCGGGTTAAAGATGCATAATTCGAGGCTTAGGCGGCTTATTGCTCCCTAGTCGCCAAATCACATCAATCCCATCACAACTAGACGTAAGCTTTTCCTTCATCGAAGGGGCCGAACTAGTATAACTCCCGTGTCTTTGTGTCCGCTTTAACCCCTCTAAGTTAACCCGTACGATGGCCCTGCGACTAAGTCCTTTCACGAGGACATCTGCCGTGACAATTCCACGACAGTTACACACGCGGTGGATGTGTATTTTATTTGAGGTCAACTTCGGTTTTCTACAACCGACATTAACAAATTCCCATCTGCCTCATAACCGCTGGCACGGCTCAAAGATATTACCCTGCAGGATGTCCCAACTTAGCCCATTATAAGCTCTCACGGTCAACGAAGGATATTCTTCTACTGGGAAGACCCGATCAATCTCGAATCCCGGACTACAAGACATTTCGACAAAGAATAAAACAAGACCAAAGAAGCCGCACGAATGTGCCGACAAATCCCGATAGGAGCTGCACATATCTCGCTCGTGGCACACCGGATGACCAGTACGACGGCAATCAAGATGCCCCAAGTTGCCTCGGGTGGCACCGCAAGTGGTTTAGGTTGGACCAACGCCAGAGGAGCATTGGCCCGGGGTTAAATAAAGATGACCCTCGGCTCGCGAAAACCCGGGGAAAAGGCTTAGGTGGCAAATGGCAAAACCAATGTTGGGCCTTGCTGGACGAGTCTTATTCAAAGCAAACTGTCAAGGGGTCCCATAAATCACCCAACCGTAAGGAACGCGAAATCAAGGAACATAACACCGTATGACGGAAACTAGGTGGCAAGAGTGGAACAAAACACTGCATAAGGCCGAGCCTTCCACCCTTTACCAAGTATATAGATGCATTAATTATAGCAGATATATATTGTGATATCCCCAACAAGTAAACATGTTCCAAAAAGGAACAACATCTCCATGTTCCAACAAGGAACAAACTTCAGCTTCACCGCAACTAGCAACGCTATAAGAGGGCTGAGCAAAGCGGTAACATAGCCAATCAACGGTTTGCTAGGAAAGGATGGTTAGGGCTGACATGACAATATGGGTGGCATGATATAGCAAGTGGTAGGCATCGAGCATAGGCATAGCAAAAGAGCGAGCAACTAGCATAGCAAAGATAGAAGTGATTTCGAGGGTATGGTCATCTTGCTCGCAATGTTCTCAGAGTTGTCGAAAGCTTGATCCTCGTAAGCGTTCTCAACAGGTTCCTCGCTCACGACTCGCCTCCCGCTCTACCCAAAACAAGAACACAAACAAAGGAACCATAATAAATCACGGTGCAATGCACAAGCAACATGATGCAAAACATGACATGATATGCGAGATGATATGCAATGCGATGCGCGCCCGAAGGAAAATGATGAACCAGGCATCAACTTGGCAAACCAAGTATGCCACTGAAAGATGAGATGATTTCGTTGAAATCGATATAAAGATCACCGAATCGGATGCACGGTTTGAAATGACAAGCAAAACAAGAATGGCACAAATCTGCCATTAACAAGATGATACCACTTAGCAAGCAACAAGAAATTAAGCTACTGCACCCAAACGTACCAACAAAGTATATGGCAGTGATCTACTCAAGATGCTTGACAAAAGATGAACACTGAGCTACGGCTAAATCACATCATAACAGTTTCAAACAAGCATGGCAAAAGTGCACAAAATATCAGCCGACATGGCAAAACAGCATCGTAGCAATGTTCAGAGCAAGAAAACTACATGCTACAGGAACTTATAATAGCAAAACAAGGCATGGCATGAATCTACTCAAAGCATAGAACAAAAGTCCCTTACTGACCATAAGCCAAAAGGATCAGAAAATATAGTAACACCCATGTCAATATCGCAAGTTCCGCTAATGATTCAGCAACATGGCATGTCAAAACTGATAACAAGTAGGCATGTTTAAGAGCTCGATGCACTCACTACAGAGCCTTTCATGATAAACTAAGCATACATACATCAAGAAGACATGGCATAGAAGACATACATGGCAAGAACAACATCATAGCATATACGGATCAACCACAACAACCTTGGCAAAATTGAATAACATGTAAACAATCTGCCAGGAAACATTTGATAGCAAAAGTAGAGCTCGATTGACTCAAGCTATGGCACTCTATAATTTCAAACAAGGGCATGGATGGATAGAGCAAGACATGTAGAACAAAACATCCTTACTGAAGTATCTCAAAATATGCATAGATCTCTCGGTAGCATCAAGTTAACATGGCATCAAAATATCAAGAAAACAGAGCTGAAATCAGCAACATCAGACACCTACTTTGCATGCTTGTGCTAGTCACCACATAGATCACAAAAATACATGGCATACACCCCTGGAAAGATGGCATGTCATATTACAAAACACATGTAGGACTCAAATTCATAGGGTGCACACATCAATCATAGCAAAATAACAAAAGTGCAAGTTCTGTTAAGAAACAGAAACTAACATCACATAGCCCTCTTCTAACAGCATTTCGGGCATCAAGATGAGCTCAAATGAAAATGATGCAATGAGATGAAATGATCTACTCTTCGAGATTTAACATTTTGACATATTATACGCGCAAAATGGAGCTACAGATGCAAAGATATGCTACGAGAAAATGCCACAAAATATTCTCGAATTAAAACTTAGATGAATTTGAGAGGGGAAGAAGTCAACGGATAGATCGGATCCGATCGATCCGATCGAGGGCGGCGGGCGCTGCTCCTCCGGTGGCCGGAGCTGCGGGCTCGCCAAGAGGAGGCGGGGCCGGCAGGCGGCGGCCGAGGGAGAGGAGGCGGGCGACGGCGGTGGGCTGGCGGCAGGTCCGGCGGGCGGGCCGGGCCGGAGCGGGCGGGCGGGTGCCGGCGGCGGGCGGAGAGCGGGCGGCGGCGGCGAGGCCTCGGGCGCCATGGAGGGGCGGCGCGGCGACCCGGCCGGGCGGGCTGCCGTATTCGCAGGCGGCGCGGGGGGCGGCAGCCACGTGGCACGTGGAGATTCGCGGGCTGGCGGCGGGCGCTGGGCGGACGTGTCCGGGCGGCGCGGGGTTTCGTCCGGACGCGAGGTGGGAAGGCTAGGTTAGACCCAAATTTGGAATGGGGTTGCTTAAATAGGCATAGAGGAGCTAGAGAGTCCAAATGAGGTGTAGTTTTACCACACGATCGTGATCGAACGACGGAGAGCATGGAAGTGACTTAGATGGGTTATTGGACTATTTTGAAGGGGTGTTGGGCTGCAACTTAAAAGAGGCCTTTATGAGAGTGCGGTTAACTGCTGAGTACCAAACGAGCTCCAAATGACCAAACTTGACCGGTGGTCTACGGTGGTATACCAAGGCCACTTGACAAACCTCGTCCATTCCGAGAAGGTTTAGTACCCGCCACTAAAAACGTAAAAGGGCCGCCGGGAGATAGGAGTGCCGGATTGCAAAACGGACAACGGGAAAATGCTCGAATCATGAGACTAACACGATGCAAATGCGATGCACATGATGACATGATGTAAAATGCATGACATGGACAAAGTGCAAATGAAGAAAAACCCAACCACGGAGGGAATATCATATCACAATGCCTAAAATGGCAAGAGTTGGAGTTACAAATATGGAAAGTTACATCCGGGTGTTACAACACTCCACCACTACAAGAGGATCTCGCCCCAGATCTAGGACTGAAAGAACTCCGGATATTCGAACGGAGGTGATCCTCGCGCCCTGTGTGGCTTCTTGGTCGGAATGGTGTGACCACTTCACTTTGAGGAATTTGATTGACTTGTTGCGTAGTCTTGCGCCGGTTTCTTCAAGAATAGCAACGGGTGCTCATGATAAGAGAGATCTTCTTGAAGGTCAATTTCTTCGGTTGATAGTGCGCTCAGAGTCTTGAAGCACTTGCGGTTGTGACACGTGAAACACATCGTGCACATTTGCGGTTGGACGGAAGCTCGTTGATAGGCTAGATCGCCTCTTTGCCAATGATCTTGAAAGGACCCACGATCTAGGGGCAAGCTTCCTTGATACCGGGCGACGAAAGTGCCTTTCATTGAGAGACGCGGAGGTAGACATGGTCTCCGATTTCAAAAGCCACATCATGGTGCTTATCATCATAATAGTTCTTCCGCGCGATTATGCGGCTTTGAGATTCTCACGAATGACTTTGCACATTTCTTCCGCTTCAGGATCAAGTCATTGCCAAGAAGTTGGCGCTCACCTGCCCTGCACCAATTGAGAGGAGTACGCACTTTCGCCATAGAGAATTTCGAATGGGGCCTTGCCCAACTCGCTTGGAAGCTGTTGTTGTAGGAGAACTCGCATATGGAAGACAATCTTCCCACTTCATACCGAAAGAAATGACACAAGCCCCGAGCATATCTTCAAGGATTTGATTAACTCGCTCAACTTGGCCACTTGTTTGAGGATGGAAAGCTGTGCTGAAACGAATGTTGGTGCCCATGGCCTTCTCAAAAGAATCCCAAAACTTGAGGTAAAGATGCTGCCACGGTCTCAAGAGATCACTTGTGGAATGCCGCAAGGAGACAACTCGAGGTGTATAGCTCGCCAACCGAGCTGCTGTGATGGATTCTTTGATAGGAAGAAAATGAGCCACTTTAGTAAGCTTGTCAATGACAACGAAGATAGCATCATTTCCACGCTTGGACTTTGGAAACCAGTCAATAAGTCCATTTCAATATGATCAAACTTCCATTCGAATAGCAAGAGGTTGAAGGAGACCAGCTGGTCTTTGGTGTTCTGCTTTCACTCTTCTCGCAGACATCACACTCATTCACGAATTGAGCAATTTCGCTTCATTCGAGTCCACCAATATGACTGCTTGAGGTCATGGTACATCTTCGCATTTCCGTGATGAATGGATAGAAGCGAATTGTGAGCCTCGCTCATAATGACTTTTCTCGATCACCCTTAGGAACCACAATCCGTCCTCAAAGAAAAGAGTATCTTTGTCATCAATGTGGAAGCACTTGTACTTGAATGCCCTTGTCGATACCACGCTTCACCTTTTTCACCATGGTATCCGTAAGTTGAGCCTCACGAATCTGATCTTCCAAAGTAGGAGAGACTATGAGGTTGGCAAGAAAACCTTGAGGAACAACTTGAAGATTCAGCTTATGGAAAGCTTCACAGAGATCCGCTGGAAGGGCTTGAGGATTAAACTGCTGCAAGAAGCCTTCCCGCTCAAAGCATCTGCAATGACATTGGCCTTGCCGGAGTATATTCAATACTTGGGTTGTACTCTTGAATCATTTCGACCCATCGAGTCTGCCGAGGTTGAGGTTGGGTTGAGTGAAGATATACTTGAGACTCTTGTGATCGGTGAAAATGTCCACTTTCCTTCCCAACAAGAGATGTCTCCATGTTATCAATGCATGGACAATCGCCGCCAACTCAAGATCGTGAGTGGGGTAGTTCTTTTCGTTGGGCTTCAATGACGAGAGGTATAAGCCACAACTCTCTTCTCTTGCATTAACACAGCACCGAGACCTTGAAGAGAAGCATCACGTAAAACTTCAATGGCTTGGATTCATCAGAGGAGTCAAGACAGAGCTGTGACAAGTTTCTCTTTGAGGGTATTGAAAGCAACGCCACACTCAGAGACCAGACATACTTCACATGCTTCTCGAGGAGGTTGGAAAGAGGCTTTGCAATCTTGGAGAAATTCTCAACGAATCTTCGCAATAGCTTGCAAGACCAAGAAAATCATGGAGCTGCTTGACATTCCGAGGAGGTTCCCAATTCACAATTGCGGACACCTTCTGGATTAACAGCGATGCCCTTGGCGGAGATGATATGACCAAGATAAAGCACTTCATCAAGCCAAAATTCACATTTGGAAAACTTCGATAGAATTGATACTCTCGAGCTTGTCTAGCACCAATCGCAAATGTTTGGCATGATCCTTCTTATTCTTGGAGAAGACCAAAATATCATCAAGATAGACCAAGACGAATTCATTGGTGTAGGGGTTGAAGATGAAGTTCATCATCCGAGAGAATGTTGGAGGAGCATTGACAAGGCCGAAAGACATGACAAGATATTCATAAGAACCAAAGCTTGTTCTCAATGCTGTCTTGGGAATATCTTGTTCACGAATGCGAATCTGATGATAACCCATACGAAGGTCAAGCTTGAGAACACTTTAGCACCTTTGAGTTGCTCGAAAAGCTCATTGATGTTGGGAAGTGGATACTTGTTCTTGATAGTCTTCTTATTCAATGGACGGTAATCGACGCAAAGTCGGTCCGCGCCATCCTTCTTCCGACAAAAAGAACACCACAACCCCAAGGAGATGAACTCGGTCCGATCAAACCCAGACGCTCTTGTTCATCGAGCTGCTTCTTCAATTCCTTCAGCTCATCAGGTCCAAGCTTGTATGGACGCTTGCAAACGGGTTCAAGGATGTGCTCAAGATCGATAACGAACTCAATCGGCCGATGAGGAGGCATACCCGAAGCTCTTCCGAAAGACATCTTGGTACTCACAAACGATCGAATCGAGAGATAGCATCCAATTCACCCTTCTCATTGAGAGAAAACAACCAATGGTTTCATCACGAGCGCATAGATGATCACATCATTAGAAGAGTGAGTCAATTGAATTTCCCCGCAGCACAATCAAGCTGAGCTTTGTGCCGATAAAGCCACCCATCCCGAGAATAAGATCAATATCCGAGTCACCGAGAACAATTGGTTTAGCCAGAAATCTATAATCGCCCATCTTGATACCGACATTCGGAACCAAAACTAGAGAAGTCATTTGCTTGCCCGGGGACACAATCTTCAACGGAATAGGAATCTTTTCCGTCACAAACTCATGCTTGGCAACAAAAGGTCTCGAAATGAAAGAAAGCGATGCACCAAGATCAAATAAGACTTTTGCAGAATATCATTAATCGAGAGATTACCCATTATCACATCAAGATTCCTCCGCTTGAGCTGCATTCATCATATTGACCTTGGCATGCTTTGGATTATGCTTGACCACTGCATTGCTGGAAGATTTCACAGAGGAGGAGGCGAAGGCGCTCTGGTTGAAGCACTTGTTCGCATAGTGACCTTTCACGACATTTGTTGCAAGTCACCTCGTAGAGTGGACGGTGGTAAGGAGCACTTGACCTTGGAGCTTGAGAATTAGACTTGTTTCGATAGCCTGGTTGGGTGGGTGGGAAGATCCACGGCCACCGAGTTCTTCTGCCGATAAGGCCGACGGAACGGAGGAGGAGGAAGGTAGAACTTCGCTGCTTAGCTGCCACTTGAGAGGAAGAAGAAGACTGAACTGCATCCCCGATTCTCTTCTTAGAAGCCTCACATTTGAGCTGGGCAGCTTGCTTCAAAGGCCATGTTGTAGAATTCATCATACTTTTCTCGCTCAAAAGCACAAGAGCTAATTGCAGATCTTCTCTCGACCACCTCTGAATTGATAGATCATACTCTTTTCATCGTGGACGCCTTGCTTAGAAAAGCGAGCGAAGTTTCGAACTGGATATTGTATTGATACACGTACATGTTGCCTTGCTTGAGATTGCGGAACTCCTCACGCTTGCTCTCAACAACACTTTTCGAATGTGGTGAGCTCAAATCTCGGCGAACTCATCCTGTAATGACACGACCTCCTCTGGAATCTTTGTATTGCTGGTACCACTCAGCAGCTTGGTCCTTGAGTTGAAACGATGCAAACTTGACAAAGTCCTCAGGTCTGACATTGCTACAATCAAAATGCTTGCAGATGTCCACAAGCCAATCGTCAGCGCCTGTAGCCTCGACATAGAAACTGAAAGACTTCGGTTAATTAGCGAGGAACTGACTGAGAGTAGCAAAGTGCGGCTGATTGTTGCCTTGACCTTGATTTCCTTGATTGCCTTGCCCTTGAGTACGCTTCTTGCAAGAGCTGCAAAATCATCTCGAGCATTGGCATTGGTGGCTGCCATGATAGTTGCCAGCCTCCGGAGGCGGAGGTGGAGGTGGAGGGTTCGATCGATTCCCATCATCACGGTCCGGATTCGACGCTACATGGAGCCATCCTCAAGAGGGTGACATCCGTTAGTCCTTGATAGACAAATAGTCAAGTTGAATCAACGGATAGAAATTGCAACATATAGTCTTCACAATAAACATTCAACAAGAATGAACGAATGAATTCCAAAGTTAAAATCACACGCCCATTAAGGTGAGAAGCCACTTGATTAAGGGTTGATGAAAAATAACAAGGTAAGATCGAACAAATAAGTGGTAAGGATTACCCAATCACGAACCAAATATCTGCGGGAAGAAATGCTAGGAGCTACTTGAATCCCACCTATAAACTCCCAAACTTTTGGTTATGCAATCTGGTGTTGGGGATACAGGGACACAAAATATATCACCCAAACTAACAATACCTAGATCCAATTGTATCCATCCGTCAACACATAACCAAGAAACCTTCGAAATCGTGGTACCTCGACCTTCAAAAGCATCCGTTATACAAGTCATGGCAATACTCCCGAGCTCGCCTCAAGATCGGGTTATCGGGTTATCTCACCAACAACCGCACAAAAGAGATTTCGATGTTGGCAAATCTCGTATTCCAGAACTGCAACGATAAAATTGTGACGACAACACCTCGGAGCTCAACTCCCCGGACACCGCCACAACCCCTAAATGTCGAGGCACCAAGAACAATGTTCTCGCCACAAAACCATTGAACGATCCCAAGATACCCGCGTGATCCTAAAAAAAATTTAGTGAAATTTGAGAAGAGAAGAGTCAAAACTTCTACGTCAGAGACCTCACAGAGCTTATTTAAGGACCTGGGAGTAAAAAGAATCCTACTCCGATATATATAATCCTAAGACTCAAAACATTTTCCATTCTAGACTCAACAACGCCAAGAAACAATCAAGTAGGGGCTCCTAAGTCGGGGAAGGCTCTGATTACCAACTTGTAACACCCTCGATGCGGCTATATCTCCCACGTGTCGAGGCACGACTTAGAGGCATAACCGCATTGAAAGCAATGTCGCAAGTGAGGTAATCTTCACACAACCCATGTAATACATAAGGGAAAGAGATACATAGTTGGCTTACAGTCGCCACTTCACACAATACATAAATAAACATCCATCATTCAGAGTACACTCAAGGTCCGACTACGGAACCAAAATAAAAGAAGATACCCCAAATGCTACACAGATCCCCGATCGTCCCAACTGGGCACCACTACTGATCATCAGGAAAAGACACATAGTAACGACCACGCCTCATCGAACTCCCACTTGAGCTCGGTTGCGCCACCTGACCGCATCGCCGGCACTGCAACTGTTTTGGTAGAATCTGTGAGTCACGGGACTCAGCAATCTCACACCCGTGAGATCAAGACTATTTAAGCTTATAGGAAGGACAGAGTTGTAAGGTGGAGCTGCAGCAGTTTACTAGCATATATGGTGGCTACATCGCAAAAGAGAGCGAGAAGAGGAGCAAAGCACGGTCGTGAAGCTAGTAGCGATCAAGAAGTGATCCTGAACTACTTACGCCGACATAACTCCAACACGTGTTCACTTCCCGGACCGCCGAGAAGAGACCATCACGGTTACACACGCCGTTGATGTGTATTTTATTTGAGGTCAACTTCGGTTTTCTACAACCGACATTAACAAATTCCCATCTGCCTCATAACCGCGGGCACGGCTTTCAAAGATATTACCCGCAGGGTGTCCCAACTTAGCCCATTATAAGCTCTCACGGTCAACGAAGGATATTCTTCTACCGGAAGACCCGATCAATCTCGAATCCCGGACTACAAGACATTTCGACAGCAATAAAACAAGACCAGCAAAGCCACCGAATGTGCCGACAAACCCGATAGGAGCTGCACATATCTCGTTCTCGTGGCACACCGGATGAGCAGTACGACGGCAACCAAGATGCCCCAAGTTGCCTCGGGTGGCACCGCAAGTGGTTTAGGTTGGACCAACGCCAGAGGAGCATTGGCCCGGGGTTAAATAAAGATGACCCTCGGCTCGCGAAACCCGGGGAAAAGGCTTAGGTGGCAAATGGTAAAACCAATGTTGGGCCTTGCTGGACGAGTCTTATTCAAAGCAAACTGTCAAGGGGGTCCCATAAATCACCCAACCGTAAGGAACGCGAAATCAAGGAACATAACACCGTATGACGGAAACTAGGTGGCAAGAGGAACAAAACACTGTGCATAAGGCCGAGCCTTCCACCCTTTACCAAGTATATAGATGCATTAATTATAGCAGATATATATTGTGATATCCCAACAAGTAAACATGTTCCAAAAAGGAACAACATCTCCATGTTCCAACAAGGAACAAACTTCACTTCACTCGCAACTAGCAACGCTATAAGAGGGCTGAGCAAAGCGGTAACATAGCCAATCAACGGTTTGCTAGGAAAGGATGGTTAGGGCTGACATGGCAATATGGGTGGCATGATATAGCAAGTGGTAGGCATCGAGCATAGGCATAGCAAAAGAGCGAGCAACTAGCATAGCAAAGATAGAAGTGATTTCGAGGGTATGGTCATCTTGCTCGCAATGTTCTCGAGTTGTCGAAAGCTTGATCCTCGTGAAGCGTTCTCAACAGGTTCCTCGCTCACGCACTCGCCTCCCGGCTCTACCCAAAACAAGAACACAAACAAAGGAACCACAATAAATCACGGTGCAATGCACAAGCAACATGATGCAAAACATGACATGATATGCGAGATGTGATATGCAATGCGATGCGCCTTCGAAGGAAAATGATGAACCAGGCATCAACTTGGCAAACCAAGTATGCCACTGAAAGATGAGATGATTTCGTTGAAATCGATATAAAGATCACCGAATCGGATGCACGGTTTGGAAATGACAAGCAAAACAAGAATGGCACAAATCTGCCATTAACAAAGATGATACCACTTAGCAAGCAACAAGAAATTAAGCTACTGCACCCAAACGTACCAACAAAGTATATGGAAGTGATCTACTCAAGATGCTTGACAAAAGATGAACACTGAGCTACGAAGCTAAATCACACATAACAGTTTCAAACAAGCATGGCAAAAGTGCACAAAATATCAGTCGACATGGCAAAAACAGCATCAGTAGCAATGTTGAGCAAGAAAACTACATGCTACAGGAACTTATAATAGAAAAACAAGGCATGGCATGAATCTACTCAAAGCATAGAACAAAAGTCCATTACTGACCATAAGCCAAAAAGGATCAGAAAATATAGTAACACCCATGTCAATATCGCAAGTTTCGCTAATGATTCAAGAACATGGCATGTCAAAACTGATAACAAGTAGGCATGTTTAAGAGCTCGATGCACTCACTACAGAGCCTTTCATGATAAACTAAGCAATCATACATCAAGAAGACATGGCATAGAAGACATACATGGCAAGAACAACATCATAGCATATACGGATCAACCACAACAACCTTGGCAAAATTGAATAACATGTAAACAATCTGCCAGGAAACATTTGATAGCAAAAGTAGAGCTCGATTGACTCAAGCTATGGCGCTCTATAATTTCAAACAAGGGCATGGATGGATATAGCAAGACATGTAGAACAAAACATCCTTACTGAAGTATCTCAAAATATGCATAGATATCTCGGTAGCATCAAGTTAACATGGCATCAAAATATCAGCAAAACAGAGCTGAAATCAGCAACATCAGGACACCTACTTTGCATGCTTGTGCTAGTCACCACATAGATCACAAAAATACATGGCATACACCCCTGGAAAGATGGCATGGCATATTACAAAACACATGTAGGACTCAAATTCATAGGGTGCACACATCAATCATAGCAAAAATAACAAAAGTGCAAGTTCTGTTAAGAAACAGAAACTAACATCACATAGCCCTCTTCTAACCGCATTTCGGGCATCAAGATGAGCTCAAATGAAAATTACGCAATGAGATGAAATGATCTACTCTTCGAGACGAACATTTTGACATATTATACGCGCAAAATGGAGCTACAGATGCAAAGATATGCTACGTAGAAAATGCCACAAAATATTCTCAAAATTAAAAACTTAGATGAATTTGAGAGGGGGAAGAAGTCAACGGGATAGATCGGGATCCGATCGGGATCCGATCGAGGGCGGCGGCGCGGCGCGGCTCCTCCGGTGGCCGGAGCTGCGGGCTCGCCAAGAGGAGGCGGGCCGGGCAGGGCGGCACGGAGGGAGAGGAGGCGGCCGGGCGACGGGCGGCGGGCGGGCCGTGGTTCCGGCGGCGTCGGGCGGCGCAGGTCCGGCGGGCGGGCCGGGCCGGAGCGGGCGGCGGGTGCCGCTGGTGCGGGCGGAGAGCGGGCGGCGGCGGCGGAGGCCTGGGCGCCATGGAGGGGCGGCGGCGAGTGGGCCGGGCGGAGGCGGGCGGGCCCGCAGGTGGGCGCGGCGGAGTGGGCGCGGGCCACGTGGCACGTGGAGATTGCCGGGCGCGGCGGCGCGGGGGCGGACGTGTCCAGCGGCGCGGGGTTTCGTCCGGACGCGAGGTAGGGAAGGCTAGGGTTAGACCCAAATTTGGAATGGGGTTGCTTAAATAGGCATAGAGGAGCTAGGAGAGTCCAAATGAGGTGTAGTTTTTGCCACACGATCGTGATCGAACGATGGAGAGCATGGAAGTGACTTAGATGGGTTATTGGACTATTTTTAAGGGGTGTTGGGCTGCAACTTAAAAGAGGCCTTTATGAGAGTGCGTTAACTGCTGAGTACCAAACGAGCTCCAAATGACCAAACTTGACCGGTGGTCTACGGTGGTATACCAAGGCCACTTGACAAACCTCGTCCATTCCGAGAAGGTTTAGTACCCGCCACGGAAAAACGTAAAAGGGCCGCGGGGAGATAGGAGTGCCGGATTGCAAAACGGACAACGGGAAAAATGCTCGGAATCATGAGACGAACACGTATGCAAATGCGATGCACATGATGACATGATGTAAAATGCATGACATGGACAAAATGCAAAATGAAGAAAAACCCAACCACGGAGGGAATATCATATCACAATGCCGAAAATGGCAAGAGTTGGAGTTACAAATATGGAAAGGTACATCCGGGGTGTTACAAAGATGTACCTGGATTTGAAGGAAAGTTTCTGGTGGACAGGTATGAAGAAGGATATTGCCGAGTACGTAGCAGTATGCGATGTTTGTCAACGAGTAAAGGCAGAACATCAGAAGCCAGCAGGGTTACTTCAACCTTTGCCGATTCCCGAGTGGAAATGGGAAAAACTTGGAATGGACTTTATCACAGGATTACCCAGGACCCGTTCGGGCTATGATTCCATCTGGGTAGTGGTTGATCGTTTGACCAAGGTAGCTCACTTCATTCCTGTGAAGACTACCTATACCAGTGCTAAGTTGGCCAAGATATACATGACCAGGGTCGTACGTCTGCATGGAGTTCCGAGGAGTATCGTGTCAGATAGAGGAACACAATTTACCTCAAAGTTTTGGAATCAGCTTGCATGAAACTTTGGGTACGAGGCTGGAGTTCAAGACAGCTTTTCATCCGCACATGATGGATGACCGAGAGAGTCAACCAGATTCGGAAGACATGTTGAGAGCTTGTGTGCTAGACTATGGGTCTAGCTGGGATGATAATTTGCCATACGCAGAGTTCTCGACAACAACAGCTTATCGTGCCATCAAGATGGCCCTTTCAAGCTCTATACGGAAGGAGGTGCGAACACCATTGTTGTGGATGGTGTTGAGATCGATCACTTTTCGTTCCGATCTTATCGAGATTCAAGAGAAAGTCAAGCTGATTCGGGATAGACTCAAGATAGCACAATGAGATGTAAGAGTTATGCCGACAAGAACGCAAGGAAGTAACTTACTAAGCGGGAGACCGAGCATATTCGTGTGTCTCACTTCGTGGAATCAAGAGGTTTGGTGTCAAAGGAAAGTTAGCACCCGATTCATTGGCCCTACAAAATCCTCGAACGTCGTGGAGAAGTTGCTTACAAGTTGGAATTACCGGAAGGATTGTCCGGAGTTCATGATGTCTTCCATGTTTCTCACCAAGAAGTGTCATGCCGACATGGCCGATATTCCGCTGAGAGACACAAGGCCCCTAGAGGCCATACAGCTCGACGTTGATCTGACTTATAAGGAGAAACCCGTCTGAATTCTCGAGACTGCAACAGAGTCACCCGCAGCAAGATCATCAAGTTTTGCAAGGTGCTGTGGAGTCATCACTCCGAGGAAGAAGCCACCGGGAGCGAGAAGAAGACCTTCTCCGAGACCACCCGCACCTATTTGTTAGTTAACCCAATCTCGAGGGCGTAGATTCATCTTAAGGTGGGTAGGTTTGTAACATCCTAAATTTCCTATTTGGAATGTTTTACAATTATAGCTACATCTATGCATTTTGTTTGAATTTGAGTGGCATTTGAAGTTTCGTAAGTTTTGGAGTTGTTGGAATCAATTCAAAATTTTGGCAAAGGGAAATCATTTCAAAAACTATGCCCGATAAATACTTGAGAAAAGTATGAGAGGAGTAAATATGACACTCCAAAAATATCAGGGGAAAAACATTGCCAAAAGGTTTGAATTCAAATTTGAGTTTTATTTGAATTTTGAAAAATGAATTTTTATAAAGTTTGGATTTTGCCTCGAAAATGTTCAAATGATAGGAATATTCCCTGATCATTTTGATATATATATATATATATATATGTCCTATATAAAATATTTATATTATATATATTTTATCTCTGTTTTTATTTTCAAAAAAAAAGGAGGGAAAGAAAGCCCTCGGCGCGGCCAGCCAACTGCCCAGCCTAACACCCAGCGGCTGACCAAAGGGCTAGCCGACCGCCCAGCCCCACACAAATTGACGGCCCGACCGAGCCCCCCGCCTGAATCCTCTCGCCTCGGCCGACCGACCTGACAAGGCCCCTCCTCTCGACGGGTGGCCCCACCCCTCACCTTCCTCGCCACGCTTAACCGGCGCCGCCGCCGGATCCCGCAGATCCGGATTCGCCATGATCCCGCCGCTGTTCTCGTCCAAGTCGAGGCCACCATATATACCCCCGACCCTTCCCCCTCGCCTCGCCTCGCCTGACCTCCTCCTCCAGAACGCTGAGCACCCGAGCGCCGCCATTAGCTCCACTCCGACCCACCCCGCCACCCCGATCTCGCCCGACTCCACCAAACCAACCTCGCCTCGTCCGCACCACGGAGGTCTCCGCTGCCGCCTCTAACCACCGGAGTCGCTGAGCACTCGCCGCCCGAGCACGCCGAGCCGAGCCGCAGTAAGTCCCTCGAGTCTTTCCCTCCTAGATCTAGGTCTGACGGTTAGGATTAGATTCTCAAGGGGTATGTTTTATTTTAGGTTTAGTTATAAAAACCGTTCAGATCGGTTTAGTTAGGTTTTTTTATTAGACCGCCGACTCGCTTTTTAACCCTAGGGCCGATTTAGTTATATTACATAAGCTGCTATATAGGCCCATTAGCCCGTTTTTTTCTTTATTTTCGTTTTTGTTTTAACAGAATAGTTTCAGATTTGAAAATTCATATCTTTTAATCTACTTAATATTTTTAAGTGATTCTTTTTGTTGGTTTGCAAATTTCTTATAGTTTCTGTAGAAAATATAACTAGGCATGTTAAAATTATTTAAAATTGCTTTATTTTAAATTTAGACAGAATAGTAAATCTGCTATAAAATGAGTTAGGAATATTATTTATTAGTGATTCTTTTGTCACAACTTTGTTTTGACATTGCCTAACCATAGGAATTTATTTGGGCATTTTAGGATTAATAAAAAATTAGTTTTAATCAGAATCATGTTATTCTTAATTATTTAACTAGCTACTGTTTTCCTATTGTTTTCATTAGCAAATATTTTTTTTTATGTGATAGATTATTCTAGGTTAGTTTCTGTAACTTTAGAGCATGAACTTTTATTTATAATAAATAAAACTTTTATTTTATTTTTCTACTAGAATTTGCTTTAGGCCTAATAGGAGTTTTATAATAGATTTTAAAGTGATTCTTTTTGCTCCTAGTTGCTTGATGAATTCTTTTCTGTTAGGTAACATAAACCCATGCTTAGGTTCTGTTAAGAAAATTTTGTTATGTAAAACTATTTTTAGTTGTTACTTGAAGTAGGAAAACTATGAGATGGATTTCTTTTAGTATTTCTTTGGGTTTTGATTCGTTGGTTTTGTGCGCTTTCAGACATTATGCTGTTATGCTAAGTGATCATATGTTGTATGCTTATTATGGTTATTGTTTGCCTCGTAGAATTTCCGGAGTGCTAAGCTTGTTACCACGAGTCCCTAGCTTACTTAAGATCGTCAAGAAGGCAAGTCATTGATCATGTTTCTTTACAATACCTATGATTTTATTGCATTAGAATTATACCTCCCCACCATGCATGCAGTAGGTGAAATTTTGAAGTTATGTTCTTGAGTAGTATCATGAGGTAGGATGAACCCAATTTCCCTTGTTACCATGACCCGGGACGAAATAGTTTATTCTTGCTATGCTCGTAGACGGGGTTGGTTGAGTGAATTCATAAGGGAGATGTGAGAGTCAAGAAGATGACAACCCCATGAACTTCAAGCTCAAGATGGACTTCAGAATTCACTACTGGGTGGAGGACGGTTGACGGGCACCCTGGAGAACCCAGTGGTTGGCCGGGATGCATGGAGAAGTGCCATGACATCTTGCGGAAAGCTTCACCCAGCCACAAAGAGATGGATGTATACCCCATTGATCGAAGCTTACTCCTGCAGCCGCAAGCCATTATGGGCTCGCTTGGTCAACCCTAGTTGTGACTCGGCGGACGGTGCTACGAGAGGTAGAAGAACAGTAGGATTGATGGGTACTGCAAGGGCCGAAGAACTCTTCGAAGACCCTGTTGCTCATCCCGCCTTCAAACACCATGAAGTGCTAAGACTTAAAAGGAGGGAACGATTCTTGCGGGTAAAGTGCTAAACCTCTCGCAGAGAAAAGATCTAATCGATTAGCCGTGTCCCCGTTACGGACAATTTGAGCCTCGAACTTGGAAGTATTCGAAATCTCAACACTAAAAATTAATAAATTAATTGAGGGGGTTATGACTTAATAATTTGGGAATGAGACATTGGTTGGTGGAACCATCTCAGTAATTACCAACAATTTTGTAGTATTTACAAGCAAGTCCACTTTTGTATGGAAAAACTGGCTTTTTCGCAAAACAATGAAACTTAGAGCCCCACAGCCAAATTGCATATAGTGTTAGTAATTTTATTATTATTTCTCTCTTCATGTCTTGCCAAAGATATTCAAAATGCTGACTCTACACGGCTGCAACGCCTTATGTTGCAGAGGAGTATTCCGATCAGAGTGAGGCTACGCTCCGCGCTGGCGATTGCCTTTGGAGTCGGATGGACTCGCTTATTCTTCTACGCCTCGCAGCTTTACTTAGTTTATTTCATGAGTTACCTTCGCCAATTTATTCTATTGTAATAAAGACTCGATATGAGAATTGTGTAATAAATTCAGGTGTGATTGAACTTTGATTATTTCATCAATGTATCGTGAGTACCAAAGATGATCTTGGGATGGTATGCATACGTAGACTTGACCGATTTTGGGTCAGGTCGCTACAACCAGCCGCCAGCTCCTTGGTTTCTGGTCTCCAACGCTGCATAGAGTGCAACCTCGTGAAGATCAAGGCAATCGAGAGGATGGAAGTACCCGACGATCGCTAGATGTGCAAAAGTTCACCGCTGTTTACGCCCATCACCGATTCATCATCCGCTGGGCGAGAAAGCTCTTCCTCCGTACTCAGCTCATGAAGAAGACCACCTTCTTCGAATGGAACCACAAGGCGGACGAAGCTTTTCTCCGCTTGAAGAAAATGCTGACTATTCTCTGCAGTGTCTGGCGGCTCCGACTCCCAAGGAGCCCATGTTCTCGTGATATCGCCGCCACCAAAGACGGGTAGTCAAGATACCATTGAAGTTGAACGCAAGGAGGAAGGCAAGGCGCCACCTGTCCAGAGACCAAGATATTACCCGAGCGGGCATCGCCGACCTCCAAGCAGTAACTACCCCCACTACCGAAGATGTGTTATGGCGCACTTTGCCGCCAAGAAGTTGAAGCCTTACTTTCAAGAGCATCCAATCACCATGGTTTGCACGGCCCCACTAGCAGAGATCATCGAAGCCGATATGCTTTTGGCCGAGTGGCTAAATGGGCCATAGAGCTGGCCCCTACACCATCTATTACCAGCCCCGCACCGCCATCGAAGTCGCAAGCACGGACGATTTCGCCGACCGGGCCGAGACTCAAGACCGCCGCCGCACCGACTCCACCCATTGGCGGATGCACTTCGATGGCTCCAGATGCGCACTGCTTGGGAGCCGTGTGGTCCTCACTTCCCAAAAGGCGATAAGCTCAAGCACGCTACCAGAGATCCATTTTGCCGCCTCCAACAACGTCGCCAATACGAGGCGCCATTCACGGGCTCCGCTTGCCAAAGAGCTTGGCATTCGCGGATCTGTGTTATGGCGATCTGACTTGGTGGTCCAGCAAAGTCATCCGCGATCGACGCCAAAGACGCAAACATGGCGAGCTACCGCTTCTCGTACAGCAGCTGAGTGGATATTTTGAGGGTGCGAAGTTCCTCCACGTGCCAAGAAACGACAACGACCAAGCAGATACCCCGGCAAGAATCGCTCCACCCGCCAGTAATCCCATTCGGCGCCGCCTTCAGCGCCTCGCCATCCGCTGCCGCCACCGAATAAGACTCCATTTTTGTGCCGACTTCAAGAAGTCGGATCCGACTCCAAAGCCTCAGCAGACGCACAAGAATCCTTGCAGACGGCCCCAAGAACGCTGCAATAAGCCGCCCGGGACTTCGTAACCCGCCCGGGACTGCGGGCGACTATTGCGAAGACTCCAAGATTGCCCGGGACTGCGCCACGCCTGGGACTTCTTCAACCAGCAAGTTGCTGCGGCCTCCAACCCGCCGCCCCAGCCCAGCCGCCGTCCAAGTAGCAAGATCGGCAACGAAGAAATAGCAGCACCTTCATGGGCCCAGCCCATCCTCAAGTTCCTAGTAAGCGGAGAGCTACCAACCGACGAGACCTTAGCTCGCAAGTACAACGCCGAGCCGCAGCCTACACTATAGTCAACAGAGAGCTGGTCAGCGCAGCGCCATCGGTGTATACCAGCCAAGGCCGAGCCACAAGCAGGCCAAGCGATTCTCAAGACATCCATCAAGGCGAAAAGGCCATCATGCAGCCTCAAGAGCACTCGCCGCCAAAGCCTTCCGACACGGTTTCTTCTCGCCGACCGCCCTAGAAGAGGCCAAGGAATTAGTTCAAAATGCAGGTGCTGTGTTCCGCCCAAGCCGCTTTCAGCCGGCTTCAGACTCAAGACTATCCCCATCGCCTCGCCCTTTGCTGTTTGGGGCCCGGACATGGTGGGACTATTCAAACGGCACGAGGCGGTTTAACTCACTTACTTGTCATGTGGACAAGTTCACCAAGTGGATCAAGCAAAACCCATCAAGAAGTTGAATGGTCCCATCGCACCGACTTTCATCGCCAACATCACGACTCAGACGGCGCATCACACACAGATCATCACCGATAATGGCACAAATTTTTCCAAAGGCGCCTCGCCCGCTTTCGCTGACGCAAGGCATCCGATCGACTTAGCGTCCGCTGCCCATCCGCAATCAAACGCCAGTGGAGCGAGCGAATGGCCTCATCCTCGTTCGCATCAAGCCTCGATCGTCGAGCCCTCGAGCGCTCGGGTCGGCTGCCGTCTTGAGGAGTTGTTAGTCAGCCCTTCCGAGTCCGCGACGACTCCAAACAAGTCAACTGGCTTTACACCTTCTTCCTCGCTCCACGGTGCCAAGCCGCCATCCCAACGGATATAGAGTTCGACTTCGCGAGTCACCATGTACATCAAGAGGAACCGTAAGAAGCACGCCAAGACGGGCGCCGATCTGCCGGAAGAGGGCCGGTTGTTGGCACTCAGCTGGTCCAGCATCTACCAGCAGAACTCGCGCCGCTACTACAACAAGAAGGTCAAGCTAAGATCATTCCTAGAGGGCGATTTTGTGCCCGCTGATCCAATGAACAGCCGCCAGCACAAGTCGTCGGGCGCTTTGGGAAGGCCCATTCATCATCAAGCAGTGCCGGGCAACGACTTACTACCGATGATGCTCAAGCCCCGAAAGCACTAAGAGGGACGACCGCAAAGAGACGGAACGACCATGGAATGCTAATTCAAGATTTTACAATTGATGCAGATGTACCAGGCTACCCTTTGTGTTTAAAGTACTAAGATTGGGCCCCGAGACGCAGCCTGGGACTGCCTCTTTGTTGTCTCAGATGATAAGAATTATGCCTTCGAGTATGTTACCTTTTGTTATGCTATTTGGCACCGGCTCACTAGTCGGCCCGGGACTCGCCTTGGGCTATGAAATGCTTCATGCAGTCGACAAGTAACGGCGGTGCCTAAGCCGCCTCGTCGAAGCCGCAGAGTCGCAGAGCTAATCGCTTGGTGGGCAGGAGAAAGGAAGAACGGGCGCCCACACGAAAAAATGGCTAAGGACCCAAAGCATAAACATAGTTTAAGTCAGCTTCCAGCCCTGCTTTGTAAAACCGACTCTTAAGTAGTCGGCTTGCCGCTTTCTACCCAACTTGCTTAATGACTCTAAAAAATGGCCAAGTACTTGCCTTTTCTCAAAGGTAGCCAAGCACTTGACCCAGACGGCAGTCCCAGAGCGGCCGTCTGGATGGGCAAGGCGGCAACTAAGGGAAGGCGGCAAAGGAAAAAGCCATAAGAGCAATAAGCAAGGAAAGATAAAATTAGAATAATATTTACACAGCTTAGGCCCTTGGCCGGATCATCGGACAGAGGTTCAGAATACACCCCGTGGGTGGAATTGTGCGAATTAACAAGTTCTTTCAAAGACTATCAAAACAGATAAAATAAAGGCAAGACAGCGGCCTAGGAAGCGGCAGATGGGGTCGGAAGGCCGAGGCGACGGCGGCGCTCAGCGCCGCCGGGCCGGCCGGGCGGTCTCGCTTGATCGCCTTCCGCGGCAGCCGCCCAGACGGGCGCTCTCGCATAGAGGCGCGTCGAAGCCGAGGCTGGTCGCCGCTTCCATCTTCGCGCCCATGTCGCCTCCGCCCTCCGCCGTCTTCCTCGGCGCTGGAGTCGATCACCGCTGAAGTCTCGCAGAAGTCCGGTTCATCTCAACCACTCCGCGGCGCCCCCACCGCCCTCGCACCGCCAGGATTAAGACGCTGGTGTCCGTAGTCGGTAATCGCCGCCAGACGCCGACGAGGGCGCCTTCCACGCCAAGAATTCCGCCGCTCTTCGATCGAACGCGCCAGCCGGGTCAGATCCAGCCTCGATACCACGCTTGACGAATTTTAGGGCCCGCGGCCCAGCCCGAGCCGTGGAACCCTTCCAGACTCAAGACGGCCAGTCACGACCTCCAGCCCAACGGGCGGTCCGCTAGGAGTGCACAGAATCGACATGTCCGCCACAGAGCAGCGACGCTCGGGCGCCGACACCGAAGCCGGGCGCTGCATCCGATGGGTTGCCGCAGACGAGCCTCAATGCTCGTGGAGCTGCTCAGAAGGGTCCGGGGCATTGGCAGCGATCACAGCACCACTCGCCTTTCGCGCCCGCGTCAGCCTCGATAGCTTGATTGGCCGCCACGGTGGTCGGGAAGAAGTCTGCCAAGACGAAATGAAGCAACTCAAAAACAGGAGTCGGCCCGACCCATAGTCCATGCACTCCAAAAGAAGAAGTAAAAGCAACTCACCATCGACGATGTCCTCGATTTCATGGAAGCCGAGGTCAGCAGCGGTTCCTTGTCGGTCCAGAGGAGCGCCGCCTCAAACTCGGCCAGAGAGCAGCCTCTTTCTTCTCCGCTTCGTCTCGCCGCCTTAAGCAGCTCCTTCGCCCGCTAGCTGCAGAGCCAGCAGGTCGCGCTGCTGGGCGAGCTTGTTGCACTCCTCCTCCTTGGCGCGCAAGGCGGTGCTGCACTCCAGCTGCCGCCAAGAGTGGCGCTGGCCTCAAGAATTATAAGAGGAAGGACGCAAAGTCGCCACCAAGAAGGTCGCCAGAAGATCCGCCCGACCGCAAGCAGCAGTCGGCCCGAACTGGGATTACAGCCGCTGGTGCGCCAGGCTACCAAGAAGAAAACTCACCTCGCCTCGCCAGTCGACAATCCGCTTGCCCAGCTCCTCAACGCTATGGTTGAAGGCAGTGGCGCTGGAGGTTGTGATACCCTGGCAAGAATTTCGCATAAAGGTAAAAATTTGAAGTCAAGAATAGAGTTCCGAGCCCCGCCAAGAGCCGCCCGAAACTCGGGATTACACCAGGTGCACCGCGCCCTACGAGAAGAGCGAGAAAAATTCAAAGAAGAAACATACCCGCATCGATGGCTCGCGCTGTGCGCGCTTGAGCAGTTCTGATAGTGTCGCTTTCGCAGCAGCCGCCGGACGCCCAGGAGCGTGTTCAGCTGGGCTCAGGTTACTCGCCGCACTCCACCCAATGGGCGCGACGCTGTCGCCGGCGTTCGAATGGCCGAAGCCGGGCGCCTGTCTTCTGCGGGTCGCGCGCCAAGTCGCTTTCAAGACGGGCGCTACCGGGCGTAGGCGACTGAAGAAGTAGAAGCGCCGCCATAGCTTGCCGCTTGCCGGGCGGCACGGGCGGGTTCGCCGGCTGTTTGCCCATGCGCCTCGATCGCGGGCGAGGCGGCGGGTGGTACGCCGCGTTCGACAGTGGAGGTCTCGCCGCCTCTCCGCGACGGGGACCTCACCGCCGACTCTCTCGTTTCTGCCCTGTGAACTCAAGGGCGGGCGGCGCAGAGCTCAGCGGGTGATAAGCAAGCCGACCGAGACGCCTAGGCCTCGGCTCGCTCTTGGCGGCAACGGCGGCTTTGCTTTTTCCACCGCCTTTGGGCGGAAGCTGCCGCCTTTCGCCTCCACCTTCTCCAGACGGGCGGCCTCCTCGTCAAGGCTTTCCTGCGCATTCTCCGCCTGGCTGCCTCCCGGAGGGCGGCCAAGGATCAATCCGCCGAGTATTGGCGGACGCCTCGCCGCCCCATGACGGAGGCGGCGTGACCTGCCCAAGGTGAGAGGAGCCTCGATGAGAAAAAGACATGTAAAGACTTGGACAAGATGGACCAGAAGAAAACATGACAAAACAAGAAGTACTTACGGAGACCAGCGGCGGCTTCTTCACTTCCTTGCGGTTGGTTAGCCTTCGCGACCGCTTCTTCACCGGGTCGCGGCGTCAGCCTCTCGAATTTCTTCGCTCGGCCGTCGGGCAGGCTCGCCCGCCCGCCCGACGCTACCGACCACCTAAGACGGCGAGGAACTCGCGCTTAGATGGCCGACCTTCGGTTGGCAGGGACGACTTCCTCTCGCCGCCGCCATCAAAGGCTGGGCCGAAGGTTGCCGAAGGCTCAAGTCGCTGCCTCCTCCTCCCCGTTGCCGGTGCCCATCGCCGCCACCCCCAAGTCGGGTCGCCGCCGCCGCCTCCACCCGGTCGGGAACGAATTCATGAGCCGGCCCCACGGTGTTGGCCGAGGGCTGCATGAGGGGATTCTGAATCGGATAAGACCAAAGAAAATTAGAGCCGGATTCGGCTTAAGAAGGAAACAGAAAAGCAAGAGAGACGACTTACCACGGGCGGGGGTTGGCTACATGACATGCTGCTTTCCTTGTCGAACTGCCATTCCTCCGTGAGGCCGCAGTTCGCCAGAAATTCACCGTGTCCACCACCTCCGCGGGGCATATCTTTGAGCACAGCCGATCTGTCCCGGCGTCAGCCATCCGGATGATCGATGAGGTCGGCCTTGAGAGGAAGAACTCGCCGCACGGCGGCGGCAGCAAGTCGGCTCCAGCCAGCCCTCCGCTGTGTCAGACTGGAGCTGCGCGACGGCGGCGGCGCCTGGAGTCAAGATCCGCCCGATGGGGACCAGCTGGGAGTCGCCCGCCAACTCGCCACCACGTAAGGCGGCAGGTTGACCCCGTCGCCTGGGTGGCGCTTTTCACGTAGAAATACGGCGCTGCCACATCTTCACCGACTTGATGAGTGGGATGGCAGGAAGGGGCTGTCGGGCACCGCCTCATTGCGATGAACGTGCCGCATGTAGCCGCACATGAGCGACGGGTTCCGAAGCTTGGCTTGAAGAATTCCCCACAGCTCGATGGTGGGAGAACGCTAAGAAAGCCTTCGCACAAGGATGCGAGCGCCAGCAGCACCACCGTGTTTGAGTGAGGTGGTGCGCTGGAGCCCGTGGAACTCCATAAACGCGCTGGAAGAAGCCGCCGCCGGCAGCCCTAGCCCGCGCATGAGGTGCGAGCAGAATATGACCCGCCGCCTCTCGCGCCGGGCGTTATTTTGCCTACGCACGCGCTGGTCCGCACCAGGTGGGTGCCGGGACGCGCGCGCTTGGCGGAGAAACTGGCGATGTCGCTGCCCACAATGGAGCCATCCCACACACCGGAGCACGCGGGCGGAGGCGCAAGGGCGGAGGAGGAGCTCATCTCATGGGGCGCGGGCGTGGTTCGCGCAAGCGAAGCAAGGAGGAAGACGGCGCAAGGAGAGGAAGCGAGAGGAAGCGAGGAGGGTGGGTGCGCCTGCGCGCCCCCGCCTCCTCCCCGCCTACTTATAGGCGCCAAGGCCGAGAAGCCGAGGGGGCGGGCATGGGATTAACTGCGCCCACGCCCCCACGCCCCCATGATTAAACCTAAGACGTTATCGCGGCAGAACGGGCGGGGAGCCCAACCGCCTCGACGTCGCAACGGATTCGCTTCAAGGCCGAGGCGCGGTAGTGGCGGGTTTCCCGCCGACGGGCCTGTTAGTCACGCGGGCGGGGTAGATCGCCTCGCCGCTGGGCGCCACGTGGCGGGCCCGCAACGGCAGCTGCTCGAAGCTTATCGTGCACGCTGCCCGGATCCCGCCACGACCTTCAAACCTTTGAGGAGCAAGGCGTTTCTTGCAAGGCCGACTCCAGCTAGTCGGCTCAAGAGAGAGACGGCGAGCCGAGCCCAGATTCTTCCATTACAGGGATGAAACTGTTGAGGCTCCTCGACATGTTGCCCTCGGCGCCTCACCAGCTTCGAGGACTACTGTCGGAGTAATGGGCCACGGGTAGGCAAACCCGAGCCCCTGGACCTTTCAAAACATAAGGGTAAACTGCGCCCCCTCAAGACCCCAAGACGAAGAGCCGCCTTCCGAGAGTCGGCGACAGCCGCCGATCGCCTCCCACCGAAAGTCCCGAGACGGCTCAAGATAAGCCGACTCCCACCAGCGACTTCCGGTGAAGCCGGCCTGTGAGTCGGCCCGCGACTCCAACCACCTCCCGCCTCAAGCGACCACGGACGGATGGGATAAAGTCGCCTCAGCCCATCCTTGCCCCGCCATAAAGGATAAAGGGCCACAGTAGCCATATCGACGAAGATCTCCGCCCATGCGGCATCATAAGCACGCTGCCCCGACATCAGCCCCGCGGGCAGATCCTCGTACCCATGATGGCCTGTCTGCACGACCCAAAGATTTGGGATTACCGTCGGCGGAGGACGAAGACGGCGAGAGCATCCCAAGACGGACCGGGAGTCAGCCTCCCGAGAGTCGGCCGCCCTCCCACGGGCTCCATGCGCCATTAACTGCAAGACAGGAATGGCAATAAGGATCGCTCGCCAAAGCGGCGGCATCATGCTATGACCCCATGACCAAGCTCGCCATTAGAAGCACGGTTACAGAATCCGCAGCCGGGCAAGACTCCACCATGGCGGACAAGGGCTGTCGGCCCCATGCTGGATGGCCGGGCGGGCCCACTAGTCGGCGGGCCCCAAGTCGGCGGAGAAGACGGCGACTTAAGAGATCGGACGGCTGGGACTCGCCCACCGATTATTATTGTACTCGGGGTAGGCCTATATAAACCCCCCGGGGCACCCATGCAAAGGGTTGGAACCTAGTAGTTTGACACACACATAGAGGAATAGAAGAGCTAGTCGTGCCCTTCTCCTTCCTCACCCCGAACAGCTCAAGGAGCAACCTTGTACTCACTTTGCCATAGTGATCATGCGGAGACCCCCGCAGAGCAGCAGTAGGGGTGTTATCTCCCCGGAGAGCCCTGAAGCTGGGTAAGATTCGCCGGCATGCATGCCTTCGGCTCATCCCGTTTGCAGGCACTGGCGACGTTCTACTTGCCCCCTCCATGATAAGCCATCCTTTGGCATATGTCGCACCCAACCCCCGACAGACTTCCTATCCACTTTGTCTCCCGCCCTATCCGAGTCCGAATAACCTACAAGCTTGAAGTTTGCTCCTCTTGGGTACCATAGGCCAAAGTTTGGGGTATGAGCCAAATATCAAAAGATTCGCTTGACCGCCACAAAGTGGCTTTCCTTAGGTGCGGCTTGAAACCGTGCACAAATTCCCACACTCAACATGATATCCGGTCTAGATGCACAAAGGTAAAGCAAAGAGCCAATCATGGAGCGATACACCTTTTGATCCACTGCTTTACCATTGGGATCAATGTCAAGTTGGCACTTGGTGGGCATTGGAGTGGAAGCCGGCTTGACATCACTTAGCTTGAATCTCTTGAGCATGTCTTGAGTGTATTTGGCTTGGTTGATGAAGGTTCCTTCTCTTCTTTGCTTCACTTCGAACCCGAGAAAGAACTTCAACTCTCCCTTGGGAGACATCTTGAACTTTGAGGTCATGAGAGCAGCAAATTCCTCATTGAAAGCTTTGTTAGGGAACCAAAGATAATATCATCAACATATAGTTGGCACACAAACAACTCCCCTTTGACCTTCTTAGTAAAAAGAGTGGGGTCGATTAGCCCAACTTCAAACCCACGGTCTTGTAACAACTCGGTAAGGTGGTCATACACGCACGTGGGGCTTGTTTAAGGCCATAGAGTGCCTTATCGAGTTGATACACATGATCGAGAAAGTTGGGATCCTCGAACCCGGGGGGTTGCTTGACATATACCAACTCATTAATGGGACCATTAAGAAAAGCACTTTTCACATCCATTTGTTGCAACTTAAAGTTGTGTTGAGAAGCATAAGCAATCAACAAACGAATGGATTCAAGGCGAGCAACGGGAGAAAAGGTTTCACCATAGTCGATACCCTCGACTTGGGAGTAGCCTTGTGCCACCAATCTTGCCTTGTTGCGAACGATGGTCCCATGAGCATCTTGCTTGTTCTTGAATATCCACTTGGTTCCGATGACATTGTGGTTCCCCGTTGGCCTTGGCACCAATCTCCACACCTTGTTGTACTCGAAGTTGTTGAGTTCTTCATGCATGGCATTAAGCCAATCCGGATCTTCGAGCGCCTCATAAACCTTTTGGGGTTCAACACGAGAGACAAACGCGTGATGTTCACATAGTTTGCCAATTGTCTACGAGTGCTTACCCCTTTTGGATGCTTCCAAGCACATTCTTCATGAGATGACCCTTAGTGGAGAGCTTGGAAGCAATCTTGGCGGCACGACGCTCCAATTCCTCCTCGGGGGTGAGTCGAGGAGCGGTCACTTGATCATCTTGAGCACCTTCTTGAGCTTGTTCTTGATCTTGAACTTGCTCGGAAGAGATAACTTGACCTTGGGAATCACTTGGTGTTTCAACACAGTCTTGAGCTTGATTTTGCCCTTGGTCTTGTTCATGAGGTTGAGGGCCTTCACTTTGTTCTTCGGAAGCGTGTGGGCCTTGGGTTGGTGATGGCTCCACTTGAGTGGAGCATTGTCCTTCTCCTTCGGCCACAAGGGGTTCCTCAATGGGTAGGATAAAACCAACTCCCATTCTTCTTATGGCTTGGGGAGGAATTTCATCACCTACATCACAATGCAACTTTGCTCCACTTGGGAGCCATTATTCTCATCAAACTCCACGTTACACGTCTCCTCAATAAGTCCCGTGGACTTATTGAGAACACGGTAAGCATGAGAGTTTGTAGCATAACCAACAAAGATGCCCTCATAAGCTCTGGCCTCAAATTTAGACAAACAAACACCTTTCTTGAGAATGAAACACTTACACCCGAACACCCGAAAGTACTTGAGGTTGGGCTTGTTACAGGTGAGTATCTCATAAGGAGTCTTGTTCAAGCCCTTGCGGAGGTAGAGCCGATTGGATGCATGACAAGCGGTGTTGATGGCTTCAGCCCAAAAGTTGTATGGAGACTTGAACTCCACCATCATGGTCCTTGCCGCATCCATCAACGTCCGGTTCTTCCTCTCCGCTACACCATTTTGTTGAGGGGTGTATGGTGCGGAATATTGATGCTTCATGCCCTCATCACTAAGAAACTCATCCAAGGTGTAGTTCTTGAACTCAGTGCCGTTGTCACTTCTTATTGTCAAGATCTTTGCATTGTGTTGACGTTGGGCTTCATTTGCAAAGTTAATGACGGTTTGTTGGGTCTCACTCTTCCTCTTGAATAAATATACCCAAGTGTATCTTGAATAGTCATCCACAATCACCAAGCAATACTTTCTACCCCCAAGACTATCAAAGGATGGAGGCTGAGCGAGTCCTGGACTAGGGGGTGTCCGGATAGCCGAACTATCATCTTTGTCCGGACTCCTGGACTATGAAGATACAAGATTGAAGACTTCGTCTCGTGTCCGGATAGGACTTTCCTTGGCGTGGAAGGCAAGCTTGGCGATACGGATATGTAGATTTCCTACCATTGTAACCGACTCTGTGTAACCCTAACCCTATTCGGTGTCTATATAAACCGAAGGGTTTTAGTCCATAGGACGAACAACAATCATACCATAGGCTAGCTTCTAGGGTTTAGCCTCTGATCTCGTGGTAGATCTACTCTTGTACTACCCATATCATCAATATTAATCAAGCAGGAGTAGGGTATTACCTCCATCGAGAGGGCCCAACACAGGTAAAAACAGCGTGTCCCTTGTCTCCTGTTACCATCCGCCTAGACGCTGATTCGGGACCCCTACCGAGATCCGCCGGTTTTGACACCGACATTGGTGCTTTCATTGAGAGTTCCTCCGTGTCGCCACCTATAGGCCCGATGGCTCCTTCAATCATCAAGAACGACGCAGTCCAGGGTGAGACTTTTCTCCCCGGACAGATCTTCGTATTCGGCGGCTTTGCATTGCGGGCCAATTCGCTAGGCCATCTGGAGCAGATTGAAAGCTACGCCCTTGGCCATCAGGTCAGATTTGGAAGCCTGAACTATACGGTCGATGTCCGCGGAGATTTGATCTTCGACGGATTGAACCACAGCCGAGCGCGCCGCCTTTGTCTCGATGGAGTGCGATCTAGCTCTGCCGCGAACAGCGCCCGAGGTCCGCATCAAGATCCGCTCCGACCCTTAATCCGGAGCCGGTTTAGCGATCGAGGACGGCTGGTTGGACACCGCCTCGGGGGCTGAAATCTCCACGGCGATTGAGCCGAACATCATCCATGTCGCTGCGAAACTCGTGACTCCAGTGTACCGGACTCATCTCCGGACTCAACCCTCATGCGCCGCCTAATCGAATCCGACAGGCCGGTTATGGAGTTCACTACCGCGGACATCTTTCAAAGCACTCGCCCTTTGGCGACATCTTGAATTCACTAAAGTCTCTCTTTATCGGAGAGCCCTGGCCGACTACGGTCGGGAAGGTTGGGATGCGGACGACGAAGAAATTCAACACCCACCCACCACCCACTTTGTAGCCTTTGTTGATGATTTAACCGACATGCTCGACTTCGACCAAGACATCGACGGTATGGACGACGATGCTGGAGACGACCAAGAACCAGCGCCTACAGGGCACTGGAAGGCCACCTCGTCATACGACATATACATGGTGGACATCCCAAAAGATGGGAACGGCGATGGAACTACGGATGATGACCCCTCCAAGAAGCAGCCCAAGCGCCGGCGTCAGCGGCGCCGCTCTAAATCCCGCCACAGCAAAAACGGTGATTCCGGCATGGGAGATGATAACACCCCAGAGAGTGCCGAAGACAACCCCCTCCAGCAGGATTCAACACAGGAGGAGGGTGAAGCCAGCCCTCATGATAGAGCGGCAGAGAGGGAGGTGGAGGACGATAATTATATGCCTCCTCTCGAAGATGAGGCAAGCCTCGACGACGATTTAATTTGTCGTGCTCGAGGATCCCGCCGAACAGGAGTGTTTCAAACGCAGGCTTATGGCCACGGCAAGCAGCCTCAAGAACAAGCGGCAGCAGCTTAGAGCTGACCAAGACTTGCTAGGCGGACGGATGGATGAAGTCCTTGCAGCCAAGAGTATGAACTCGAACGCCCCTCCAAGACATACCCAAAACGCAGGCTGCTACCCCAATTAGAGGAAGCAGCACCCAAACCTACATCACCAGCGCATGATGCGGCCGACCGGCCACCCCGTGGCCGCGACAGAGAGGCCTCTAGACCCTCCATTCAAGCCGCACAACCCCGTGGCTCTAACACCCCAAAGGCCTCATCACCAGCGCCGCTCGACCAAGGCACGGGGAAACGTGCCAGACATGCGAGACATATTGGAGGACAAGGCAAGGCAAACAAGATCGATCTACGGTTCGCGTGGGCGCCCCACGACACGTGATGATAACCATCACGCCGGATATAGCAACTCCGGCCGGGCCGAACACAGTAGACAAAGCTCATTTGAGTTGCGTCGTGATATAGCCCAATCTGAGGCGCCAAGACACCCACTATGCTTCATGATTTAAGTGATGGATCATCAAATCCCCAAGGGTTTCAAACCCGTAAACAACGAATCATACGATGGCACAACAGATCCTGCGGTTTGGATCGAGGACTACCTCCTCCATATCCACATGGCCCGCGGTGATGATCTACACGCCATCAAATACCTCCCACTCAAGCTTAAAGGACCAGCTCGGCATTGGCTTAACAGCTTGCCGGCCAGAATCAATTGGTTGTTGGGAGGACACGGAAGCCGCATTCCTTGATAACTTCCGGGGCACATATGTGCGACCACCGACGCCGATGACCTCAGCCACATAATTCAGCAGCCATAAGAATCGGCGGACAATTACGGACATGGTTCCTAACCAAGAAAAATCAAATCATTGACTGTCCGGATCTGAGGCCCTTGCAGCCTTCAAACATAACATCCGCGATGACAGTGGCTTGCCCGCACCTAGGACAGGAAAAGCCGAAATCCATGGCAGCCCTCACAACGCTCATGACCCGTTTTGCGCGGGAGAGGACAGCTGACTAGCTCGTAGTAACAACTTGACCAAGCGGCCATCAACAACGCATTTGCACATGGTCAAATAACCCTGCCCTTCCCTTCCCCACACCAAAAAGAGTATCCAGTTATTCAATACGCCGATGATACCATACTTGTTCTTCCAGCTAGTGCACCTCAAGCGGCGGTTATCAAGGATATCTTGACTGACTATGCTGCATCCATTGGTTTGAAAATAAATTTTCACAAATCCACCCTCATTCCAATCAATGCTGACACTGCAAAAACCGAAGAAATTGCTAATATCTTTGGATGTGCGGTTGGAAAGATGCCCTTCACATACTTAGGACTCCCGCTTGGAACCACTCGGCCAACTGTCCTTGATCTCATGCCTCTGGTATGCTCCATGGAGAGAATATTGACTGCTACTCTCAACATGATTTCATACGGTGGAAAGCTTTCCTGCTTAACTCGATGATTACCTCACTCATTATCTTTGCGCTATGCACGCTCGACCGCCTACCAAAATCATTGAGCTCCTTGACAAAATTAGAAGGAAGTGTTTGTGGACGAAGAAAACGGATCAGGGGGACAAATGCAATTCCCTCGCCTCCTGGGAAATGGTTTGCCGCCCAAAAGAAAGTGGTGGATTGGGTGTAATCGACCTCCAGATCCAAGGTGATGCACTCTTGCTCAAGTATTTACATAAATTCTACAATAGATGGAACGTACCTTGGGTTGAGCTCATCTGGAACACATACTATGTCAATCAAATTTCGCATGCTGCTGACCCTTGTGGCTCATTCTGGTGGCGTGATGTTGCCAAACTAATGCCAACATTTCGGGGCATCTCAAACGCTAATGTCAATAATGGATCCACCGTACTCTTCTGGAAAGACCTATGGCAAGATGCAACTTTTGATGAGAAGTACCCACGCGCTCTTTCCTACACAATCAATGAAGACATGTCTGTGCGGGATTTCTTGTCCATCACGTCTTTGAGTGAGGCGTTTCACCTGCCCCTTTCGGCTCAGGCATATGCAGAGGTGCGACAACTACAAGCTGACACGAGGGAAACGGTTCTATCCAATGATCCTGACACTTGGACCTATACTTGTGGAACGGAAAATTATACTGCTCACAGATATTACACCTTCTACTTCAGAGACGTGAGGGCCCATCAGACGTTTTTCTGGCTCTGGAAATCAAAAGCCACCATGAAAATTAAAGTTTTTGGTTGGTTACTCCTTTCTGATCGTCTTAACATGCGGAATATACTCAAGAGGAGACACTACAATATAGGAAATGACTATGACTGTATCCTTTATGGGCAACACATTGAAGAATCGTTGGAACACCTCTTTTTTGAGTGTCAATTCAGTGTTGAATGCTGGTCCAGTCTGGGGTTCTCTTGGATTCAGGGTCAACATCGCCTACAAAATGTTGTGTCGACCAAAAATCTCTGGAACAGGCCCCTCTTCATGGAACTCTTCCTGACTGCGGCCTGGAGTATCTGGAAAGAACGCAACAACAAACACTTCAGGGGGATAATACCCTCAAGGGCTTCATGGTTAGACAGGCTTAAGACTGATTTTACACTCCTTACCTATAGGGTTAAGGAAAAGCACAAAAATCTCATCCCACACATCCTCTCCTCTATAGTTTGACCCCTTTGCCACCTCCCAAAGGGAGAGTGATTTTTAAAGTCATCATGTAAATATCCCCATGTAATTTGTTACCACTATTATATTAATACAAAAACAGTAGGAGGTTCTCCTACTGTTAAAAGGTTCAAAAAAACAACTTGACCAAAAACCCTGGTAGTTCGAATACCAAGGACAGCAATGGCAGGTCGCGTTTAACAAGAACAAGCGCCACATTACGGGCGATAATCTTTGAAGATCTGACGATCAATGCGGATTCAGAGGCTCTAAACCGGTCGTGGAAAAAGCCGTTCAAAAGAAATACTCGAGGCCCGTCAATCTGGACCGAATACTCGATCGCTCGTGCAAATACATGGCACCCCGAAAAACCAGCCAACCACACCAGCAGGGATTGTTGGGTCTTCAAACAAGCAGCAAGTTAAATGCGAAATCAATGACAAGGGCTGCATAGCGATGGCGAGGAGGAGCCCGGCCGCGAACAATAGAGGGCGAAGGTTTCCCCACAAGTGCGGACGGTGAACATGATATACGCAACCCATATACCCAAAAGGGAGCGGAAGCGTGCGCTAAAGGGCGTATATGCGATGGAGCGATCGCCCCAAAGTTTAACCCATGGTCCTCTGCCCGATCACCTTTGATCGAAGGACCACCCACTAGCATCCGCCACGGCAGATTCGCGCATTGGTTCTTGACCCAATCATTGGATTTCACCTCACTAGAGTCACGATGGACGGCGGTAGCAGCCTGAACCTGCTCTATCGAGTGCAGTCGCAAAATGGGCATAGACCCTCAAGGATTAAACCCACAAAGATGACCTTTAAAGGCGTCATACGGGTGTAGAGGCCAATTATACAGGCTCAGTTACACTCAAAGTGGTCTTGGATCCCGGATAACTTCCGGCGAAGAGTTAATCTTCGACATAGTCCCGTTCGCAGCGGCTATCACGCCTTTGCTTTCGGACGAACCGCATTGCAAAGTTCAATGCGGTGCCGCGACTCACGATACCTCAAGCTCAAGATGCGGACCCTCGAGGAGTAATCATGGTCAATGGAAACACTGAACGCTCTCTCGAGCGGAGGAGCATCGGCGACCCTCGGCGGAGGTGCAAAGCAGCCTCTCCAGCAATTCTCGAGTCCGGCCACTAAGCGTCCAGGACACCGTTAAGCGCGCTGGGTAACCTACAACAAGACCGCTGGCACGATCCAAGCAGCGTAGCAATCCGGCCCCAACCCGGGCCTCGCGAAATTGCGAAGCGATTACTACGCGTACATAACTACGCTCGGAGATACCATGGGCATAAGGGGAGGGCACGACCACGGCTTGCGCCAGTGCGGCTCAACCGCACGGGGCTCCGATTGTGTCATTCTTTTTCTTTTTCTTTTTCTTACTTTCGAACTCCGTTTTCCGGAAGCCACGTCGGCACTAGAATTGCGAACTCACGATGCAACAGCCAGGGAAGCGGACTTCGTCGAGTGTCGGTGGTCTCTACTACGAGCATTATACCTGTTTTACATACCATCCGCAGCTTACCCACGGAGAGGACATGTTAAATAGTCCCATCCCTTGCTTATCGCACTATTTGTATCGTTCGCTTTCATTGCAGTACTTTTTGAATAAACAATACATAGCTTTTGCCTATTATTGCACTCCTTTCTTTATCTATATATATGTTCATTTCATGACATGTTGCACCGTACACTTTGGTATGGCCAATACACAGAGGCTTAAGTACCCCAAAAATATGGTGTGATAAGTCCGAACACTTTCACAAGTGTGGCACCCGAACTTATAGCATTATATGCATCGGCTCGAATCATGTCTTGGGTCAATAGTTGGGTTTGCCGACTCCCATGTTTTGGTACCTTACGTTCCGTTATATCGGCTAAGGTAGCTGGGAGAACCACTGCGATTGTGCCCGGTTGAGCTGGGTTGAGCACCTCGGTGGAAAGCTAAAACGGCCGTCATGATAGAGGCGAGAGCGATCGCTGTTCGAGAGGTTTTTCGGTCCCGAAAGACTTATGTCGCTTAGAGCGAGTCGGCATTGTCCGGCCAAAGGCGTGGATAGCGCCCGAACTCGGTCTTCGAATACTAGGGGCTTCGCGAAATTTAAAATTATAGAATTCTATGGCTAAGTGAGAGTGTTCAAGCACTATAAGTCCGGTTGCCTTGTTCATTGCGTTGGCGCCTCCTCGAAGGACCCAAGAATGGGAACAAGAGCGCTCAAGTTTATCCCGAACACCCGGCTTTTCGTGGTACGGGGTTGTAATAACGACTTGCCATCTCTCAAATTTGATAAGCGGCCACACGAAGGTAATATTTTAAATTCTGGCGTTGCTTAGCGCATATGAACAAGTTTTTAGCGTGGGATAACAAATCGAGTCTATTCAAAATTACATCTCGGAGCATTCACCGCTATAAGGCGGGCACCCTTCATGAGCGCCCTCATAGTACATTTCAGGCTTGCGATGCTCCTTGCCCTTGGTTGGCCGTCCGTCACAAGCTTCTCGGCATCCAGCTTGCCCCGATGCACTTTAGCACGAGCAAGGGCCAGCGGGCACCTTCAATGCAGACGGGCGCTTGATGACTTCAATCCATGGACATGCATCCACCAGCCGCCGCACTAGCCCAAAGTAGCTCCGGGCATGGCTTCCAATGGCCACACCGAACTATGAGGCCCTTCATGGCCTGTTCGGCGACCTTGTGAGCTTGACCAGCTGCTTCAGCTGGTCGCTTAGGGGCACCGGATGTCCGACCTCGACATCTTGAGACGAGAACACCTTTTCCGTCGAGCTCCCTCCTTGGCGCAGAGAAGCGGCGACATCGGATTACACTACGGGCAGATCTGCGAATGCTCTGGAGAACTCGGATTCGGGTAAGTAATAGGTAATTCACTTTCACATGCTTGCTTTGCATAAAGAATGCCTTACCCACCGCTATCTTCTTTAATGATTCAATCTCTTGGAGGCTTTTTGGGCTTCGCCTTAGCGGCTTTGGCACTCTCAAGAGCCGAGGCGAGCTCGGACTCTCGAGTCTTGAGTCGCGCTCCAAACTCGTGTTTTTCCACGAGAGCACAGAGCTCTTGCCGCACCTCCGCCACCGCGCCCCTGCTTCTCTCGCTCGGTGCGCTCCACGGCCGCTTTGCTTTCGGCCGCGGACACGCTTCCTTGAGGTCGCCACCTTGTTCGTGGCCCCTACAATACCCACGTTACTCCTGTCATTTTTGCAACCAAATCCTTTTTATAAGGTATTTCTTTAATAAGGTATTACTTACCTTCCTTGTCCTCGAGCTGCTTCTTGGCAAGGCCGAGCTCGTTCTCGGACCGCTCGAGGCTCTGCTTCAATGCATTGACCTCCATGATCGGTCTTGCAGAGGTCAGCAGCGCAGCCTGCATTCCCATATTGACATACTTATGTTAGACTCCTGCGTATATCTTTTAGATCCTTAGTACGGCTTTTCTTTCCGAACACGAACTAAGCATCAGGGCTGTCTGTCTATCGGTAATATTTTACATATTCTACACTTACCTCAAAGCACATTAGAAGGCTCGTCAGGCTTGATCAGCCCGCTCTTGGCGGTGAACTTCTGGATCACCACACTCATAACAGTCGGTGCTCCTCATCGATGGGCGCCTTTAAGCGCCTCCGGCCAAGCTATCCGGTGCCTCCGGATGGGCCGGAGGTCACCGGCGTCCTAGTCTTACCCTTCTTCACGAAGGGCGCTTGCGGACTTGGAACCAGAAGGTTCGATGCGAGTCCGCACAGGGCAGACTTAGAGCCCTCGGGGTCTCGCCCCCCAGCGCCGGAGTCAGGGGAGGTCGCCTTGCGGCGCCTCGGGACCACCTCCTCTGGCTGGGCCCCTTTTGGACTCCACCGCAGTGTCGTCGGCGACCACGAGGAGAGAAGGCGGTCGAAGTGAAGTACTATTCACATCCGGCGAGCCCGAGGAGCCGCTCGACGGCGGCAAGCTGCGTCCTTGGGCGGGCTACATGGTCATATTGGCGTTAGAAGACACTATCGACAAATAAAAAGTCATGAACTATTCGAGTCCGGACACTTACGATCTCGCCAGAGCTTGGCCCTTGGTGGCCCTCCTCCTAAATCGTTGTCGGTGTTGGTGGAGAAGTCCGGAGGAAGGGTCCTTCCTTTCTTGGACCCTCCGGCCTCCCCAGTCGGGGCAGCCTTCCTTTTCTTCTCGCCCCCCGCTGGGGGGGGAGGCTTCTTTCTCCTCCTCCTCATCCTCAGAGGAGGATTCCGCCTCGGAGTCGAAGGACGATGAGTCCGACAACACCTGGCGTCGGGCACTCCTTCGAGTCCCCATGGCCTTCTTCTCCGGCACCACGAGAGGTGCCGGAGCCAGCAGCCCCGTCAATCGGGCGTCCGCTAGGTCTTCTGGCAAGGGGCGGACAATTAATCTGTCCGGGCGTCTTGACCGATCTGTCAAAGGTTAGGGAGTTTTAGATCCCGCATAGAGTCAAACTATGAAAAAGAGTCCCATAAAGGGTAAAATAACTTACCTCGCTGGCTTGGCGCTGCGAGCTGAATCCGCGATCTTGATGGCGGATGTAGAACCTCGGCGCCCTTGAACGACACCTTCCGGGCATCTTCGTGCGTAGTGTCGAAGAGCCTTTTCAGAGTTAGGTCTTTGTGCGGATCGAACTCCACAATTTGAAGGCCCGTTGTAGGCATGGGAGAATCCGGTGGATGAGCATCACCGGATTACGTTGACAAGCCGAGATTCTTGTCCACGGGTTTGGACGCAGGTTTGGAGTCCGGACAGCTCGTCCGAATCCCCCACGTCGGGCCGTCTCTTTCCATGATGTGAGCCGTGTGGGAAGCCAGATCGAATTCGAGGCCGCCGCCCATTGAGAGTCACGCGGCTCGGTGATGTAGAACCACCCTGATTGCCACCTTTATGGTCTCCACAAAGGAGCCCTCGAGCCATAGGACTTTGGCCATCTTGCCAACCATGGCGCCTCCGCACTCCGCTTGGCGGCCGCCCACTACCTTGGCTTGACATTGAAGATCTTAAGCCATAAGCGAAGTGGGGCGGATGCAGAGGAAGGCCTCGAACACTGACGATAAGCGTCGAGATGTTGAGATGAAGTTGGGGCAGATCATGGAAATCCAGGCCGTAGTAGAACATGAGCCCCGGACAAATGGGTGAAGTGGAAAACCTAGTCCATGGAGGAAGTGGGTGAGAACACCACCCTCTCATGGGGCACTGGGGTGGGAATGAGCTGCCCCTCGTCGGGTAGCCGGTCTTGCGATGTCATTTGGACAAGTATCCGCCTTCCGCAGCTTTTGATGTGCCCCTCCGTGACGGAGGAGGCCATCCACTTACCTCCCGCTCCGGACATAGTTGGAGAAGGTTGAGATGGGATGTGCGGACTTGGGCAATGGAGCTCGAGTGCGCGGAAATGGATGGGCAAAGGAGGAAGAAGGTGTAGGTGAAAAGGTGGATCCTTATCCCTTATATGAATGGAATGCTATGCATCCCCTTGACTGGTAAAACTCGCTTATCCCCCAAGCGCCGTAATCAATGGCGCGTTGGGTTATTTACGTCCGTATTGATGGGAATCCCGAATAAGGGGCACGATCTCCGCTTTGATAAGGCGTGCCAAGAAACCGCCTCGCTAAACGCGGCTGAGGTGGAGCAGTAAAAATGATTCGTATAAAGGCACGGCCGTGGTGTGATGTCACGCCCGCGGAATACGTCGGCAGATCTGTGCAGAAATTATTCTCTCTACGGTGGTATGTGGAACTTGTTTTGCGAGCGGACACTATCCTTGTGTTCAAAACCTTCTATGAAGTATTCGGAGGAGGAACCCGCCTTGCAATGCGAAGACAATATATGCGCGGACTCGTCGTCATTGAAGCCTGGTTCAGGGCTCTTGAGGAGTCTGGACTAGGGGTGTCCGGATAGCCGACCTATCATCTTTGGCGGACTCTGGACTATGAAGATACAAGATTGAAGACTTCGTCCGTGTCCGGATAGGACTTTCCTTGGCATGGAAGGCAAGCTTGGCGTCGGATATGTAGATTTCCTACCATTGTAACCGACTACTGTAACCCTAACCCTATTCGGTGTCTATATAAACCGAAGAGTTTTAGTCCGTGGGGCGAACAACAATCATACCATAGGCTAGCTTCTAGGGTTTAGCCTCTCACGATCTCGTGGTAGATCTACTCTTGTACTACCCATATCATCAATATTAATCAAGCGGGGTAGGGTATTACCTCCATCGAGAGGGCCGAACACAGGTAAAAACATCGTGTCCCTTTTCTCCTGTTACCATCCGCCTAGACGCACAGTTCGGGACCCCCTACCCGAGATCCGCCAGTTTTGACACCGACAGAGGCCCAAAGAGATCCAAGTGAAGAAGATCCAAAGGCCTCTTCAAGTAGATGATAGTCGTGGGAGGGTGAACCTTTTCAGGAAGCTTTCCTTCGATACAAGCACTGCAAGCACGATCTTTAGCAAAACTAACATTTGTTAGTCCACGGACATGGTCCCCCTTGAGAAGACGTTGCAAAGATCTCATATTGACATGGGCTAAACGGCGATGCCAAAGCCATCTCACATCAACTTTAGCCATTAGGCATGTCGCGGTCTTAGTGGGTCGCTCCGAAAAGTTAATCACATATAGATCATTCTCGACATGCCCAACAAAGGCTACTTTAAGAGTCTTGCTCCACAAGAGGGCCACGGTATCAATATCAAAGTGGCAAAGCCCATGAGTGCAAGTTGACGAACGGAAAGTAAATTGTATGCGAGGGACTCAACAAGCATGACATTGTCGATCGTGAGATCATGAGAAATGACAACCTTGCCAAGCCCCAATACCTTAGAGGACGAGGGATCACCCCACTTGACATTGGTGGGCATAGATGGAATCTTGTGAACGTCCACCACCAAGTCCTTGCTTCCGGTCATATGATTAGTGGCTCCACTATCGAGCAACCATGATCCCCCACCGAAAGCAAACACCTACAAGAGATCAATGCTTGATTTTAGGTACCCATTTTGTAATGGGTCCTTTGATGTTAGTGACAAGGGTATTAGGAACCCAAATAGACCATTCAATATAATCATAAGGAGAACCAACAAATTTGGCATAAACATGCCCATCACTAGCACGGCACAACACATAAGAAGGGTTAAAGTCACCGGCTTTGTTGGAAGGGGTGGCATTGCCATTCTTGACACCACCACCCTTTACATTGTTCTTCTTCTCCTTGGAAGCACCATCTCCCTCCTTCACAAAGGTTTGCTTGAGAGGGGGAGGCCGTTTGGTCTTGTCATTCTTCTTCTTGTTCTTGGGCATGGGTGCGAACCCAATCCCTTCCTTGGCCACAACTTCCTTTTGATTGCTCAAAAGGTCGTTGAGGTTCTTCTCACCTTGTATGCACGACACAAGGCCTTTCTCAAGTTGCTCCTTCAACTTAGAATTCTCCTCAACAAGATGCACATGCTCACAACAAGGGTTAGTAGCATTTGCATTATCAATTAACACCATATGAGGAAAGGTGGCTTTCTCCTTGGTTAGCTTCATTTGGAGTTGATCATGAGACTCCTTGAGGATAGCATGAACACCTTTCAAGGCTTTGTGAGCCTTGTCAAGTATATCAAACTCCTCCTTGAGTCTAGCAAGATTGACCCCAAGTTTGGCCTTCTTGGAATTTAGCACACGAGATACAACAAGAGCATGATCAAGATCTTTCTTTAATTTAGCATGATCATCGTTGTGTGACTCCTCAAGAGCCAAACGGAGACCACGCTCTTCCTCAAGAGCCTTGGAAAGATCCGAAATCTCATCGGCCTAGTCACGACTATGCCCCTCCATCTTAGTGATGGTATCTTCGTGAGCCTCGATCATGTCATTGGCTTCACCAAGTTGTTCCAAGAGAGCAACGAAGTGCTTCTTGGGTTTACCCTTGAGTTTGCTCATAAAAGACTCAAACTCATTTTCCTCCACATTAGACCCCTCATGTTCATCAATGCAATCCGTCAAAAAGGGATTATTAATGATGGTAGTTTTGATGTTGGGGTTACCTTGTTGGTGGCTTTAGCCATGAGGCACTTGGCGGTGATGTTCTCATTAGGTGAGTCGAAGAGAGAAGCCTGTGGAGTTGTTGCAGTGGCAACGGAGGCCATGGCAAACGACTCACCATCTTCATCATCATCATTATCCTCATTGTACTCTTCTTGTACCACCAACACCTTGGGAGGAGTCTTCTTGGTGAAGTTGCTATTGTTAGAGAAAGACTTGGCCTTGTCCTTCCGGATGAGCTTGCCACCATTGTCTTCCCTTTTCTCATAAGGGCATTCCGCAACAAAATGGCTCACATTGCCACAATTATAGCAAGTCCTCACACGTTGCTTGACCTTTGTGCCACTTGAGTTGCTCTTGTTGAAGTTGGGCCTTGTGTTCTTCTTACTCCAAAATTGCCTTGAAGCAAGAGCCATATGTTCATGATAAGCATACTTTGTATCTTCGGGGTTGCTTTCCTCTTCTTCTTCTTCTTCAACACAAACCTTGGCCTTCAATGCAAGGTTGGGCTTCTTTTCCCTTTGAGAGCATAGCACCACATTGTCGGTGGTTTTTTCCAAGATGCTCATAGCCACAAACTCATCCAACACTTCACTTGAGGACAAAAGTGTGGAAGTTCGGCCTTTGACGAATGACGGAAGACATGGCCTTGTGGTAAGGCATCATTGCCTTGAGGAATTTGCGCTTGATCCAATTGTCATTCGTGTCCTTGCTTCCATGATCTCGGAGTGAAACCGCGAGTTTGGTTACACTCCAATAAAGCTCACGAGGTTCTTCATCCTCTTTCATTGCAAACTCGTCGGCTTCATCTTGCACCACTTCATAGTTGGAGCGTTGAATGCTTGCGCTTCCCCGGTAGAGGGAAACAACTTGGTGCCATGCATCTTTGGCCATGGCGTAGGGCCGGAGGTGAGGAAGATCTTCGGGTTGAATTGCATCTTGGATGATGAAGAGAGCATTATCATTGAATTGATTATCCGCAGCTTCTCTAGGAGTGAAGTTGCTTCGATCATGCAGATAGAAACCTTCTTCAATGATTCTCCAAAGATTAGTATTCACATGATTTAAATGACGCTTAAAACAATAGACCCAAGAGTCAAAGTCCTCATTTTTCACAATCTTAGGGGGAGGACCGGCATGATTCAAATGAGTAGAAGGAATCGGTCCACCATAAACAAGTAGAGGTTCCACATGGGCAAAGATGTCGGTGCCAATCTTACCACTAGAAGAAGGAGCCTTTTCACTAGTAGCTTCCCCCTTGTCGGAGTTAGCATCCGACAACTTGTTAGTGGGATCACCCACTTTCAACGGTGCGGTAGATAGTTTGAGCCCTTCAATGAATTTATTAAACATGATTTCAACCTCGGTCGTCATGGAGGTTTTCAATGTGTCCAAAGCCACATTTAATTCCTCACGAGAGACCGAGGTTCCCCCATCGCCCGTAGACGAGACCAGATTCGCACCGGAGTGCTCCTCCCCACCGTCTACGATGTCAACCATACTCTTTGGATGGCAAAGTCCTTAATAAAGAGACGAGGCTCTAATACCAATTGAAAGGATCGATATAGTTCACTAGAGGGGGGGGGCGAATAGGCAACTAACAATTTTTTTGGCTTTTCTTTACCAATTTAAACTTTGCGTCAAAGTAGGTTGTCTAGATATGCAACTAGGTGATCAACCTATATGATGCAACAACAACAAGCACACAAGCAAGCAAGGGATATAACACAAATAAGCTTGCACAAGTAAAGGCACGAGATAACCAAGAGTGGAGCCGGTGAAGACGAGGATGTGTTACCGAAATTCCTTCCTTTGAGGGGAAGTACGTCTCCGTTGGAGCGGTGTGGAGGCACAATGCTCCCCAAGAAGCCACTAGGGCCACCGTATTCTCCTCATGCCCTCACACAATGCGAGATGTTGTGATTCCACTATTGGTGCCCTTGGAGGCAGCGACCAAACCTTTACAAACAAGGTTGGGGCAATCTCCACAACTTAATTGGACGCTCCCAACGACACCATGATGCTTCACCACAATGGACTATGGCTCCGCGGTGACATCAACCATCTAGGGTGCTCAAACACCCAAGAGTAACAAGATCCCCAAGGGATTAGTGGGGGGGATCAAATTTCTCTTGGTGGAAGTGTGGATCGGGGCCTTTGAGGGAGTCCTGGATTAGGGGGTCCTCGGACAGCCGGACTATATCCTTTGACCGGACTGTTGGACTATGAAGATACAAGATTGAAGACTTCGTCCCGTGTCTAGATGGGACTCTCCTTGGCGTGGAAGGCAAGCTTGGCAATACGGATATGTAGATCTCCTCCCTTGTAACCGACTCTGTGTAACCCTAGCCCCCTCTGGTGTCTATATAAACCGGAGGGTTTAGTCCGTAGGACAACAACAATCATACCATAGGCTAGCTTCTAGGGTTTAGCCTCTACGATCTCGTGGTAGATCAACTCTTGTAATACTCATATCATCAAGATCAATCAAGAAGGAAGCAGGGTATTACCTCCATCGAGAGGGCCCGAACCTGGGTAAACATCGTGTCCCCCGCCTCCTGTTACCATCTGCCTTAGACGCACAGCTCGGGACCCCCTACCCAAGATCCGCCGGTTTTGACACCGACATTGGTGCTTTCATTGAGAGTTCCACTGTGCCGTCACTATAAGGCTCGATGGCTCCTTCGATCATCGGCAACGAGGTGATCCAGGGTGAGGTTTTCCTCCCCGGATAGATCTTCGTATTCGGCGGCTTCATACTGCGGGCCAACTCGCTTGGCCATCTGGAGCAGATCGATAGCTACGCCCCTGGCCATCAGGTCATGTTTGGAAACTTGAACTATACTGCCGACATCCGCGGAGACTTGATCTTCGACGGATTCGAGCCCATGTCAGGTGCACCGCACAATCACGAAGAACATGATTTAGCTCTGCCGTCGGACAGTGTTTGGGAGATCACACCTGCAACCACTCCGGCCCTTAATCCAGAACAAATTGCGCCATCTGAGGACTGGTGGATGGACCCCGCCACGGAGGCCACACACTCAGTGGCGATAGAGCCGAATACTGACTTCACCTCCCACGACCCGTGTTGCCGAACCATTGGATTCGTCCCCGGCCACGGACTCCGAGCCGCCTGCGTCCGTGCCCATCAAATCCGATTGGGCACAGATCATGGAGTTTACCTCCGCGGATATCTTTCAGCACTCGCCTTTTGGTGATGTACTAAACTCATTGAAGTCTCTCTCCCTGTCAGGAGACCCTTGGCCGAACTATGTCCGGCTAGAATCGGATGTGGATGACGAAGAAATTCGCGCCCCACCCACCACCCACTTAGTAGCCACTGTCGATGATTTAACCGACATATTCGACTTTGGCTCCGAAGACATCGACGGTATGGACGATGATGCAGGAGACGAACAAGAAACACCGCCCATAGGGCGCTGGACTGCCACCTCATCGTATGATATATACATGGTGGACACCCCAAAGAAGGCGATGGCGATAAGGCAACGGAGGATAATCCCTCCAAGAAGCAATCCAAGCACCGATGTCAGCGGCGCCGCTCTAAGTCCCGCCATAGCAAAAGCAGCGATACCGGCACAAGAGACAATAACGCTCCAGATAGTGCCGAAGACAACGACAATCCCCTCCAGCTAGACCTCGAGCGGGAGGATGAACAAGCTAGCCCTCCGGAACAGGTAGCAAACGGAGAATCAGAGGATGACAATTACATGCCTCTCTCCGAAGACGAAGTGAGTCTCGACGACGAAGAATTTGTCGTGCCTGAGGATCCCGTCGAGCAGGAGCGCTTCAAGCGTCGGCTTATAGCCACAACAAACAGCCTGAAGAAAAAGCAACAACAGCTTCGAGCTGATCAAGATCTGCTAGCGGACAGATGGACTAAAGTCCTGGCAGTCGAGGAATATGAACTCGAGCGCCCAACCAAGAGTTACCCAAAGCGCAGGTTGCTACTTCAACTCGAGGACGAAGCATTGACACTTACATCACCAGCGTATGATGCGGCTGATCGGCCACCTCATGGCCAAGACAGAGAGGCATATCAGCCCGAGGTCCAGCCCGCACCCCGCCGCCATTCAAACAAAAATACCAAGGTCTGGGGTAACACGTGGGACCTACGAGACGTATTGGAAAACAAAGCAAAATATGCAAGATCGATCTACGGATCACGGGGTCGCGCCCCAACGTGTGACGATGATCGTCACGCCAGATACACTAAAAGCAAATCCGGCCGGGCCGAATATAGCAGACAAGACTCGTATGAACTGCGTCGTGATATAGCCCGCACGCAGGCGCCGACACCCCTATGCTTCACCGATGAAGTAATGGATCACGAATTCCCAGAGGGTTTTAAACCCGTAAACATTGAATCATATGATGGTACAACAGATCCTGCGGTATGGATCGAGGATTTCCCTCCACATCCACATGGCTCGCGGTGATGATCTACATGCCATCAAGTACCTCCCATTGAAACTCAAAGGACCAGCTCGGCATTGGCTGAATAGCTTGCCAGCAGACTCCATTGGCAGTTGGGAGGATTTGGAAGATGCATTCCTTGACAACTTCCAGGGCACTTATGTGCGACCACCGGATCTTGATGACTTGAGCCATATAACTCGGCAGCTGTGGGAATCGGCGAGCAATTCTGGACCCGGTTCTAACTAAGAAAAACCAAATTGTCGAATGTCCGGATGCAGAGGCCTTAGCGGCATTTAAGCATAACATCCGTGACGAGTGGCTCGCCCGGCACCTCGGCCAGGAGAAGCCGAAGTCTATGGCAGCCCTCACAACGCTCAAGACCCGCTTTTGCGCGGGCAAAGACAGCTGACTGGCTCCCAGCAACAATACATCAAGAAGTCATGGTACTTCAGATACAAAGGATACTAACGGCAGATGTAACGCCCGGATAATCTTGCTACAGTAATTCCACGCTAATCGTGCCACGTCACCTCGATTACTGTTGCTAAACTTTCGTTAGTTCGAACCGCGTCAAATTCAAATTTAAATTAATGACAACAATAAAAGTTTTGAAAGTTGAAACAAAAAATGTTAAATTAGGGCCGAATATTACAAAGTGGTAATTATAATAAAGCAAACACATTTTTATAAAATGTCAAAATAATTTTAAATGATTTAAATAGAAAAGAAAATAAATAAAAGAAAGAAAATAAAAAAGGGGAAAAGCAAACAGAAAACAAAAAAAGGTGAACCCCCCCCCCCCCCCGGGCCGTGGCCCAACTGGCCCAACCCACCAGGCCCAGCCGGCCGAACCCCACTCCCCACTCCCCTTATCCCCCACAGACCAAACCCTAACCCACCCGTCGCCCCACTCACCCCCACGACGCCGCCTCTTCCCTCCCGATCCAGTTGGATCGGGATCATTCCACCGCCTCCTCGACGACGCCCGCCGCGCGGGCCTCCACCCGTCGAACGCCGCCCGCTGCCTCCTCCCAGGCGCCCCCCCACTCGACTGGATCGGGGAGGAGCCAGATCCCGCGCCGCCCCAACGCGCCTCGACCCCGGCTCCCATCCCCTGCGTCGTCGCCCCGTTCCCCTCCGCGCCGGACTGCCGCCGCCTCATCCTCTCCCTCATCGGACCGCCCCGACCTCCGTCGAGCCCACTGCCGTTGCCCTACGACCGCCGGTGAGGCCCCCTGTAACGCCCCAGATTCGATGCGCCAGGTGTCCGCCAGTTATTCGCCGTCGTTGCCATGTCATGTGCTTGCGTGTCTCTCTTTGCCATGTCATCTTCTGCATTTCATATCGTGTCGTCTTGTGCATTTCATTTTGCATACGTGTTCGTCTCATACATCCGAGCATTTTCCCTGTTGTCCGTTTTGCAATCCGGCACTCCTATGTCTCCCGGCGCCCCCTTTTACCTCTTTTCATGTGCGGGTGTTAAACGGTCTCGGAATGGACCGAGGTTTGTCAAGCGGCCTTGGTATAGCACCGTGAACCGCTTTGTCAAGTTTCGGATCATTTGGAGGTCGTTTGATACTCCAACGGTTAACCGGGTAACTGCAAAAGCCTCTTTTGTTGCAGCCCAACTCTCCTTTCTAAGTGGCCCAAAACCCACCTAACCCCCCTCCATGCTCTTCGCCGTTCGATCACGATCGCGTGGCCGAAAACCGCACCTCATTTGGACTCTCCTAGCTCCCTCTACCTATATAAACACCTTCCCCTCCGAAATTCGCGGTCCAATCCACCCCTAACCCTAGCCTTCGTCCTCCTCCCACAGACGGACACGTCCGGACCCCGCCGGACATGTCCGCCCTCCACCTCTCTCCGGCCAATAGCATCACGCCACGTCGCCTCCGCCGCCGCCCTCATCCAACCTGCAGCCGCCACGTGGCCTCCCCACGCCTCCACCGCTTGCCCGGCCGCGGGACCGGATCGGGCCCCTTGAGCCAGTCTCCGCCGCTTCGGCCCGAAGCGAAGCCGCCTTGCCGCTTTTTCGGCCCGCCTCCGGCCGGCGAGCTCGCCGAGCCCGCCAGCGCCGCCGCCGTCGAAACTCCTCCGCCGCCCGCAGGTGCGCCCGCCACGCGCCGTCGGCGCCCGCGCTTCGGCGCGCGCTTGCCCCGCCGTCCCCGGCAACCACGCCATCTCGCCCTTTGCTCCCGCTTCGCCCGAAGCCGCCGCGCGCCGCCGCCGTACCTCGCCGCCCGGCCCTCCGCCTCCCTCGCCGTCGCCTCCCCGTCCGCCGCTGACACGGTGCCGCTGCCCCACCGCTGTGCCGCCGCCGCTCACCCATCGTCGCCGGCCATCGCGGAATCCTCGCCAGCGCCGCCTCCTCGCCGGATCGGGTCGGGTGGATGAGATCCACCGTCCCGATCAAGCGGCGAGCCCGTCCGGATCTCGTCATCCCGCTCCGTCCGATCCCGTTGACTTTCTCGGAGGGTAAAATCCACTAAGTCCCGAAATCTGCAGTAATTTTGTGCCATTTTCATTGCATCGTAGCTCTGTGCATGTAGCTCCGTTTAGGGCGTGTAATATGTCCAAATGTTCGTCTCGAAGAGTAGATCATTTCATCTCATTGCATCATTTTCATTTGAGCTCATATTGATGCCCGAAATGCTGTTGCAAGAGTGCTATGTGATGTTAGTTTCTGATTTTTATCAGAACATGCATTTTTGTCATTTTTGCCATGATTGATGTGTGCATCCTATGGACTTGAGTCCTACATGTGTTTTGAAATATGCCATGTCTTCTTTCCAGTGGTGCTTGCTATGTATTTTTGTGATCTATGTGGTGACTAGCACAAGCATGCAAACTAGGTGTCTTGTTATTGCTGATTTCAGCCCTGTTTTGCTGATATTTTGATGCCATGTTAACTTGATGCTACCAAGAGATCCATGCATATTTTGAGATACTTCAGTAAGGGTGTTTTGTAAAGCATGTCTTGCTCTATCAATCCATGCCCTTGTTTGCAATTATGGAGTAGTCTAGCTTGAGTCAATCGAGCTCTACTTTTGCTATCAAATGTTTCCTGGCAGATTGTTTACAGGTTATTCAATTTTGCCAAGTTTGTTGTGATTGATCCATGTATGCTATGTTATTGTTCTTGCCATGTATGTCTTCTATGCCATGTATTATTGATGTATGTATGCTTAGTTTATCATATAAGGCTCTGTAGTGAGTGCATTGAGCTTGTAAACATGCCTACTTGTTATCAGTTTTTGACATGCCATGTTGCTGAATCTGTTAACAAAACTTTCAATATTGACATGGGTGTTACTACATTTTCTAATCCTTTTGGCTTATGGTCACTAAAGGACTTTTGTTCTATGCAATTAGTAGATTCATGCCATGCCTTTGTTTGCCATGATAAGTTCCTGTAACATGTTGTTTCATAGCTCTAAACATTGCAACCTGATGTTAATTTCTGCAATGCCTGAAACTGTTATTAGTTGCAATCTTGCCATGTGTTTTTGAGCATATTCTAGTCATTTCTGGAGATAGCTCAGTGCTCATGTTTTGTAATGCTTTACCTGTACATCATGCCCATGCCTTTTGTTTTATTATTGTGATGCTGTAGCTTATTGTTTTGATGCTTGCAATATGCCTAGTGGCTGTTTTGGACAGATTGTTGTCATAACTTGCAAAGGGTGTATGTGTTGAACCGTTGCTCCGTTTTGAGTGTGCTCTATATGAAACTTGCTTGATTTTGCATGTAGTTTCATATTATCATGTTGTATCCTTGTTTTGAGGTGTTTTTCTTGATGTTTGTATGCATTTTGCATCAATGCCATGTTCAACTTGTTTTGCTCATATCTTCTAGGCCGTAGCTCCGAATTAAATGAACTTTATATGCAACTTGACTAGAATTTCGTGTAGATCATCGTGGTGCATCTTAAATTGCTGTTTAACAACTTGAACATAAGGTTTATGCAGATCTGGACCAATTTCGAAATTTGCATACGAGGACTTACCGGAATTGTTATATGTTGTTCCCGGCCTCATTTAAACTTGCCTTGTTGTGTTGCTTTTGTTTGCATCATCCCTTGCCATGAGTAGCTTCATGTAGCTTCGTCATGCATCATGTTTGTTGTGCATCTTGCCTTGTTCATGTGTGGTGTGTTTACTATGTTGTGTGCTTCTTCTTGTTAGTTCTGTTTCGTTGCGATCGTGAGGATTCGTTCGTCTTACGCTTGGTTCGGCTTCATCCGTTCATCTTCTTCATGGACTCGTTCTTCTTCCTTGCGGGATTTCAGGCAAGATGACCGCTACCCTGGATCTCACTACTATCATTGCTATGCTAGTTGCTTCGTTCTACCGCTATGCTGCGCTACCTATTACCTGTTTATCAAGCCATCCCAATTGCCATGTCAGCCTCTAACCTTTTGAACCCTTCCTAGCAAACCGTTGTTTGGCTATGTTACCGCTTTGCTCAGCCCCTCTTATAGCGTTGTTAGTTGCAGGTGAAGATGAAGTTTGTTCCTTGTTGGAACATGGAGATGTTGTTCCTTGTTGGAACATGTTTACTTGTTGGGATATCACAATATATCTTATTTAATTAATGCATCTATATACTTGGTAAAGGGTGGAAGGCTCGGCCTTATGCCTGGTGTTTTGTTCCACTCTTGCCGCCCTAGTTTCCGTCATATCGGTGTTATGTTCCCGGATTTTGCGTCCCTAACGCGGTCGGGTGATTTATGGGACCCCTTGACAGTTCGCTTTGAATAAGACTTTTCCAGCAAGGCCCAACATTGGTTTTACATTTGCCTCACCTAGCCTTTTTCCCTTGGGAGTCGCGCATCCCGAGGGTCATCTTTATTACCCCGGGCCAATGCTTGTCTAAGTGTTGGTCCAAACTAGAACCACTTGCGGTGCCGCCCGAGGCAACTTGGGGTATCGTCGGTTGACGTCGTCTTGCTCATCCGGTCGTGGCTCGAGGCGAGATCTGTGCGGCTACTATCGAGGTGTCGGCACGCCGGGAGGTCTTCTGGTCTTGTTTTATTGCTGTGAAATGTCTTGTGGCCGGATTCCGAGACTGATCGGGCTTCCGGGAGAAGGTCTATTCGCCGTTGATCGCGAGAGCTTATCATGGGCTAAGTTGGGACACCCTGCAGGGTTTGAACTTTCGAAAGCCGTGCAGCGGTTATGTGGCAGATGGGAATTTGTTAACGTCCGGTTGTAGAAAACCGAAGTTGATCTCAATTAAAATACACCAACCGTGTGTAACCGTGAGTGTCTCTTTTGGGGTTGATCGAGAGGAGAACACGGTTTCGGGTTATGTCGATGTAAGTAGGAGTTCAGGATCACTTCTTGATCATTACTAGTTGACGACCGTTCCTTTGTTTCTCTTCTCGCTCTCTTTTGCGTATGTTAGCCACCATACATGCTTAGTCGCTGCTGCAACCTCACCACTTTATCCCTTCCTTTCCTACTTAAGCTTTGCTAGTCTTGATACCCATGGTAATGGGATTGCTGAGTCCTCGTGGCTCACTGATTACTACACCACCGATTGCGTGTACAGGTTTACGTTGATCATGACGCGAGAGCGATGTTTGCTTGTGTTGGAGTTCTTCTTCTTCTGCTTCTTCTCCGATCAGGGGATAGGTTCCAGGTCGGCAGCCTGGGCTAGCAGGGTGGATGTCGTTTGAGTTTCTGTTTATGTTTCATCCGTAGTCGGATGTTGATCTTGTATCTGATGTTGATGTATTCTTGTGGCATTTGTGCCTTTTGTATGTATCCCCATCTATTATGTAATGTTGATGTAATGATATCCACCTTGTAAAAGCGTTTCCAATATGCGGGTCTATCCTTGGTGGGACCTTCGAGTTCCTTTTGGATAGGGTCGCATATTGGGCGTGACAAGTTGGTATCAGAGCCTCGACCGACCTTAGGAGCCCCCTTGATTGATCGTGTAGTTTGGCGATGTTGAGTCTAAAGAAAACTGTTTTGAGTCTAGTTATATCGAGAGTAGGAATTCTTTTACTCCTCAGCCCTTCGTCGCTCTGGTAAGGAATCTTGACGTAGGTGTTTTGAATTACTCCTCTTCCCCTTCAAATTTTTCTTTAGGTTCACGCAGTTGGTTTTCCGATCGTTGTTCCTCAGCTCTTTTCATCCGGTGCATTTCTCGTCAAGTCGACTCGACCCTCTTCATCTTTGAGTTCAATCCTCAGTTCTTCCTCCGACGTTGTTGTTTTTTTCCTTGTCCGAAGTTGTCCTTGTTTTCCCACCTGCCCACCCTTCTTCTTCTCGGAACCGGAGTTAGAATCAGTATCCATCCTACTAAATGCGAAGTCTTTGCCTTCTTTCCTCAATGATTTCAACGGTGTTTTCTCTTCAAATTGTTCATCGTTTTTCCCCTTCCTAGTTGTCTTTGTTTTCCCGCCCTCCCACCCTCTTATTCCTGGAGTTTGAGTCTGTTTCGACCATCAATTTCATTCGTGTGGAGCCTCTTCAGTGTTCCCTCAATTATCTCAACCGGTGAATTCTCGTCTTGTTCGTCATTCTTCATCCCTTTTTCTTTTTCCGGTGCACTCAATTCAAGTTTTTCTTCGTTGATCGTATTCTTTTCCTTGGATCAAGTGTTTTCCCCTTGCTCGTTCGCCTCTCGCCAGTTTATCCTTCCGGAGTGCTCAAGCCATCTCAGGAGATTCGTCTGTCTTCCAATTAATTCGAGGTTGTCACCTCAGTCAAATATTTCTATTGTTCCGGTGCTTCATCTATCTGTTCAACATCCCTTTTCAACGGTGTTTTCTTTTAGTGGGCCCTAACCCACAGGTCTTTTCCCAGGATCTTACCTGACTCTTCTAATTATTCCGGAGTTATTCTAAAATTCTTTTCAAGTCTGACGTAAGAATGGATTTCATTAGTCAGATGCCTTTCCAAGATCAATTTCAAATCATTTCATTGTCGGCTAAACCCCTTTGTTTTTCATTCTCCCGGAGTATCCCAGTAATTTACGTGGTGTTTCTCGTCGTCATTTGAAGAACGTCAGAGAATTTCTCTTAAATCTTGTCCGTTCTCCGAAGATTTGTGGTGCTAGCTCGATGTTATCCTATCTAGTTGTTTCAGTTGTGCAATTCTTTTCATCCATCCGGAGTATTTCAGAAGTTGATTTCTATTTCTTTTCACGGAGGCCATCATTCCGATTATCGTTCTCTATTTATCCGGTGCTTCGTTCATTGTTCGTTAATCAGCTCATGATCTCTTTGTTCTCTTGCATTTTAAATCCCTCAAGTATCTTCGTGGTTTCTAATTCTTTCCGTGATTCGTTCTCTTCTCTTCGTTCATTCTCATTCCTAATGGTGGTTCATTCAAGATTCTTTTCCTTGATTATCATTTTAGTTCATTCGTTCCTTTCAATCTTACGGTGATTCATGAAGTCCTTCTCAATTTTGTGATATGTCACTTCTCAATTCTTTTTCAAGAAGAATAAGTAATATGCAAAAATCCATTGCTTGTCATCAATTTAATTTGATGAAGGATAAGCATACAATAAATCTTATTCTTATTTCATCAAGTGAATAATCCCTTTCTTCGGAGTTTGTTCGTAATGAATAAATTCTAGTTCCAAGTGTTTTCATCTTTTCTTTTCCGGAGTTCAAATTTTCCTCGGCCATCTCGTCGGAACCTCCATCTAAATCATCGCAAGGCTCATCTTATTCTTTCTTCCTTCATTTTTATCTCATCATCCTTTTGTCACCGGAGTTCTTCATGGTGGTTCTTCATGATTTAATCTTTTCTTCAAGAGTTCATCGAGATTTTGTTGGCGAAGTTCAAGTATCTTTTCTTCTCGCGTCTCGAAGTGCAATTAATTCTCCGTATTCTTTTGAAGTGGAGTTTTGCATTTTCGCCATTCTCAGCTATTTAATCTTTTCCACTTGTGGTCGGCGATCAGCTCATAATTTTGGGATGTTTTCCATAAGTCCACATCAAGCTTATTCTTTCGTTGTTGATTTTCTCAACAACTCCATTCAATCCTTCTAAATTCTTTTTAATCAATTATCTTTCAATTTTTAGGAGGTTTTGTGTCATGTCTTCATCAAGTGTCATTCCATCTTGTGAAGTTCATGTTCTCTCCTTCCATGTTCAACGGTGTGCTGCCAAAATCCTTTCATCAGATCGTTTCTTTTCTCATTCTAACCACTCCGGTTAGAGCGAGTTGTTTCTTAGTCTATCTCGATTCCGTGAGCTTTCGATTCTCGTCATTCTCGTCATTTCTCTCTTCTTCTCGTGTGCTCCCGATTCTTTGCTTCTTCTCTTGAGTTCTTGTTTTCACCTCATCCTTTTCCCTTCCGTCTCGGTCCTAAGATCTCGGGACGAGATCTCTTGTTAGTGGAGGAGTGTTGTAACGCCCTGATTCGATGCGCGTGTGTCCGATTATTATTCGCGTCGTTGCCATGTCATGTGCTTGCGTGTCTCTCTTTGCCATGTCATCTTCTGCATTTCATATCGTGTCGTCTTGTGCATTTCATTTTGCATACGTGTTCGTCTCATACATCCGAGCATTTTCCCGTTGTCCCGTTTTGCAATCCGGCACTCCTATGTCTCCCGGCGCCCCCTTTTACCTCTTTTCATGTGCGGGTGTTAAACGGTCTCGGAATGGACCGAGGTTTGTCAAGCGGCCTTGGTATAGCACCGGTAGACCGCCTGTCAAGTTTCGGATCATTTGGAGGTCGTTTGATACTCCAACGGTTAACCGGGTAACCGCAAAAGCCTCTTTTGTTGCAGCCCAACTCTCCTTTCTAAGTGGCCCAAAACCCACCTAACCCCCCTCCATGCTCTTCGCCGTTCGATCACGATCGCGTGGCCGAAAACCGCACCTCATTTGGACTCTCCTAGCTCCCTCTACCTATATAAACACCTTCCCCTCCGAAATTCGCGGTCCAATCCACCCCTAACCCTAGCCTTCGTCCTCCTCCCATGAGACGGACACGTCCGGACCTCACGGACATGTCCGCCCTCCACTCTCTCTCCGCCAATAGCATCACGCCACGTCGCCTCCGCCGCCGCCCTCATCCAACCCGCAGCCGCCACGTGGCCTCCCACGCCCACCGCCGCCGGCCATGGACCCGGATCGGGCCGCGAGCCCGTCTCCGCCGCTTCGGCCCGGCAGGCCGCCGCCGCCGCTTTTCGCCCGCCCGCCGGCGAAGCTCGCCGAGTTCGCTAGCGCGCCGCCGCCGTCGAAGCTCCTCCGCCGCCACGGGTAAGCCGCCGCTCGCATTCGGCGACGCTTGCGGGCCGGCGCGCTTTGCCTCGCCGCCCCCGGCAGCCACGCCATCCCGCCGCTGCTCCGCTTCGCCGAGCCGCGCGCCGCCGCCGGTACCTCGCCTGCCCTCCGCCGCCTCGCCCGTCGCCTCCCGTCGCCCGCGGCCGCCGAGTTCATGCCACGGTGTTTCGCGCTGCCCCATCGCTGCCGCCGCCATTCACCACCCATCGTCGCCGGCCATCGCCGGAATCCTCGCCGGCGCCGCCTCCTCGCCGGATCGGGTCGGGGTGGATGAGATCCACCCGTCCCCGATCCAAACGGCCGAGCCCCGTCCCGGATCTCGTCATCCCGCTCCGTCCGATCCCGTTGACTTTCTCGGAGGCTAAAATCCATTAAGTCCCGAAATCTGCAGTAATTTTGTGCCATTTTCATCGCATCGTAGCTCTGTGCATGTAGCTCCGTTTAGGGCGTGTAATATGTCAAAATGTTCGTCTCGAAGAGTAGATCATTTCATCTCATTGCATCATTTTCATTTGAGCTCATCTTGATGCCCGAAATGCTGTTGCAAGAGTGCTATGTGATGTTAGTTTCTGATTTTTATCAGAACATGCATTTTTGTCATTTTTGCCATGATTGATGTGTGCATCCTATGGACTTGAGTCCTACATGTGTTTTGAAATATGCCATGTCTTCTTTCCAGTGGTGCTTGCTATGTATTTTTGTGATCTATGTGGTGACTAGCACAAGCATGCAAACTAGGTGTCTTGTTGTTGCTGATTTCAGCCCTGTTTTCCTGATATTTTGATGCCATATTAACTTGATGCTACCAAGAGATCCATGCATATTTTGAGATACTTCAGTAAGGGTGTTTTGTAAAGCATGTCTTGCTCTATCAATCCATGCCCTTGTTTGCAATTATGGAGTAGTCTAGCTTGAGTCAATCGAGCTCTACTTTTGCTATCAAATGTTTCCTGGCAGATTGTTTACAGGTTATTCAATTTTGCCAAGTTTGTTGTGATTGATCCATGTATGCTATGTTATTGTTCTTGCCATGTATGTCTTCTATGCCATGTCTTCTTGATGTATGTATGCTTAGTTTATCATATAAGGCTCTGTAGTGAGTGCATTGAGCTTGTAAACATGCCTACTTGTTATCAGTTTTTGACATGCCATGTTGCTGAATCTGTTAACAAAACTTTCAATATTGACATGGGTGTTACTATATTTTCTGATCCTTTTGGCTTATGGTCACTAAAGGACTTTTGTTCTATGCAATTAGTAGATTCATGCCATGCCTTTTTTTGCCATGATAAGTTCCTGTAACATGTTGTTTCATAGCTCCAAACATTGCAACCTGATGTTAATTTCTGCAATGCCTGAAACTGTTATTAGTTGCAATCTTGCCATGTGTTTTTGAGCATGTTCTAGTCATTTCTGGAGATAGCTCAGTGCTCATGTTTTGTAATGCTTTACCTGTACATCATGCCCATGCCTTTTGTTTTCTTATTGTGATGCTGTAGCTTATTGTTTTGATGCTTGCAATATGCCTAGTGGCTGTTTTGGACAGATTGTTGTCATAACTTGCAAAGGGTGTATGTGTTGAACCGTTGCTCCGTTTTGAGTGTGCTCTATATGAAACTTGCTTGATTTTGCATGTAGTTTCATATTATCATGTTGGATCCTTGTTTTGAGGTGTTTTTCTTGATGTTTGTATGCATTTTGCATCAATGCCATGTTTAACTTGTTTTGCTCATATCTTCTAGGCCGTAGCTCCGAATTAAATGAACTTTATATGCAACTTGACTAGAATTTCGTGTAGATCATCATGGTGCATCTTAAATTGCTGTTTAACAACTTGAACATAAGGTTTATGCAGATCTGGACCAATTTCGAAATTTGCATATGAGGACTTACCGGAATTGTTATATGTTGTTCCCGGCCTCATTTAAACTTGCCTTGTTGTGTTGCTTTTGTTTGCATCATCCCTTGCCATGAGTAGCTTCATGTAGCTTCGTCATGCATCATGTTTGTTGTGCATCTTGCCTTGTTCATGTGTGGTGTGTTTACTATGTTGTGTGCTTCTTCTTGTTAGTTCCTGTTTCGTTGCGATCGTGAGGATTCGTTCGTCTACGCTTGGTTCGGCTTCATCCGTTCATCTTCTTCATGGACTCGTTCTTCTTCCTTGCGGGATTTCAGGCAAGATGACCGCTACCCTGGATCTCACTACTATCATTGCTATGCTAGTTGCTTCGTTCTACCGCTATGCTGCGCTACCTATTACCTGTTTATCAAGCCATCCCAATTGCCATGTCAGCCTCTAACCTTTTGAACCCTTCCTAGCAAACCGTTGTTTGGCTATGTTACCGCTTTGCTCAGCCCCTCTTATAGCGTTGTTAGTTGCAGGTGAAGATGAAGTTTGTTCCTTGTTGGAACATGGAGATGTTGTTCCTTGTTGGAACATGTTTACTTGTTGGGATATCACAATATATCTTATTTAATTAATGCATCTATATACTTGGTAAAGGGTGGAAGGCTCGGCCTTATGCAGTGTTTTGTTCCACTCTTGCCGCCCTAGTTTCCGTCATATCGGTGTTATGTTCCCGGATTTTGCGTCCCTAACGCGGTCGGGTGATTTATGGGACCCCTTGACAGTTCGCTTTGAATAAGACTTTTCCAGCAAGGCCCAACATTGGTTTTACATTTGCCTCACCTAGCCTTTTTCCCTTGGGAGTCGCGCATCCCGAGGGTCATCTTTATTTTTCCCCCGGGCCAATGCTTGTCTAAGTGTTGGTCCAAACTAGAGCCACTTGCGGTGCCGCCCTGAGGCAACTTGGGGTATCGTCGGTTGTCGACGCATCTGCTCATCCGGTCGTGGCTCGAGACGAGATCTACGCGGCTACTATCGAGGTGTCGCACGCCGGGAGATCTTGCTGGTCTTGTTTTATTGCTGTGAAATGTCTTGTAGCCGGGATTCCGAGACTGATCGAGCTTCCCGGGGAGAAGGTCTATTCCTTCGTTGATCGCGAGAGCTTATCATGGGCTAAGTTGGGACACCCCTGCAGGGTTTGAACTTTCGAAAGCCGTGCCCGCGGTTATGTGGCAGATGGGAATTTGTTAACGTCCGGTTGTAGAAAACCCGAAGTTGATCTCAATTAAAATACACCAACCGTGTGTGTAACCGTGAGTGTCTCTTTTCGGGGTTGATCGAGAGGAGAACACGGTTTCGGGTTATGTCGGCGTAAGTAGGAGTTCAGGATCACTTCTTGATCATTACTAGTTGACGACCGTTCCTTTGTTTCTCTTCTCGCTCTCTTTTGCGTATGTTAGCCACCATACATGCTTAGTCGCTGCTGCAACCTCACCACTTTATCCCTTCCTTTCCTACTTAAGCTTTGCTAGTCTTGATACCCATGGTAATGGGATTGCTTTGAGTCCTCGTGGCTCACTGATTACTACACCACCGATTGCAGTGTACAGGTTTACGTTGATCATGGCGCGAGAGCGATGTTTGCTTGTGTTGGAGTTCTTCTTCTTCGCTTCTTCTCCGATCGGGGATAGGTTCAGTCGGCAGCCTGGGCTAGCGAGGTGGATGTCGTTTGAGTTTCTGTTTATGTTTCATCCGTAGTCGGATGTTGATCTTGTATCGATGTTGATGTATTCTTGTGGCATTTGTGCCTTTTGTATGTATCCCCATCTATTATGTAATGTTGATGTAATGATATCCACCTTGTAAAAGCGTTTCCAATATGCGGGTCTATCCTTGGTGGGACCTTCGAGTTCCTTTTGGATAGGGTCGCATATTGGGCGTGACACCCCCGGCCTCCTCTCTCCCCCTCGCCTCGGCGTCCACCCCGCGCCGCGCGCACTCACCGTGAGCGCCGCATCTGCCGCCGCACGCGGGAAGCCCGCGCTGGCTCACCTCCCGCGACCCCCTTGCACCGGCCGGCTCGGCGCGCCACAGTGGATTACGTGGTGGCGGCCCGCGCCTCCCGGCCTCGCCTCGCCTCGCCCTTGTGAGCACTGCGCTTCGTCCGCCCGCGACTCCCCATCGCCGCCTGCGCCCCGTGCGCCAGGCCGTGGCTCCGCCGCTGTTGCTCACAGCCACGAGGCTGCCCGTCTGGCCTCCCCAAGACTTCACTCTAGCGGCGCCTGCTGCCGCCACGGCCACGGCCTCGCTTCACTTGGCAAGACTCACGGCCTCGTCGGCGCCCTTCGATGCCCGTGCCCCTTGCAGGCACGCCGATAATCATGGCCCGATAGGCCCCCTGGGCCTATGACAACGGGCCCCGCCCTGAAACGTTTTACAAAAAAATAAAACTAAAATAATAATAATAATAATAATAAATAAAAATAAAAATAAAAATGAATTTAATTAATTAATTAATTAAATTAATTAATCATGTTTAAATTAATCTAATTAACTTGTTAGGTTAATTAAACATTAATTAGATTAGTTAAATCCTAATTAAACTAAAAAGTGTATGACAGGTGGGTCCCACTGGACCCACTGGTCAGGTTGACCAGTCAACTCTGTTGACTGCTGACGTCAGCATGACATCATGCTGATGTCATTAATCCATTTTTCGAATTTAATTTAAATAATCAATTAAATTCCAGAAATTAATAGAATCTTTAGAAAATCATAACTTTTAATCCGTAACTCGGATTAAACTATTTTCAACATGAATGTTGCTCAGAACGACGAGGCGAATCCGGATACGCAGCCCGTTCATCCGCCACACACCCCTAACATAGCAAACACGCAACTTTCCCCCTCCGGTTCATCTGTTCGAAAACGCGAAACATCGGGAATACTTTCCCGGATGTTTCCCCCTTTCGCCGGTATCACCTACTACCGCGATTGGGCACCCCTAGCATAGTTACTTGTCATGTCATGCATCGATATGCATCTGTTTGCATGGTATTTATTGTTTCTTCCCTCTCTTCTCTCTGGTAGACTATGAGACCGACGCTACTGCTGCCCAGTTCGACTACGGAGTTGACGACCCCTCTCTCTTGCCGAGCAACCAGGCAAGCCCCTCGATCACCAGATATCGCCTATTCTACTCTATCTGCTTGCATTAGAGTAGTGTAGCATGTTCTTGCTTTCCGTTATACCTATCACGATGCATAGCTTTGTCCTTGCTACTCTTGTTGTTACCTTTACGCAATCCTACATGCTTAGTATAGGATGCTAGTATTCCATCTGTGGCCCTACATTCTTGTCATCTGTTGTGCTATAGAATCGGTCCGTGATCACTCGGGAGGTGATCACGGTATATACTTATACTTATACATGATACATGTGGTGATTAAAGACGGTCGGCTCGTAGGAGTACCGCGAGTGGATCTTTGTGGCGGAGCGGCAGGCAGGTTGAGACCGCCTAGGAGAGAGGTGGGCCTGGCCTGCTCGGCGTTCGCGGATACTTAACACGCTTAACGAGATCTTGGTATTTGATCTGAGTTGGGTCGTTGACCTTATACGCACTAACCGCCACGTGGGACAAGATATGGGCAACCGACGTCGTGGTATCAGGCGAAGCATTTCGTGACGTCAGCGACTGAGCGGCGCGCCGGATTGACCGAACGCCACTAGGCTAGGTGCGCTTTCGCCGCCCACGCAACGTGCATGTGTGCTAAGGGCGATGGGCCCTGCACCCTGCGGCGCATAGGTTTAGACCGGCGTCTTGACCTCTCTGTTATGCCTAGGTGGGGCTGCGACGTGTTGATCTTCCGCGCCGGGCATGACCCGTAAAAGTGTGTCCGGCCAAATGGGATCGGCGTGTCGGGTAATGTGGTGCACCCTGCAGGAAGTTAATCTATTGAATAGCCGTGATCTTGGTAACAAGGCGACTTGGAGTTGTACCTTGACCTTATGACAACTAGAACCGGATACTTAATAAAACACACCCTTCCAAGTGCGGATACAACCCGGTGGTCGCTCTCATCGTGGTTACGAGGAGGATCGCGGGTAGGATTATGCTATGCGATGCTACTTGGAGGACTTCAGACTACTCTCTTCTACATGTTGCAAGGCGGAGGATGCGAGCGTAGTCTTGACGTGATTAGCTATCCCCTCTTATTGTGGCATTCGTAGTTCGGTCCACCGATATGGCCCTTTACACATATACCCATGCATATGTAGTGTAGCTCCTTGCTTGCGAGTACTTTGGATGAGTACTCACGGTTGCCTTGTTCCCCTTTTTCCCCTTTCTTTACTCGATTGCTGCGACTGACGATGGAGCCAGGAGCCGACGCTACGTCGACGATGACTCCTACTATCTTTGGAGGTGCCTACTACTACGTGCAGCCCCACCGGCGACCGACCAGGAGTAGTTAGGAGGATCCTGTGCGGGAGGCTGCGCCTCTTCGATCTGTATCTCGGTTTGTGCTATCCTTCTTAAGGCAAACTTGTTTAACTTATGTCGTACTCAGATATTGTTGCTTCCGCTGACTTCGTCTATGATCGAGCACTTGTATTCGAGCCCTCGAGGCCCCGGCTTGTATTATGATGCTTGTATGACTTATTTATGTTTTAGAGTTGTGTTGTGATATCTTCCCGTGAGTCCCTGATCTTGATCGTACACGTTTGCGTGCATGATTAGTGTATGATTAAATCAGGGGCGTCACAGCAGACCACGTCGTAACAGACACAAGCGCCGCAACAACGGCAACAACACCGCAGACACGGCAGTCAATGCCGGATTCAGCGGCTCTAAATACGGTCAGCGGAAGAAGCCGTTCAAAAGAAGCAATCCGGGCCTGTCCAGTTTGGACCGCATACTCGATCGCTCGTGTCAAATTCACGGCACCCCCGATAAGCCAGCCAATCACACCAACAGAGAATGATGGGTGTTCAAGCAGGTCGGCAAGTTGACTGTCGAAAACAGGGACAAGGGGCTGCATAGCAATGACGAGGAGGAGCCCCGACCGCCGAACACAGGAGGACAGAAGAGGTTCCCTCCACAAGTGAAAACAGTGAACATGATATACGCAACCCACATTCCCAAGAGGGAACGGAAGTGTGCACTAAGGGACGTCTATGCGATGGAGCCAGTCGCCCCAAAGTTCAACCCATGGTCCTCTTGTCCGACCACCTTCGATCGCAGGGACCATCCCACTAGTATCCGTCATGGCGGATCTGCCGCATTGGTCCTTGACTCCATCATCGACGGATTTCACCTCACTCGAGTCCTTATGGACGGCGGCAGCAGCCTGAACCTGCTCTATCAGGATACAATGCGCAAAATGGGTATAGACCCCTCGAGGATCAATCCCACTAAAACCACCTTTAAAGGTGTCATCCCAGGTGTAGAGGCCCATTGCACGGGCTCAATCACACTGGAAGTGGTCTTCGGATCTACGGACAACTTCCAAAGCGAGGAGTTAATCTTCGATATCGTCCCATTCCGCAGTGGCTATCACGCACTGCTCGGGCGAACCGCATTTGCCAGATTCAATGCGGTACCGCATTATGCATACCTCAAGCTCAAAATGCCAGAACCTCGTGGGGTTATAACAGTCAATGGAAACACAGAACGCTCGCTCCGCATGGAGGAGCACACTGCAGCCCTCGCAACTGAGGCACAAAGCAGCCTTTTAGGCAAACCGCCAATTCGGCGATAAAGCCCCCGGATACCTTCAAGCGAGTCCGGAGTAACCTGCAACAGGATCGCCTGGCATGTTCAGAGCTCGCCTAGCAATTCGGCCCCCGTCCTAGTCCCAGTCAAGTGACGAAATCTGCACCGCGCTTACATAATTACACACTAAAAATACTATGGGCATAGGTGGGGGCATGACCAGGGCACGTCCCACAATGCGGCTCAACCGCCCCAGGGGCTGTATATCTTTATAATTTTTTCTCTTTCAGGACCTTACTCTCTGGAAGCCCCTCTTCGGCAGTTTGATTGTTGGACACATTACGGGAAGGAAAAACCAAGGAGGCAAGAAGCTAAGACGTACAAGGGAATCCCCAGGTGGTCTCTAATAACGATCAAAGTACCCATTTTAAATACCGATACGCAACTTGCCGTTGGATAGGACATGTCAAATAGTCCTATTTTTTGCTTATTGCACTACCTGTACCCGTACGCTTAGACGTATTATCTAAATAACAATGCATAGCATTAGTCTATTATTGCATTACGCTTCCATTTTTCCTTGTCTGTTTATTTACGACAAATTGCACCCGTACATTCTGGTACGACCAATACGCCAGGGGCTTCAGTATACCCCATAATACGGCGTGAGAAGTCCGAACACTTTCGACAGTGTGGCACCCCGAACTTATAGCATTATATGCATCAGCTCCGAATCATGTCTTGGGTCAATAGTTGGGTTTGCCCGGATCCCATGTTTTGGTACCTTATGTTCCGTAATATCGGCTAAGGTAGCGCTGGGAGAACTACTGTGATTGTGTCCCGGTTCTTCCGGACGAGCACCTCAGTAGAGAAAGCCGAAAACTGACTGTCATTATAAGGCGAGAGTTGGTCGCTGTTCGAGAGGTCTCAAGTCCTTAAAGACCTTTTCCGCTTCGGGCGAGGAGTCGGCCTTGCCCGACTTAGGGGTATATAGCTCCCCATATTCAGCCTTCCGAATACTAGGGGCTTCGCCAAAATTTAAAATTGTAGACTTCTATGGCTAAGTGAGAGTGATAAAGCCTTATAGTCTGATTGCCTGGTTCGTTGTGCTGAACACCTCCCTCGAAGGACCCAAAATTGGGATAAAGAGTGCTCAGGTTTATCCCGAACACCTCAGTACTAGTTACATGGGGGCAGAAGCCGACGACTGGCCAACTCTCAGATTTTATAAACGGCCACACAGAAGGTAATATTTTAAATTCACAAGCGTTGCATAGCGCAAATGAACTCGTTTCATATTACAGGATCACATGAGTACATTCATTTGAATATTACATCCTTAGCACATTCCTCCGCCACAAGGCGAGAACCCTTCAGGACACTGTTATAATACATTTCGGGGTGGTGATGCTCCTTGCCTTCCGGCGGCCCCTCCTTCACCAGCTTCTCGGCGCCCAGCTTCGCCCAGTGCACCTTTGCCCGGGCAAAAGCCCTGCGCGCACCCTCGATGCAGATAGACCGCTTTATGACTTCAAGCCGTGGGCAGGCATTCACAAGCCGCCTCACCAGGCCGAAGTAGCTATCAGGCAGGGGATCGCCAGGCCGCATCCGGACTATAAGACCCTTCATGTCCTGTTCGGCCGCCTTGTGGAGCTCGACCTGTTGCTTCAACTTGTCGCTCAAGGGCATGGGGTGTTCGGTCCCAGTATACTGAGACCAGAACAACTTCTCTGTCGAGCTCCCCTCCTCGGCCCAGTAGAACTCCGCGGCATCTGACACACTGCGGGGTAGATCTGCGAACGCTCCTGGAGAGCTCTGAACTCGGGTAAGTAAAATGAAATTTGCTTTCATATGCTTGCTTTGCATAATGAATGCCTTACCCGCCGCTATCTTCTTAACGCCTCAATTTCCTGGAGGGCCTTTAGGGCTTCGGCCTTGGCATGTTGTGCGCTTTCGAGGGCCTTCGCAAGCTCGGACTCTCGCGTCTTAAAGTCAAGGTCCAAGGGCTCGTTTTTTTACGAGAGCCTGGAGCTCTTGCTGCACCTCGCCCACCCGGGTCTCTTGCTTTTCTCGCTCAATGAGCTCCTTGGCCACTTTGTCTTCGGCCTCGGATAGCGCCTTCTGCAGGGTCGCCACTTCGGTCGTGGCCCCTAACAAAATTCATGAAGATCCTATTATTCTAAAACCAAATTTTTTATAATATACAGACGGGGCATAACTTACCTTTGTTCTATTCGAGCTGCCTTTTGGCAAGGCCGAGCTCTTCCTTGGACCGCTCAAGGTCCCGCTTCAGTGCAGTGACCTCCGTAGTACGTGCGGCAGCGGCTAGCAGTGAAGCCTGCATAGGCACATAGACATATTTCGATTAGACTCCTGCGGTTATTATTTGATCCTCTATTCGGCCTTTCTTCACAAACACCAAACAGAGCATCAGGGGCTAGTGTCTATGCGGTAACATTCTCTTATAATCTGGTTACTTACCTCAAAGCCTGTTAGGAGGCTAGCACAGGCTTCAGTCAGTCCGCTCTTGGCGGACTGGACTTTCTTGACCATCGCACTCATAATAGTGCGGTGTTCTTCGTCGATGGAAGCGCCGCGAAGTGCTTCCAGTAAGTTGTCCGATGCCTCTGGATGGACAGAGGCCATCGGCACATGCGGCTTGCCCCTCTTAGCGAGGGGTTGCCTGACAGAGTCCGGAACCACTGGAGGTTCCGGCGCAATATTCGGCTGGGGGCCAAATTTGCTGCCCCCATTATCAGAGCCCATGGGAGTCTTGCTCCCCTTGCGCCCAGCATCCGGAATGTCGCCTTGAGGCGCCTCCGGGACTACCTCCCCTCGGCTCGGTGCCCTTTGAGACAACACTTCGAAATTGTCTGTAGGGCGAGGGGAGGAGGCGGTCGGAAGCGAATCGTTGTTCAGATCCAACGGGTCCAAAGAACCATCCGATGAGGATACGTCTTTATGGGCTCGGGACGGACTGCATAATCATGTTCGGCGTGATGTGAAGCAGTTCAATAAAACATACCAAGAATTATTATGGTATCCGGATACTTACGACTTCGCCAGGGGCTTGTCCCTGGGAAACCACTCGTCGTCGCTATAGGCGGCCGTCGTGGAGCAGTCCGAAAGGAGAGTCCTTCCCTTCTTGGACCCTTCGGCCTCCCCAGATGGGGCGGCCTTCCTTTTCTTGTCTCCCCCGGTAGGGGGGGAGAACTTTCCTCTTCCTCCTCCTCGTTTTCGTGGGAGGAGTGTGTCTCGGTGTTTTCGGACGATGAGTCTGATATAACCTTGCACTGGGGACCCTTCCTGGTCCCCGTGGCCTTCTTCTTGGCCTTCTTCGCCGGCACCTCATAAGACGCCGGAACCAGCATCTCCGTTAAGAGAGCGTCTGCTGGATCTTCGGGCAGGGGGCTGGAAAATCGATTTGCTCCGCTGTCTCTACCCAGTCCTGTTAAATAGTGTGGAAGCTTATATCCCGCACATGGTTAAGCTAGGGAAAATGAACATCTTATGAGATATCAACGACTTACCAGATTGGCAGGGCGCTTTGCGCTAAGTCCGCGGTCCTCGGTAAGGGGAGGAGGTACCTCAGCGCCCTTGAACAGCACCTTCCAGACGTCCTTGTGCGTCGTGTCGAAGAGCTCTCGCAGCGTCTGGTGCTTGGCCGGGTCGAACTCCCACAAATTGAACGCCCGCCTTTGACACGGGAGGATCCGGCGGAAGAACATGACTTGGACCATGTTGACAAGCTTGATTTTCTTGCTCATCATGTTCTTGATGCATGTGTGGAGTCCGGTTAGCTCTACCGGGGAACCCCAGGTCAGGCCCTTCTCTTTCTAGGAGGTGAGCCACATGGGGATTCCGGATCGAAATTTGGGGGCCGCCACCCAGTTGGTGTCGCGCGGCTCGGTGATGTAAAACCATCCCGATTGCCATCCCTTTATGGTCTCCACATAGGAGCCTTCTAGCTAGGTGACGTTGAGCATTTTGCCCACCATGGCACCTCTGCACTCCGCTTGCTGGCCGACCACCACCTTCGGTTTAACATTGAAGGTCTTCATCCAGGCCGAAGGGGGGCTTGATGCGGAGGAAGGCCTTGCACACGACGATAATCGCCGAGATGTTGAGGATGAAATTGGGGGCCAGATCGTGAAAGTCCAACCCATAGTAGAACATGAGCCCGCGGACAAACGGGTGGAGGGGAAATCCCAGTCCGCGGACGAAGTGGGTAAGGAAAACCACCCTCTCATGGGGTTCTGGAGTAGGGATGATCTGCCCCGCATCTGGCAGCCGGTGTGCGATATCCGCGGCCAGATATCCGGCTCCCCGCAGCTTTGTGATGTTCTCCTCCATAACGGAGGAGACCATGCACTTGCCTCCCTCTCCGGACATGCTTGGAGTGGTTTGAGGAGAAAAACGCGAACTTGGGCGCTGGAGCTCAAGTGCGCAAGAATGGATGAGCAAGGAGGAAGAAGGCGTGGGTGAAAAGGGTGAATCCTTCTCCCTTTATAAGGGCAGAAGAAGCTATGCGCCTCCCCACCTACCTGGTAAACTCGCTTATTCCCCAAGCGCCGTAATTGATGGCACGGTTGGGTTATCCACACACGTATTGATGAGAATCACGTGATAAAGGGACACGATCTCTGCTTCGACAAGACGTGCCGAGGAAACCGCCTCGCGATGTGTGCAGTGGCTGGTTGTGAAAAAACGGTTCGAATAATGACCGGGCCGTGGTGTGATGTCATGCTGCAAAATGCATCAGCAGATTAGATTTGTGGAAATATTATTCTCTCTACGGTGGTATGTGGTATTTGTTTTGCAGAGCCGGACACTATCCTTGTGTTCAAAAACTTCTGTGGAGTATTCAGAGGAGGAACCCGCCTTGCAATGCTGAAGACATTCTGTGCGCCGGACTCATCGTCATTGAAGCCTGGTTCAGGGGCTACTGAGGGAGTCCTGGATTAGGGGGTCCTCGGACAGCCGGACTATATCCTTTGACCGGACTGTTGGACTATGAAGATACAAGATTGAAGACTTCGTCCCGTGTCCGGATGGGACTCTCCTTGGCGTGGAAGGCAAGCTTGGCAATACGGATATGTAGATCTCCTCCCTTATAACTGACTCTGTGTAACCCTAGCCCCCTCCGGTGTCTATATAAACCGGAGGGTTTAGTCCGTAGGACAACAACAATCATACCATAGGCTAGCTTCTATGGTTTAGCCTCTATGATCTCGTGGTAGATCAACTCTTGTAATACTCATATCATCAAGATCAATCAAGCAGGAAGTAGGGTATTACCTCCATCGAGAGGGCCCAAACCTGGGTAAACATCGTGTCCCCCGCCTCCTGTTACCATCCGCCTTAGACGCACAGTTCAGGACCCCCTATTCGAGGTCCGCCGGTTTTGACACCGACAACCTTCTCAACCAATCCCTAGAAAATCAACAAGTTTGATTGGCTAGGGAGAGAGATCGGGCGAAAATGGAGCTTGGAGCAACAATGGAGCTTGGGGTTGGAAGAGGTGGTCAACTCAGGAAGAAGACACCCCTTAAATAGTGGAGGGACAAATCCAACCGTTATCCACCAACCCATTCTGCGCAGCACGGTACTACCCCGCAAGGGCCGCGGTACTACTGCAAGCACATGCGGTACTACCGCAGGGCCTTGCGGTACTACCGCCTGAGCAGCACAGACCTGGCCACCCCAACCGCATTGAAGCGGAGGGCGGTAGAACCGCTTGAGCGGTACTACCGCACCACCTAGCGGTACTACCGCAAGGCAGGGAAGATCCAGAATTCAGGAAGGCACGGACATAAAAAATTATATCCGTGGCAACTTTCGCTGAGTTGGAGTCGATGCAAAAATCCAACACGGTAGTACAGCATGAGGAGCGGTACTACGCTGCGGCGGCCGAGCCTGAGCTGTGACGCCAGCAGCGTTACTACACATTGTATGCGGTACTATCAAGATAGGGCGCTGGATGTAAAAATTACATCCGCCCTACTACCGCTATGCAGAAGAACACTTGCCACAGGGGCCATGGTACTACAGCTCCTGAGGAGCGGTACTACTGCACCAAGGTCCGGTACTACCGCAAGTGCCTGCGGTACTACCGCTCCAGGGATTAGTACTACCGCAAGCCCAAGTTCAGCAACCAAGACAAAATGCATATAGGATAAAATGGAGGATGCTCCAAAGTGCCAAAGGAAAGGCCGTGCAAAATGAGTAGATGTGTATGTGATGATTCCACCCAAAACCTTTCCAAAGCGGACCCCCTCTTAATAGTACGGCTTTCCTACGACTCAAATCCACCGAAAAGAAACATAGAAAAACGCCGTCTTCAATATTCTTCGAGGGGCACCAAACCGTCTTGTGCCTAGTGACGAAACATTTGAAATACGCAAGGCACACGATTAGTCCGCAAAAGTATTGTCATCAATCACCAAAACATCTTAGGGATAAATATGCCCTTACAGTTGATTCTCTAGGGATTGGTTGAGAAGGCCTCGATCTACACTTCCACCAAGAGAAATTTGATTCCCCCCACTAATCCCTTGCAGATCTTGTACTCTTGGGTGTTTGAGCACCCTAGACTATTGATGTCCTCATGTCAATTATAGACTATTGCTTTGAATCGTCTAAAGCCCAAATGTCCATGTTACAAAAGAAAAGAATATGTGATGAACATGTTAGGCAACATTCCACATCAAAAATTCTATTTTTATCATTTAACTACTCGGGGACGAGCATGAATTAAGCTTTGGAATGTTGATACGTCACCAACGTATCTATATTTTTTTATCATTCCATGTTGTTATATTATCAATCTTGGATGTTTTATATACATTTACTAGCAACTCTATATCATTTTTTTTGGACAAACCTATTGACATAGTGCCCAGTGCGAGTTGCTATTTTTTGCTTGTTTTTTACTTTGCAGAATATCAATACCAAACGAAATCCAAATGCCAAGATTTTTTGTGAAGATTTTTTTCTGGCAGGAAGACACCCAGGAAGCTTTCGGAGGGCACGAGGGGACGCTCGTGGGGCTCACTAGGCACCAGAGCATGCTAGGGGCCTCCGGCGCACCCTGATGAGTAGTGGGGCCTACGAGCACCCCCTTGACCTACCTCTGCCTCTATAAATACTCTAAAATCCCAAAAACACTTACGAAATACTTTTTCCGCCGCCGCAAGTACCAGAACCACGAGATCTAATCTAGAGGCCTTTTCTGGCACTCTGCCGGAGGGGGCAACGATCACGGAGGAGTTATTCATCATCCTTGTTCCCCTGTGTTGATGCGTGAGTAGTTTACCACAGACCTACGGGTCCGTAGTTAGTAGCTAGATGACTTTTTTCTCTCTTTTTGATCTTCAATACAATGTTCTCCTCGATGTTCTTGGAAATCTATTTGATATAACTCTTTTTTGCGGTGTGTTTGTTGGGATCCGATGAATTGTGAGTTTATAATCGGTTCTATCCGTGAATATTATTTGAGTCTTTGCTGAACTCTTTTATTCATGATTGTTATAGCATCGTCTTTCTTCTCCAATTTATTGGTTTGGTTTGGGCAACTAGATTGATTTATCTTGCCATGGAAAGAGGTGCTTTGTGATGGGTTCGGTCTTGCGGTGCTCAATCTCAGTGACAGAAAGAGACATGACACGAACGTATCGTTGCTATTAAGGGTAACAAGATGGGGTTTATTCTGACGTGAGTTTATCTTGTCTACATCATGTAATCGTTCTTATTGCATTACTTCGTTTCCCCATGAACTTAATACACTAGTTGCATGATGGATAGCGGTCGATGTGTGAAGTAATAGTAGTAGATGCAGGCAGGAGTCGGTCTACTAATCTTAGACGTGATGCCTATATACATGATCATTGCCTTGGATATCGTCATAATTATTTATTTTTCTACCAATTACCCAATAATAATTTGTTTACCAACGTATGCTATTTTCTTAGAGAAGCTATCACATATTAAATCCAAAATACTTTGCTGCATTTTTTTATTTTGTATTTTTGTTAGTTCTATTTATCAAAACCTATACAATTTAATCTATCTCAATACCGTTGACGGATTGACAACCCCTCTTACGCGTTGGGTTGCAAGTTTTTCGTTGTTTGTGTGCAGGTGCTGTTTACATGGTGTTGCTTGGTTCTCCTATTGGATTGATACCATTGATTTCATAACTAAGGGAAATACTTACCTCTGCTGTGTTGCATCATCCTCTCCTCTTCGAAAAAATACCAACTCAGATTACAAGCATCAGTAGCCGCTTGGTCAAAATCAAGGTCTAGAGGTCTGCAACTCGCCGTCGTGCTTCTGCAAAAAAGGTTGCAGGGATACTCCATGTACTTCTGCAGCAGCGTCAACGACGACTTCACCGGCGTCCTTCTGCATGACGGGAGCGGCGGTGCTACTGCTTTGTTGTGGTCGGCGGCGATGCGCTCGACGTAGGCAACGACGGCGACGCGCTCGCCGTAGGCAACGGTGGCAATGTTTCTGCACTTCATTTCCGTTGTAAAAATTTCTGCAACATTACCTATGTTGCAAAAATTCTCACAGATGTTGCAAAAATGATAAAGACAAAATATAAATATTTGCAGCATGACCTATGTTTCGAAAGTTTTCTATAACACAACCTCCGTTGCAAATATTTTTATAATAAAATCTCCGTTGCAAATATTTTTGTAATAAAACTTTTGTTGCAAAAGTAAAGGACCATTCAGGCGTTAGATTGGACCGGATCTGACGGCTCGTGAGGCGATGTATTTTTTAAAAAGATCTTCTGACCGACGCGTAGCACTTCTCTTTAAGAATCGGTTAGAAATGTCCTGACAAAGTAAACATATCAGTTATCTAGCTTTTGGACCACCTCCTCGTGGCCTTTGGTCTATATAAGTCTTATAGAGTACTGTAATACCTATTTTAGTGAACACGGCCAAATCTTTATAGAAAAAGGCTTTCGCCCGCTTTATAGACAAAGCAAAGCATGGCCAAATCTTTTGCCTCCAGCTTAAAAAAAAAGGAATTCTGTGAGAGTGGCAGTTTAGCGAATTCCGACGAACAAAGTGGCCCCTTGTTCTTCTGCTCGTGAGAGAACTGGAGGCGGAGCTCCTCGTCCTGTCTGGCCGGCCTGTCCAAATCGGTGCTCTGACCACGCCCCTACCCGCTCTTGTCCTCCTTCAGCTGCGATCTGCTCGCACCGCTCTGGACGGCGCCTGCGACCTGTTTGATGTAATGACCACCCAGTGATTTGCTTAATTTTTTTAAGTCGCATGGTCATTAGAGTTTCACAACATGGATTTTGCTCTATTTCTTGTTCGTTAATATGGCTCTATCGATTCCGATGTTGGAATTACTTCTACTTTTTGGCGAATTGCATTCCATTGTAATTATAGTTATGCTTTAGTCAGATCGCAAATTAGGTTTCTTACGCAATTATGCAAATATGGGTAGAATTTTAGGTGTTCTCTTCAGTTTTCGAGGAAGCCCTAGCTTTTTTGGCTTTTCTTCCAAAGAGTTTCTCGTTTGGTCATTCCTTTCATGTGAGCAAATTGGATCAAAATCTTCTTCTGGGGCTGGGGGGTTCAACTGAACCTCCATGGCCCTCAAATGGGTCTCTGCCTGCTTGATTAGCTCTATAGTTTGTCATTGATAAATTAGAATGAAAGTGATTTCTTCGAACCTCGAGGTTGTGCAAGCAGATGAATTATCTGATGCTGCTGTATTTTTGTTTCCAAATTTAGTGCTTCTGTGTATGTGAATGTGTTTATCACACATCTGACAGCCAATGTTAAAAAATCCCGCACTTTCCGAAACTCTTGTGGAAAATAATTGCAGCTCTACATGTATGTACTTCATTCTGATAGCGAAATAATTTCAGGGAGGCAGTACCACTGGAAGAAGTTCAGAACTGTGTGGTGAAGCTGGTTAGTTGTTCGCAGAACTGGAAATTTTCCATGCGAATCATGAATTAATGAAACGAATGCTCCAGTTATTCTAATATATCTGTCGCTTCATAGAGGAGCAATCCTCAACGGCGCAAGAATCAAGTATATGTTGGCTGTGGGGCTGGATTTGGGGGTGACCGGCCGATGGCTGCTTTGAAGTTATTGGAGAGAGTCGAAGAACTTAACTACATAGTACTTGAGTGTTTGGCGGAGCGAACACTTGCAGACCGCTACCAAGTTATGCTGTCAGGAGGGAAAGGATTTGATCCCCGAGGTATAGTTGTTGACAAATATTTGATACTTGTGAATTTAGTTGTATTGCTAATCAAAGCAGGTGATACCTGTTATCTTGTGAACTGCATCTGTGGTTGCGAGTTTATGGAGTACTTATTGCATGTATTTAATTGTACATCTTCTTTGTACATGTCAAGGGTAACCTTCTCTGGTTTTTATCATGTAATATAACATATTCTGGTCCTTCTCTCAGTAGGGATATATTATTTGCTTTATTCCTTATGTTACTGTCAATAAGAATTTCAATGCACCTCTTGGTAATGTATCAATATGCAGTTAAGGAGTGGCTGTCCATGCTTCTACCCTTGGCTTTGGATAGAGAAGTTTGCATAATAACTAACATGGGCGCAAGTAAGACAATGCTGACTGTAGCTTTGCTTTACCTCATTTGTTTTGTTTTCCCAATTAGATACTGTAAGTGTCTTTCCCATTTATTAGTTGATCCACCTGGAGCACAGAAAGAAATACTGGACCTTGCTTCTAGTTTGGGACTGGAGATAACAGTCGCTGTAGCTTATGAATCATCGATTTCAGGTCCAGGTAATTTTTATCTGTTTGATAATACCAATTGTATGATACTTTGGGTGCTACCAAGGTTGTGTATAAATCAAGGAATGCTGGTCATCTTAGCTTGGTGTGTGGAGTCAAAACTGATAATCAAGCTTACAACTGTTTTTGGGTTTGGTCTTTTTGCAGGAAACTCAGTGTTATGGAATGAATCAATGGGAGTGGCAGAGGTAATTTCTTCATCATCATTTTATTTTGTATTCATCTGATTTCATAAAATAAACGATATGTGGTTTCTTAGCCTCAGTCTTATTAACTTACGAGGAAGTAATTGACCATAACTTATCAGCAATTTGCATCCAATCTTCTGAAGTTAGTTTGTCAGTATATGTAATTATGTACCATGTGGTCCATGGCATAAGAGCGTTGTGGTTGACATACGTGGCCAAAAGATCGTTACCGGAAGATCTAGAGAAATCTTCAGAGAGAATACTATGAATGAGAAGGGACTTGGACAGTGTCTCATCAGGAGATTCTATAGCGTACACATTATAGAACTTAGGATTAACATACTGTTGCGGCTTTGGCTCGATACATATATATTTTCCTGGCCATTTTCGCTGTAGTCAGCATTGAGAACTTGCATATTATTTTATCTTTGTTTTCCATTTGACGGTATTTTGTTGTGTGTGCAGGGAAAAAGCACATATCTTGGTGCAGCCCCCATTATACATTGCCTGGAAAATTACAAACCACATGTCGTCATTACTTCTCGGGTTGCTGATGCTGCACTATTCTTAGCACCTATGGTATGCCTTTCATGGCTATTCTTATGCCTGCTAATAATTCTGTAACTTCATCGTTCCAACATATTTAAGCATATGAAAAATTAGGTGTCGCAGAAGGGTGTGGGCCTTTGGTCTGTGGCCTCTGGCTGCACACGTGCTCAAGAAAAAGAAACTGAAAAACATCATGTGTGGAAGTTAGAGCTATATCTACCAATTAGTTATCTCTTTACGGTTTGTTAAGATTAGTTTCCTATTATATTAGGTTCGTTACCTTAAGTGTATTGCTTGCTTGAGGGTTCACTTGATCATCCCTATTAAAGGAATCTGTTACCCCCCCCCCCCCCCCACACACACACACACCCCAAGGTTCATCTCTCACCTATGATCTATAGACCCATCCCCAGCCAAGCTGAGAGTGCCCGGCACCTGGCCATCTTCCTGCATTGTTAACAGGAAGAATATGAAGCAATCTTTGTATTTGAGTTTTAGTTTGCGTGGATCTATTGGCTTCTGCAAGATGATGTAACATCAAAACATACAAAATCTGTTAGTAGGAAACCTTCAATGCTCATTAATGAATGCTCTCTCTTCCTTGATGATTCATGCACAAGACTTGACTGGATAGTTCAGTATAACGGAGTAAGTTACATGATCTCAGAAGTTGACGTCAGCCCATCCTTTTTTTCTTTTTATCGCCGTCAATCTCCATTCTGCCGGAAAATTGCTATCTGTCATACTTATTTTGTTTCTTCCACTACTAAGTTGGTAAAGAGTTTGATTCCTAAGAACAGTCATAAAATAGAGAAAATTGGCTGAAAATCCAGACTAATTCACAGATCACTTTTGAAGTAATGTTATGAATTCTTACAAATGTTCTGTACAAGAATTATTTGAGGATGTGCCCTGAAGACGGTAATGATGTAGACATGCTTCCCTAGTGTATTTTTCCATGAATTTTCTTGACAAACTAAAAGTGCTTTGTAAAAAGCATTTCCCTGAACTATTTTGGATTCTATGGTTTATTGTTTTTTACTGTGAAGAGTTTCTGTGTTTCTGGTATCTTTAATTGAGGTGTAACTTCTCAACAATATATGGGCATAAAAACATCACAAAATCATATAAAATTCAGAAAATTTCCAGTATCATTGGTTACTCCTGAACGAAGTGTTAATGTTTTTGCGAATATATTTACACCAGGAGAATTTGTCAAGAACCTACCTTACGAGAAGCGTTTCAGTATTTCTGAGCTTTACAGAACTTCCTAAAGAACTTCAGCTTATGAAATATCTATGCCACTTTATAATGTTGGTTCAAAAGAAATTCATGGTATATTCTGATTTTTTGGAATGTTTTTACATTTTCTGTTTTTTTTAAGAATTTTCTCAGCTACCCAAAAGGAGAACACTTTTTTTAATGTAGAAGGAAGATTGTAGAGTTTGTGGCCACAAAAGATTCTTATTCTATTGAAATAGCAGTGCTTATAATAGCTCCAGTGACTTTCAAGTGTTGTCTACCTTTTATTTCGTTAGGATTTAGTTATGTGTTTCTTCTCTCCAAGTTGCTCAAAATATGCAAATCTGAATGTGTATTTTTTCTAATGTTTATTTAGTTAATGGTCCATCCTTTTCCCACTGCCTTTCCGATATAAGGTCTACGAATTGGGTTGGAATTGGAATGACTTTGAGAAGTTGGCACAAGGAACATTAGCTAGCCATCTTCTGGAATGTGGTTGTCAACTCACCGGAGGATATTTCATGCACCCTGGTACATCTGTTGTCCTTTAAAAATTATTAGGCGGAAATTTTCACTTCATTCTTGATTCATGTTTCTTTTAATGTTCTACATCTGGTATTGTAAAGAGCAGGAGATGCATATCGAGATTTTTCTTTTGAGCAGCTTCGGGATTTGTCTCTTCCATATGCTGAAGTGAGTTACAAAGGAGAAGTTTGTGTTGGCAAGGCAAAGGGTAGCGGAGGTCTTCTGAGCTATAGCACTTGTGCAGAACAGCTTCTGTATGAAGTTGGAGACCCTGCAAACTACATCACTCCTGATCTGGTGAGGTCATCTTACATTTCCAGTCCCATGTAAGCTTCTTGTCTGAACACTTGTTAGCAGGTTGTAGATTTCAGTGATGTGCAGTTCCATCAAATATCACAAGACAAGGTTCACTGTAAAGGAGCAAAACCATCTGATCTTCGTCGGCCCGAGAAACTCCTCCAATTGTTTCCTACTGTATGTTTTCCTAGTAAGAATATAAATTGTACTAATTTCAAGTTTATCTTTAGTCTTCTTCCAGCTAAAAGCATCCAGTGCCTAGTATTGACATGTTGCGCAGTTGGGTAATTACTCTGTTCCATGCTATGTTACTGGAACCGCAAAAATCACCAATAAAAGTGAAGTATTTTATGTGTTGTATTGCTGAAAATTTGTGTCTGATAGCTTTATTGTTTCAAATTAAGCGTGCTATTTTAAAGTTCTCAGATAGAATCAGACAGTACTGTTCATGAATTGAAGGAAGGTCCTTCGATTATGTAGATAGTTTATCAAGAGGCTCATAGTTAGCTTTCTCACTGTAGTCGTTCACATTTTTTTCTTTAGCCAAATGGATGGAAAGGCTGGGGAGAGATATCATACGGGGGACAAGAGTGTTTAAGGCGCGCTCAGGCAGCAGAATACCTAGTAAGTTCATGAAAGTATTTGCATGCAATATTTGTTTCAGATTTCCGGTGTGTTAACAATTGAATGTACCTATTTACACGTGACAACATAAAGGCAGTTTGTGCATTTAAACCTTTTCTGCTGGCATTAGGTTAGGTCATGGATGAACGAAAGATATCCCGGCATCGAAGAGAAAATTATCGCATATGTTATGGGATATGATAGCTTGAAAGCTAATGGAGGTAACAATGACAATCACTCTTCCAAGGAAGTGATAGATGTTAGACTTCGGATGGATGGGCTATTTGAGCAGGAGGAGCATGCTGATGGATTCGTTGAGGAGTTCATTGCACTTTATACAAATGGTCCAGCTGGGGGGGGTGGCATCAGGTACTTATAATTAATTACGCTGGTCTTGTGTTTGCAGAGCTATTACTGTAGGTGCTGTCTCATTGTGGCTGATCTTAGGGCATCTCCAGCCGTTCGGCCCCCCAGGGCGCCTAAATAGAGCGGCCTGGGGGCGTGCCGGCGCTAGTTCGGCCCCTGGGGGCGACCTAGCTCCCAGTCACACCCCCACGCGCCGGCCCCAGGATGCGGAAATTTAAACTTGGTCGTTCCGCGCTCAAAAGACGCCGCAAATCCGGCGATCGGACGTAGTCTGGCGTTACAAAAAACAGAGCGCCGCCGCCGCAAGTTCGCGTGCGCAACGATTCACTCGGCGGGGTCGGCTCCAGGCGTTGGCGTCGCCGAGGTGCGAGAAGGGTAGCGGTCCACGGTAGAGATGGGCGTCGGTGTGGACGCGAGGCGGCGGGCGGCGCAGTAGTTGTATGGAGGGTACCGCACGCCGACGGCGGCGGGCGAGGGCGCGCGCTGGCGAAGCGGGTGACCATGAGGAAGGTCACGTTTGGGTTGAACCCGCGTGCGCGCCGCCCGTCGGCGTAGCCGGCGACGATGAACCCATGGAGATCCGGCGCCTTGCTGTCCCTGTAGCGCGATCGGGCGTGGCTGACGACGGGTGGATTCATCCCGCTGGTCGACCGATGAGGAAGACGCCGCCGCTGCCGCCGCGTTGTCGCGGGCCTTCTTGGCTATGGTTCTGTTCGCTGTCGTCGGCGGTGATCGCTTCAGCGCCGCTGAACTTCCACCTCCACTCGGCGCTCGACAGCCCGGTGGCCGATGGCGGCGCCCTCGGCTTCGTCTGCCGGCTGAGCCACGGCGCCCGATCGCGGTTGCCGCTGCTGCATGGCGATTTCTTCGCGGGCGAAGGGAGGGTTTGGCGGGAGAAAGGGAGAGAATGGCGGGAGGAAGGCGACGGCGGGAGAGATGCGAGGAAAAGCGCCAAGAACGGCGGAAAAGGCCTCGGTCGCCTCGTGGCGGGCCCACGCGCTTTTTTCGCTTGTGCGGCTCCCAAGCGCCCCAGGCGCTGGTTCGCCTGGGTCCGCCGGCACCAGTTTTGGCCCGAGCCGGCGAAAAACGGGCTTCTGGGGGCGCGACTGGGGTCTTTTTTTGGCGCCGGCGCGGCAAAATCGCCTAGGGAGGGCCTGTTGGGGGCGCGGCTGGAGATGCCCTTAGCATAGTTATATTGTGGGATCAACCATGGAAATTAATTCTGAAAACGAAATGTAATATTATACCATACTCATGGAGAACATGTCCTCATTTTTCTTCTCTCCTTGTTCATGGAGTCGGTAAAACAATTTGACAAGTTTGTTTCCAATTCCATTTGGCAGCACTGGACGAAAGAACGAGCTAATTCTGCACAAGTTGCTGGTATGGATGAACACTTCACTTAATCTCATGAGCAATTTATATGATACGTGCCAGCATTTTCATTATATCATAGAACACTCTTAACTTGATGACAATTCCTTTAAAGGATTATTGAAACACGTGATATGCCTTTGGATATAGCATTAATTCGTATTTCTACAGATTGATAGGGAAAACGTCTTCTGGCAAGCCAATGCGAAGAACTCATCCATTCATGGTCCACAGAACCGGTCTACAGATGCCAAGAAGAAGAAGAGGTACACAGGAAGTTCCGCGACGGGCATTCAACAACGTTGGAATACAAAGCTGGACGAACCAGCACCTCCTGTATCTGCTCCAGCTCCATCCGGATCGGAGATCGCCCTGTACCGTGTGGCCCACAGCAGAGCCGGTGACAAGGGGAACGATCTGAATCTGTCCATCATCCCTCATTTCCTGGACGACATTGGCCGGCTCAGGACAGTGATCACTCCTGAGTGGGTGAAGGCCTCTCTTTCGCCCCTGCTTGATCATTCGTCGTTTCCAGACGACGGAGCGATCGAGCGTCGAAACAATCTACTTGAGCGTGTCTTGGTTGAGATTTATGATGTCCCGGGCATCAGCTCATTGAACATTGTGGTGAGGAATATCCTCGACGGCGGCGTGAACTGCTCCAGAAGGGTGGACCGGCACGGCAAGACCCTGTCAGATCTCATCCTGTGCCGGAAAGTCATCTTGCCTCCGTAGTGACTGACAGTTGAGAGATCACCGGCGCCCAATGTGGAGTGAGGGGTGTCTAGAATCATCTACTGTTGTTGCGAAAAATAGAAAGGTTGACGTGACAATAAGACCGGTGAAGAGAACAATAATGCCTGTTGTATGAAACAAACCAAACCGTTATGTATGCTCTTATTAATCATTTGGCATCATTGGCCAGTTACTTATTTGGTGTTATCTGGTGTGTGTGCTTCTGAGGCTCATGTGTCCTGTGTCAATCTCGGGCGTCCGGATTTGATCCATTGTGTTTGTTCAGATTACTATGTAAGGTCGCCCCCAACCCTAGCCGCCAGCACCCGCCTCCACCCCCTCCCCACGCCGCCGCCGCCGGCGAAGTCGCCGGCGGCGGCGAAGGCCTGCTCCTGAAACTGGGGGCTGGCACTCCTCCCTCGAATCCATCCTTCTCGCGGTTGTTTGGGCAGCTTTTCGATGCTGGATGCGATGGGGTGGCAGCCCGTCCTCCTCTCTCCGGCAAGTGGGCTGCATCTCCGGCGGCTTGCTGCCCCCTGGCGCTGTGCGCTCGGCGGATGCAGCGGATGCGTGCTGCGCGGGATCCTCCCCAGCTGCTTGTCCGGCTGGTTGCTGTGGCATGGCAGCCCGCCCTTCCTCTCTGGCTCGCCCGCTCCGGCGGCGGCCGTCGGCGAGCTGGCGCTTGGCGGCGTGGGATAGCCAATTCCCGAGCCCCAACTTCTTCCTTCAGATCCAAATGGTTCTCGCGACGCCCACAAGATGCGCCCGGGATGGTGGTGATGTGGCAAGGGATGGCCGTCTGGCGGGTTGTGTGCCAGATCCGTGCGCGCATCGACTCGGGTGGCGATACGGCCGCTGGTCCGACCTTCTTCCGGCTGGCTGGGCGCCGTGGTGCACAGCGGTGTTGGCTCGACGCTCGTCGGCGGCGTGGTTGGGAATCGATCGGTCTTGACCAGATCTGGCGACTTGACCTGGCGAGTTTTGTGGCGTGGCGGTTACTCCGTTCGATGGCGTGGTGGCGGCTTTCTGCTTTGGCTGCACGCGCATGGGTGGCTGGGAGGTGGAGTTCGCCATGTGCGGCATCGGGCTGCCATGGCCCAATGCTTCATGATGATGCAGGTTCACGGTCTACCTCAAATAATCTGTTCATAGGGTGTGTGTATGTTCAACTCGGCGAAGCCATGCTTTGCTCGAGTTAACGATGGTGACGCCTGTGGGCGCCACTAACCTTCTTGAAGGCGTCGTTGAAATGTTGATTTCGCCACCTTTTGCTCAACCGGAGGAAACTCGCTTCTAGGTCCGCCTAGAACCGATGATGGCGGCACAAGCGTGCGTCGCCCCCCTTCTTGAAGGCATCATCGAGAAGTTGGCCAGGTTATTTTGTTTGGTAGGTGGGGATGTCGGTGGTGGTGGTGCGACTAGCCCGGGTCGACGGTGGGGTGTGTTGGGGTCCGGCAACAACACCGCTCCGTGTTGTGGAGCTGCCATCTCTACCCTTTGTGTGTCTTTGATGGTGTTCTGTTGGGGGGCGGCGGCGGTGCCTTTGTGTCGTCCCTGTTGTTGTGTAGGCTCAAGACCCTCCCATGGTTGCCGTTGTGTTGTGGCGGGCTTCGTGCTCTTGGGATTGTCTTGGTTCATCTTTGCTCAATGACGACGCAAGAAGCCTCCCCAACTTGCTAATCGTTCTGAATTCCATTGGCGGAGCTCCGAGTCAAGGTTCGTGCTTGGCACTCGTTGATTGTGGCTGCTCCTGTGTTGCGCCGTGGGTTCGGTATGCACGCCGGTGCGGTGCGTTAGGTTGCTCGCAAAGTCTTGGTATTGTGATCCTTCGACGACACCCTACATCTACTTGTGTCTCTCGTGGTGATGGTCTTTTTCGCCTGCTAGCTAGGTCCTGCCTTATCTTGGGCGTCATGTTCTTCTCATCCTTTTGTAATCTTGTTACTTGTACGGTTTTCGGCCCGGTTTCCCTTATAAACGGGGTCCACTTGTTCAGGTTTTCGATCCAGTTTCCCTTATAAACTGGATCACTCTCTTGGCATAATGGCCACTTTGAGTAATATATTCAGGTGGAGTGACTCCTCCCTCGGTGATTTCTAAAAAAAAAAAAAAAAAAAAAACTCGGGCGTCCGCGGTCGCAGGGGAAAACGAATGACTAGGAAGGTTCAGCAACGGCCTCGCACGCACCAGCGATCCTCGCGCGCGTGCGTTCGGATATGCTGCTGACAGCGACAGCGGCTTGTTGCTCGTCGCATCCTCGTCTCCGCCCCATGAGAAGTAGAACCAACGGCGGAGGCGGAGGCGGAGCTCCACCCCGTCGTGCTGGCGCGGCGAAATTCAGAGCTCTCGCCGCGCCCCTGCTGCGGCGCCCGTCCTCCTTTGCTTTCAGCCGCGCTTGCTCTTCTTCACCTCCTCCTACTCCTGGCGACAATGACTGCGACCGCGAGCTGTTCGATGTAATGCCTCTGCAGCTCACCACTATCTTCCTGCTCATAACCTCATGGAAAATGGCTCTTTGTGCCTCTGATAAAATTCACTCTTGAAAATTGCTTTGCTTCTTTGGCTGATCGACATGGTGCGCAAATATTAGTCTGTGCCGAAAATAGGGGGGGTTTCTTAGATGAACAAACCAGTTATTTTCTACTCCCTCCGTCCCATAATGTAAGACGTTTTTTGACACAGTGTCAAAAAACGTCTTACATTATGGGACGGAGGGAGTACCTTTTTGTTTCAACAGTGAGTTATTTTGTACTATTAAAATGCTCTATGACATGACAGGTACTTATGTACCTAAGTGGAACTGGCATGCTGCGTCATAAACACATTCCTTGTAATATGGTCTTTCTGTGATGTGATCGCAGGAATACTCACTTCTTTCTTCAGATACTCCATGGGAGCCTGAGGATGTATGGAGGACATTTGCGGCATACCTTCTTGTCTTGCACATTCCCTTGAGCTTTGGAGGACTCGGTGTGGCAGCCAAAGTGCTACATTCTTCCTCACTAGACCAACTGACAACAGTAAGTGGTAACTTCTCATTCATTTATTATTTTGGCACACTCATCTAAATGGTTTGTTCATCCGTTGCGTGCATTGTTGACCTGCAAAATTTTCTAGGGGACATAGTACTTAGTACACACATACATACCCTGTCAATGCAGGTTGTTTCCACAGCCATGCTTCAACTAGGGGAGCTCGCTTTGGGTTTAGCACTGTTGCAGTACACTGCAAAGCCCGATCGTCAAGTTGGTGCCTTCTTTGCTGGGAAGTTCTCGTTCAGACCGCGTGGTTGGATAAAAGAAACTGTGTTATGGTTGGGACTTTTGATGTCTATGGTTTTTCTCACATCTCTAATAGCTGACAGACTGATAGGTCCCGAGGTCAGTATGGTCCAACCACTTAAATTGCAGTTTTTCGACTATTGCACACATCTCCTGTTGTCTTATTCATTGCATTAGTCTTCCTGACTGAAGCTTTACAGTCTATTGGAAGTACCTAGCTCATTCATTCAATCTGAAATATTGCAGGATGCATATGATCCTATATTAAAAGAAATCCTTTCCAACGGTGGAACCTCTAGGCTAGTCTGTTGGTTTCTGTACTGTGTGATTGCTCCATTGTCAGAAGAAATCATTTACCGTGGGTTTCTTCTAACAGCCCTATCTTCCTCGATGAAATGGAGGAACGCGGTCGTCGTAAGTTCAGTTATGTTCAGTGTAGCACACCTCTCAGGGGAAAGTTTCTTTCAGTTGTTCGTCGTCGGATGCATCACGGGGTTAGCTTATTACCGGACTGGAACTTTGGCTGCTTCATTTACCATCCACAGTTTGTACAATGCGGCGATATTGTTCACTACAATGATGTCTTGAATGTGTTTTAGGGGATAGTCAGGAATGTGGATACAGTTCATTAATACTTTGGCCACACTTTTACCGTAATCTTAAAAGTTTGAATTGATTACCATCGACCAGTGCTTCCATCTCAATCTGCCGGAAATTTGTTGGCCGGTTGATCCCCACTATTTCTATCTATCTCAACATGCACTCATTTCACCTCGCCACATATGCCACACCATCAACCCATTAATAATATTTCTCTCAATGTGCATGGGAAATTCTACTTATAGTATTTCTTTCTCCATGTACACATTGCACTTCATCAACACGCTACTTTTATTTATTTATGTTTGCGACGAACACACTAGTATTTCACTTGGTATGCATGAGCTGAGAAATACTACTTATATTGTACAAATATTTTACAACTATATAATGATCAAAGACAATACTTCAATGTTTGATTCACATTACTTTTATCTCATAATGTACACACTCCACCTCACCACACATGTCATCTCATCTTATACTACACAAAAGAAGGGTCTAATTGAATCAAAGCATGGATGAATAATAGGAGTAACAATGTAGCAAGCCAAGTAGCAAACAATAAACAATGTCTGCTAATATTTCTATTAGGTTTTTATTGGGGTTGGGTGTCTTTATTATGGTTTAGGGTTTCTAACCAAGAGAAGACGATGAAGAAGAAATCAATCGGGTTAATCCAATAGGTGGTGATGTTTGTCAGATAGGCTTACTTGGCCTGGCGTGGCTACACATCATAGATGAAAGAAACACAAAGAAGAAGATATTGATAGTGGAGAAAAGGGCAGCAATAATCACATGCACTCACCTCAAGGAAGCTGAGGTGCACATACACATCTGGCTCGGTTCATCATTAATTACCTAAACTCTCTAGAAAGCTCGGTGAAGATGGGGGTGTACGTGTGCACCTGACGTGGTTCAACATTGATTACGTGCATTGGTCAGGAAGCTCGAGGAAGACGGGGGTGCACGTGCGCACCTGACTTGGCTCATCACTAATGACCTAAACTCGCTAGGAAGCTCGGGGGAGATGGGGTGCACGTGCACACCTGGCCCGGTTCAACATTAATGACTTGCACTTGCTAGGAAGCTCGAGGAAGAGGGGTGTGTACATGCGCACCTGACCTGGTTCATCATTAATTACCTAAACTCGTTAGGAAGCTTGGGGAAGATAAGGGTGCGCGTGCGCCCTTGACGTGGTTCAACATTGATGCTTGCACTCATCGGGAAGGTCGAGGAAGACGGGGTTTCATGTGCGCACCTCACTGCTACTTCTTGAGTTTGCGTTGGTTTTTTCCTTGAAGAGGAAAGGGTGATGCAGCAAAGTAGAGATAAGTATTTCCCTCCGTTAAGAACCAATGTATCAATCCAATAGGAGAAACATGCAAGTCCCCAGTATATGCACCTACACAAACAATGAAACACTTGCACCCAACGCGAAAAAGGGGTTGTCAATCCCTTCATGGTCACTTGCAAAGGTATTTTTGGTATTTTTCATATATAGATCTGAAAATATAATAAGGAAAATAGACACGGGGGACATAGGTTTCACTAGAGGCTTCTCTCTTGAAGGCAAATAATACAGTGGGTGATTATGAATATAGGCATCACATCCATGTCAAGCAAATGATAGAAAAGCGTAAAGTTATGACGATATTCAAGGCAATGATGAATATAGGCATCACATCCATGTCAAGTAGACCGACTTCTGCCTGCATCTACTACTATTACTCCACACATCGATCGCTATCCAGCATGCATCTAGAGTATTAAGTTCATAAAGAACGGAATAACGCCTTAAGTAAGATGACGTGATGTAGAGGGATAAACTCAAGCAATATGATGAAAAACCCATCTTTTTATCCGTGATGGCAACAATGCAATACATGTCTCGCTACCCCTACTTTGTCACTGGGTGAAATCACGGAAGATTGAACCGAAACTAAGCACCTCTCCCATTGCAAGAAAAACCAATCTAGTTGGCCAAACCAAACCAATAATTCGAAGAGAAATACAAAAATACTAAATCATGCACATAAGAATTTAGAGAAGATTCAAATAATATTCATAGATAAGCTGATCATAAATCCACAATTCATAGGATCTCGACAAACACACCGCAAAAGAAGATTACATCGGATAGATCTCCAAGAACATTGAGGATAACATGGTATTGAGAATCAAAGAGAGAGAAGAAGCCATCTACCGATTAGCTATGGACCCGTAGGTCTGTGGTAAACTACTTACGCTTCATCGGAAGGGCAATACAATTGATGTAGATGCCCTCCGTGATCGAATCCCCCTCCGGCAAGATGCCGGAAAAGGCCCCAAGATGGGATCTCACGGGAAGAGAAGGTTACAGCGGCGGAAAAGTATTTTGGTGGACGCTTCTGGTGGTTCGGGAATATTTGGGAATTTATAGGCCGAAGAATAGGGTCTTCTGACTTGGTTTCCAAGTCCTACGTGTGTCTTCTAGTCCAAGAAAAATCATCGTAAAGTTCTATTCCGTTTGATATTCCTTTTCTGCAAAACTCAAAAACAAGGAAAAAAACAGAAACTGGCACTGGGCTCTGGGTTAATAAGTTAGTCTCAAAAATAATATAAAATAGCATACTAATGCATATAAAACATTCAAAATACATAATATAATAGCATGGAACAATAAAAAATTATAGATACGTTGGAGACGTATCAGGCATCCCCAAGCTTAATTCCTACTCGTCCTCGAGTAGGTAAATGATAAAAACAAATTTTTTGATGTGGAATGCTACCTAACATATTTATCCATGTAATTTTCTTCATTATAGCATGAATGAGGGTGCACGTGAGCACCTGACGTGGTTCAACATTAATGACTTGCACTCTCCGGGAAGCTCGAGGAAGATGGGGGTGCACGTGTGCACTTGACTTGGTTCATCATAAATTTGCTAAAGTCACTAGGAAGGTCAAGAAAGATTTGGGTGCACATGGGTACCTGACCTGGTCCATCATTAATTACTTCTACCCGTCGGGAAGCTCGGGGAAGAGAGAGGTGCACATGCGCACCTTACCTGGTTCATCATTAATTACGTAACTCGCTAAGAACCTCGAGGAAGATGGAGGTGAATGTGAGTACTGACCTAATTAAACATTAGTTATCTAAACTCTCTAGGAAGCCCGAGGAAGACGAGGGTGCATGTGTGGATCTGACCTGACCTAACCTTGTTCATTATGAATTACTTTCACTCGTCGGGAAGCTCAAGGAAGACAGGGGTGCACATACGCATCTTACCTGCTTCATTATTAATTACTTAAACTCACTATGAAGCTCAAGGAACATGGAGGTGAATGTGTGTACTTGACCTAGTCCATCATTAATTACTTCTACCCATCGGGAAGCTCGGGGAAGAGAGAGGTGCACATGCTCACCTTACCTCGTTCATCATTAATTATGTAACTCGCTAGGAAGCTCGAGGAAAATGGAGGTGAACGTGAGTACTGACATAATTAAACATCAGTTACCTGAACTCGTTAGGAAGCTCGGGGAAGGCGAGGGTGCACGTGCGGATCTGACCTAACCTCATCATTAATTACTTCCACCCGCTAGGAAGCTCATGGAAAAATAGGGGTGCACATGTGCACCTAATCTGGTTCATTATTAATTACCTAAACTCACTAGGAAGCTCGAGGAAGATGAAGGTGAGCGTGTGTACCTGACCTAGTTCAGCGTTAATTAATTGAACTCGCTAGGAAGCTTAGGGAAGTCGAGGGTGAACGTGCGGATCTAACATGGCCTGGTTTATCATTAATTACTTCCATCGTTGGGAAGCTCGAGGAAGATAGTGGTGCACGTGTGAACCTTATGATGAGTGATATTTTTACACTCATTTCACCTTTGCTTAACCCGAGATATTTCAATTAAAAATACATATTTGCTCTCATATTGGTACTAATGACTAATGAATGCAAAGGATTCCGTAAATCTGCTCTTTGATGTGTTTCCACAGGAAATGGGCTGAAAAGAAAGAAATCATGTGTGGTAATGGAATGGAAGGAGAATGAAGGAAGAAAGAATCAACAAGAAGCGTCCGCGTGAAGACAACACAATAGACAATGTTCCATGCGGGCGCGAGTCCCCGTATTAGCGCCCGTTTGGCATGAATTTCGAGGCAGGTCGTTCACCTAAACAACTTATTTTAAAGGGACCCTGTCAAATGTCAACCGAGAGACGAGCACAGATGTCAGAACCTCTTCATCATCATCCTCATCCACAAACCCTAGCCGACGTCATCACTATAGCCATCTCCACCACCATAGTGTTGTCCCATCTCATTCATACTTGTAACCGTGCATCGCGCAAGGCATCCATTGCAAGACATATTGCAAATAATCAATCTCAAGATGTGTTCTTCAATGTTTTCTTCCCGCGATCCGATCTCCATGTGTGAGTAGTTCGGTAAGGTATGGGTTGGGGCATGAGCCTTGCAACCCAAGGTATTTGTTGGGGGGTCAATGGAAGACTTTGACATAACGTCTCGTATGTGTGAAATAAAATTGTTTTGTGAAGATGTCTCTTGTCTTGTCCATGATCTACATCCCTGCAGGTACCTAGGATCATGGAGATCGAGCACCGGTGAGGCTAGGAGCGAGGAGACCATGAAGTGTTATACTGAACATTGGTGACATTAAGGTTTAGTAGGGTAAATGGATCATATCCTTGGGAAAAAATGAGGTTTAGTCATTAAACGCCCAGAGCTCTTGTCTGATTTCATTATCTTAATTATCGAGGCAAACCGCCGTGACGGATGAGACCTACAATAGGACAATTGATTCTTGATGCAGGACTCATGCCGGTTAAGATGTTATTTGGACACATCCCTCACTTCGATCTGTAACAAGGACATCTTGATCGGTGACTTCCAGCGCACAAATTAATTTTTTATTTGATCCCAGCGCAAATACAAGGCTGTAAGTGTAAGACCTCATACTCGTACCTCTTTTTATTATAAGTGTATGAATTGATACGTCTCCAATGTATCTATAATTTTTTATTGTTTCATGTTGTTATATTATTATTCTTGGATGTTTAATAATCATTTTATAGTCATTTTATATCAGTTTTTGGTACTAACCTATTGACATAGTGCCAAGTGCCAGTTGTTATTTTTTGCATGTTTTTTACATCACGGGAAATTAATACCAAACGGAGTCCAAATGCAGCGAAACTTTTTGTGGATTTTTTATGGACCAGAAGACATCCAGTGGGCCAAAGAAGCACCTCAGGGGTGCTCCGAGGGGAGCACAACCCACCAGGGCACGCCTGGGTGCCCCCGGACCGCCTCTTTACTCTATAAATACCCCAATATTCCAGAAACCCTAGGGGAGTCGACGAAAATCAATTCTAGCCGCCGCAAGTTACAGAACCACCAGATCCAATATAGACACCATCACGGAGGGGTTCATCATGTCCATTGGTGCCTCTCTGATGATGCGTGAGTAGTCTTTTGTAGACCTACGGGTCCGTAGTTAGTAGCTAGATGGCTTCCTCTCTCTCGTTTGATTCTCAATACAATGGTCTCTTGGAGATCCATATGATGTAATTCTTTTTGTGGTGTGTTTGTTGGGATCGGATGAACTTTGAGTTTATGATCAGATCTATCTTTTTATCCATGAAAGTTATTTGAGTCTTATTTGATCTCTTATATGCATGATTGCTTATAGCCTCGTATTTCTTCTCTGATATTTGGGTTCTGTTTGGCCAACTTGATCTATTTATCTTGCAATGGGAAGAGGTTCTTTGTGATGGGTTCAATCTTACGGTGCTTGATCCCAGTGACAGAAGGGGAACCGACACGTATGTATCGTTGCTATTAAGGATAACAAGATGGGGTCTATTTCTACATAAATATATCTTTTCTACATCATGTCATCGTTCTTATTGCATTACTCCATTTTTCCATGAACTTAATACACTAGATGCATGTTGGATAGCGGTCGATGTGTGGAGTAATAGTAGTAGATGCAGGCAGGAGTCGGTCTACTAATCTTGGATGTGATGCCTATATAATGATCATTGCATGGATATCCTCATGATTATTTGACGTTCTATCAATTGCCCAATAGTAATTTCTTTTACTCGCCGTTTGTTATTTTTCTCGAAGAGGCCACTAGTGAAATCTATGGCCCCGGGGTCTCTTCTTTAATATATTTGCCTTTGTGATCTATTTTATTTGCTTTTATTTTCATATCTATTAAACCAAAAATACAAAAATACCTTGCTGCACTTTATTTTATTTGGCGTCCGATCTATCAAATTATTACAACTTTCTCACTTCCGTTTGCCAATTTCTGGCGCCGTTACCCGAAAGGGATTGACAACCCCTTTAACACGTCGGGTTGCGAGTATTTGTTATTTGTGTGCAGGTGTTGTTTAAGTAGTGTTGCTTGGTTCTCCTACTGGTTCGATAACCTTAGTCTCATCACTAAGGAAAATACCTACCGTTGTTGTACTGCATCATCCCTTCCTCTTTGGGGAAATACCGATGTAGTCTAGTAGACATCAAAAGGAATTTCTGGCGCCGTTGCCGGGGACACATCATCAACATCTACCAGGTTCCTAATCACAAATCTCATCTCCTTGCAATTTACATTATTTTCCATTTGCCTCTCGTTTTCCTCTCCCCCACTTCACAAAAATTTGTCATTTTATTCGTCCTCTTTTTCGTTCGCCGTTTTCTTGCCGGATCTGATTTTTAGTGCAATCTTGTTGCGTAGTCACAATGACTCAAGAGAACACCAAGTTGTGTGATTTCTCAAATACCAACAACAATGATTTTATTGGCACTCCGATTGCTCCCGCCACTAGTGCGGAATCTACTGATATTAATACCGCTTTGCTAAATCTTGTTATGAAAGATCAATTTTCTGGTACTCCTAATGAGGATGTCGCGTCCCATCTTAACACATTCGCGGAATTATGTGATATGCAAAATAAAAAAGATGTGGACAACGATGTTGTGAAGATGAAATTATTTCCGTTTTCTTTGCGAGATCATGCAAAATTTTGGTTTTCTTCTTTGCCTCGCAATAGTATCAATTCTTGGATGCAAAGATGCTTTTATCACTAAGTATTTTCCACCCGCAAAACTTATTTGCCTTAGAACCCATATCATGAATTTCAAGCAACTTTAACATGAGCACGTTGCACAATCTTGGGAAAGGATGAAGATGATGCTAAGGAATTTCCCAACTCATGGGTTAAATCTTTGGATGATCATACAAAAATTTTATGCGGGGTTGAGTTTTATCTCTCGTAATCTTTTATATTCCGCCTCGGGAAGTTACTTTGGGTGAAGCCACCAAATTTCTTGATAACATCATGGCAAACTATTCACAATGGCATACCGAAAGAGCTCCTACTAGTAAAGAAGTTAATTCGGTTGAAGAAATTCCTTCCTTGAGTGGAAAAGTTGATGCTCTTATGAAATTGGTTGCTAGTAAAAGTGCTCCTATTTATTTCAATGATATGCCTTTGTCTACTTTGATTGAGCAAAACAGTGATGCCGTAGATGTGAATTTTATCTCGCGAAACAATTTCAATAACAATGCTTATAGAGGTAATTTTAGTCCTAGGCCTTTTCCTAGTAATTCCTCTAATAATTATGGTCGTTCCTATGGAAATCCTTCTTATAATTATAATAATAGGAACACCTCTGATCTTGAGAATAATATTAAATAATTTATCAACACTCAAAAAGTTTTCAACACTACAATGGAAGAAGAGTTGAATAACATTGATGATTTGTCTAGAAGTGTTGATAGAATTTCTCATGATGTAGAAAATATCAAGATGAAAATTTTTGTGCCTAAGGTTGAGGAATCAATTAAAGCTCTTTATATTTCTATGGATGAAAGTAATAAAAGAACCGCTATGCTTAGAGCTAGAAGAGAATTTTTAGAAAAAGCGTTTTCTAGTGATTGCTTTCATAAAAGTGATGAAGATCTTAAAATGATTGGTGTTTCTTCTATTGATTCCTTGTTTAGTAAAAGTAAGATTGATGAAAAAGGGACTGAAGAAGAGTCAACTTTAGCTAGAAGGCGTCCCGATAATTCCGAGGGTGAAAATCTTGTTGATAAAATTGATAAAAGTGGGTTTGAAGAGGTCAAAAACTTTAACTAGTGATGTTCCCACTCTTTTGGATTACAAAGAATTTAATTATGATAGTTGCTCTTTGATTTATTGTATTTCTTTGTTGCAATCCATGATAAATTCACCCCATGCCTATGAACAAAATAAAGCTTTTATCAAACATATTGTTGATGATATGATGAAAGCTTTAGAAGAAAAGTTGGAATTAAAAGTTTCAATTCCCGGAAAATTACATGATGTGTGGGAACCTACTATCAAAGTCAAGATTTAAAATTATGAGTGTTTTGCTTTGTGTGACTTGGGTGCTAGTGTTTCTAAAAATCCGAAATCTTTATGTGATGTGCTTGGTCTTACCGATATTGAAGAATGTTCTTTGAATTTGCAGTTGGCAGATTCTACTATTAAAAAGCCTATGGGAAGAATTAATGATGTTCTTATTCTTGCAAATAGGAATTATGTGCCCATAGATTTTATTATTCTTGATCAGACCGCATACATCAGTATGTATTATTTCCAACAAGTCAAATTGCTCGCTCCATTGTTCCGGAGAACGGAGTCTTAGTCATCTTGCCCATGAGGCATGGTTCGCAAGCATCAAGTGATTCCAAAAGCCCATCAGCATGGAGTTTCTTCATGCGCTTTATACCAATATGACCTAAACGGCAGCGCCACAAATAAGTTGCACTATCATTATTAACTTTGCACCCTTCTTAATTTCTACCTCCACAACCTTTAGCATCGCGAAGAGCTCGGGAATAGTCTTTTCCATCCCTTGCATATTATAGTTCATCACGAAGCCTTTATAGCTTGGTGGCAGTGATTGAAGAACTCTGTCAATGACACTATCATCAGGAAGATTAACTCCCACTGAGTCAACTGGTTGTGGTACCCGGACATTCGAGTATGTGTTCACTTGTGTAACTATTCTCCTCCATTTTGCAACTATAGAACTTGTTGGAGACTTCATATCTCTCAACTCGGGCATTTTCTTGAAATATTAACTTCAACTCCTGGAACATCTCATATGCTTCATGACGTTCAAAACATCTTTGAAGTCCCGATTATAATCCGTAAAGCATGACACACTGAACTATCAAGTAGTCATCAGCTTTGCTCTGCCAGACGTTCATAACGTCCGGAGTTGCTCCTGCAGTGGGTCTTGCACCTAGCGGTGCTTCCATGACGTAATTCTTCTGTGTAGAAATGAGGATAATCCTCAAGTTACGGACCCAGTCCGTGTAATTGCTACATCATCTTTCAACTTAGCTTTTTCTAGGAACGCATTAAAATTCAAAGGAACGGTAGCACGGGCCATTGATCTACACAACATAGACATGCAAATACTATCAGGTACTAAGTTCATGATAAATTAAAGTTCAATTAATCATATTACTTAAGAACTCCCACTTAGATAGACATCCCTCTAGTCATCTAAATGATCACGTGATCCATATCAACTAAACCATGTCCGATCATCACATGATATGGAGAAGTTTTCAATGGTGAACCTCACTATGTTGATCATATCTACTATATGATTCATGTTCGACCTTTTGGTCTCAGTGTTCCGAGGCCATATCTGCATATGCTAGGCTCGTCAAGTTTAAGCCGAGTATTCTGCACGTGCAAAACTGGCTTGCACCTGTTGTATGTGAACGTATAGCTTATCACACCCGATCATCACATGGTGTCTCGGCACGACGAACTGTAGCAACAATGTATACTCAGGGAGAACACTTATACCTTGAAATTTAGTGAGGGATCATCTTATAATGCTACTGCCGTACTAAGCAAAATAAGATGCATAAAGGATAAACATCACATGCCATCAAAAATATGTGACATGATATGGCCATCATCATCTTGTGCCTTTGATCTCCATCTCCAAAGCACCATCATGATCTCCATCGTCATCGGCTTGACACCTTGATCTCCATCGTAGCATCGTTGTCTTCTCGCCAACTATTGCTTCTACGACTATCGCTACCGCTTAGTGATAAAGTAAAGCAATTACATGGAGATTGCATTTCATACAATAAAGCGACAACCATAAGTCTCCTCTCAGTTGCCGATAACTTTTACAAAACATGATCATCTCATACAACAATTTATATATCATCACTCTTGACCATATCACATCACAACATGCCCTGCAAAAACAAGTTAGACGTCCTCTACTTTATTATTGCAAGTTTTACGTGGCTGCTACGGGCTTCTAGCAAGAACCGTTCTTACCTACGCATCAAAACCACAACGATTTTTTGTCAAGTGTGTTGTTTTAACCTTCAACAAGGACCGGCTGTAGTCAAACCCGATTCAACTAAAGTTGGAGAAACATACACCCGCCAGCCACCTGTGTGCGAAGCACGTCGGTAGAACCAGTCTCTTGAACACGGTCATGTAATGTCTGTCCGGGCCACTTCATCCAACAATACCGCCGAATAAAAGTAAGACGTTGGTGGTAAGCAGTATGTCTATTATCGCCCACAACTCTTTGTGTTCTACTCGTGCATATAACATCTACGCATAGACCTGGCTCGGATGCCACTATTGGGGAACGTAGTATTCCAAAACAATTCCTACGATCATGCAAGATCTATCTAGGAGATGCATAGCAACGAGACGGGAGAGTGTGTCCACGTACCCTCGTAGACCAAAAGTGGAAGCGTTTATTAACGCGGTTGATGTAGTCGAACGTCTTCACGGTCCAACCGATCCAAGTACCAAACATACGACACCTCCGTGTTCATCACATATTCAGCACAATGACGTCCCTCGAGCTCTTGATCCAGTTGAGGACGAGGGAGAGTTCCGTCAGCACAACGGCGTGGCGACGATAATGATGAAGTTACCGACGTAGGGCTTCACCTAAGCACTACGACGATATGACCGAGGTGTTGAACTGTGGAGGGGGCACCGCACACGGCTAAGAGATTGTCTGTTGTGCTATTGGGGTGCCCCCTGGCCATGTATGTAAAGGAGGGAGGGAGCGAGGAGGCTAGCCAGGTAGGGCGCGCCAGGGGGAGTCCTACTTGGACTCCTAGTCCAAGTAGGACTACCCCCCTTTCCTTTCTTCCACCGGAGGGAAAGGAAGGAGGGGAGAAGGGGAAGGAAGGAGGGGGCCGCGCCCCGCAACCCTAGTCCAATTCGGTTTGGGCAGGGGGGAGGCGCGCGCCACCTCGTAGCCCTTCTTCCCTCTCTCCACTAAAGCCCACTAAGGCCCATTAACTTCCCCGGGGGTTCCGGTAACCCCTCGGTGCTCCGGAAAAATACCCGGATCACTTGGAACCATTCCGATGTCCGAATATAACCTTCCAATATATGAAACTTTACCTCTCAACCATTTCGAGACTCCTCGTCCTGTCTGTGATCTCATCCGGGACTCCGAACAAACTTCAGTCATCAAATCACTAATACGTCTCCAACGTATCTATAATTTTTTATTGTTCCATGCTATTATATTACCTGTTTTGGATGTTTAGTGGGCTTTCATATGCTAGTTTATATTATTTTTGGGACTAACCTATTAACCGAAGGCCCAGTGCCAGTTTCTGTTTTTTGCCTATTTCAGTGTTTTGCAAAGGAATACCAAACGGAATGAAACCTTTGTGATGATCTTTCTTGGAACAAACGCAATCCAGAAGACTTGGAGTTGAAGTCTGGAACTCCGCGAGGCGGCCACGAGGTAGGAGGGTGCGCCCAGGGGGGGTAGGCACGCCCCCCACCCTCGTGGGCCCCAAGGAGCTCCACCGAGCTACTTCCTTCGCCTATATATACTCTTATACCCTAAAAACATTAGGGGGAGCCACGGAACCACTTTTCCACCGCCGCAACCTTATGTACCTGTGAGATCCCATCTTGGGGCCTTTTGCGCAATCTGCTGGAGGGGGAATCGATCATGGAGGGCTTCTACATCAACACCATAGCCTCTCCGATGAAGCGTGAGTAGTTTACCACAGACCTTCGAGTCCATAGTTATTAGCTAGATGGCTTATTCTCTCTCTTTGGCTCTCAATACAAAGTTCTCCTCGATGTTCTTGGAGATCTATTCGATGAATACTCTTTTGCGGTGTGTTTGCTGAGATCCGATGAATTGTGGATTTATGATCAAGATTATCTATGAATATTATTTGGTTCTTCTCTGAATTCTTATATGCATGATTTGATATCTTTGCAAGTCTCTTCGAATTATCGGTTTAGTTTGGCCTACTAGATTGATCTTTCTTGCAATGGGAGAAGTGCTTAGCTTTGGGTTCAATCTTGCGGTGTCCTTTCCCAGTAACAGCAGGGGCAACAAGGCACGTATTGTATTGTTGCCATCGAGGATAAAAAGATGGGTTTTATATCATATTGCTTGAGTTTATCCCTCTACATCATGTCATCTTGCTTAATGCGTTACTCCATTCTTATGAACTTAATACTCTAGATGCATGCTGGATAGCGGTCGATGTGTGGAGTAATAGTAGTAGATGCAGAATCGTTTCGGTCTACTTGACACGGACGTGATGCCTATATTCATGATCATTGCCTAGATATTCTCATAACTATGCACTTTTCTATCAATTGCTCGACAGTAATTTGGTCACCCACCGAAATACATGCTATCTTGAGAGAAGCCACTAGTGAAACCTATGGCCCCTGGGTCTCTTTCTTATTATATTGCATCTCCTTTATTTATGTCGCATCTCGTTTACTATTTTGCAATCTTTACTTTCCAATCTATACAACAAAAATACTAAACTATTTATCTTATTATCTTTATCAGATCTCACTTTTGCGAGTGGCCGTGAAGGGATTGACAAGCACTGGTGCGCGTCGGTCCTAAGCAAACGGTTTTTACCCCTTTCCGTGAAGGCATTTGGAACCATCGCCAAGTGAGTGTGTGCGATAGGGTGTCCTTCCCACACGACCCAGAAATCGTCGGGGATAGGCCCTCCTGGGACCCAGGCTGGGGCCGTGTGCGATCGGGTGAGGCATAGAAACCCAATCATTTCCGTTGGTATGTACATCCCACACGGTGAATCCCAGAAATCATTTCCGTAGGTATGTACATCCCACACGGTAAATCCCAGAAATCATTTCCGTAGGTATGTACATCCCACATGGTGAATCCCAAAAAATCATTTCCGTTCGTATGTTTATCACACACAGTCAATCCAAGGAATACGTTTCCGTTCTTATGTACATCCCACACAGTCAATCCAGGGAAATTGTTTCCGTTCAGATGTACATCCCACACGGTTTTATGTATACGCTCGTGTGTGAAAGGTGTAACTATCACACACGCTCTGCCTTGGTTAACTGTTTGCTTTCATTAACTACATCACACACGATTTGATGTAGAAAACTGTGTGGCATTGGGCTATCCATCGGAAGTGCTTTTACTGCTAGAACCGTTTGCCAAGGTCCATGACCGTCTGTTCTATTTTTATTTTTGCCTATAATTTATTATTCTAATTGGAAATTTTGAAATACGAAACGTGCAATTCAAATTCTCAGCATAATGGTTCAACAACGAATCCATAAATAAAATTGCCAGTACAATATGTTCAGTAATTACAAGATTAGGCAGCAATTAACTATGATGAACCGCAGTATTTAATGGCGGTAAAGGTGAAGAGACAAGTGTAAATCATTTTGACTACCGACGGTGTTGAAGAAGCGGAATGCCCATAATGTGCCTTCCTACATGCCATAGGCACGAACCACTTTTGTCCAACCCCTTGTGACGATTGCCCGCCCATCCTTCACCGCCTTCAGGAATACTTCTAGAGCATTATCATGGTAGCATGAATTATATACTTTAACCTTAGTTGCCTCCACTCCGGTCATGTAGTTTGCAAGGTAATCATCGGTAAATAGCTTCGGAAACCACTGAAAAGAGAAAAATATCAGATACTGAGGTCTAATAGAGTAACTTGTTGTGGGCAGGGGGAAAAGGCAACACATTACTTACCATCCTAAAGTTCACTGTTGTCTTCGCAAAGTGTAAATAAAGAGCTTAATTCCAATCACCCGTTTCTTTCGCCTAACAATCTTTCTTAGTTTCCTCACTTGACGCTTGTTCATGAATATCTCATTGCCCCATACGCAAAAGGGATCAAAGCATGGATCAGTACCCCTCATATATGTACCTATAAGCAACCTGTAAATGTTAGAAGCTAAACTGAGATTGCACAAATGATGTAAAATACAACTACCTATGTTCCTAAGTACAAGTATTTTTTTTGAGATTTCAATATGAACTACATACAGATGTATATAGAATTATAGATATAGTTTAGATTCGAATCTAGATTCACTCATTTTGCTCCTTATGTAGTCTATATTGGAATCTCTAAAAATACTTATATTTAGGAATAGATGGTGTATAAGACATGGGATGTAGCTAACCTCGACGGCAAACAACAGCATCGCGCATTGTAGCCCTGTGTAAGTACATGGAAAGCCAATGTTAACTACAACAGGGTTAACATCCACCAAAAATAGCAAATGGTAATAAAACGGTAGCATCTATAGTGATATCTTCATTTCGAAAGAGTAGCACGGTAGAAAAGGGACGGATTAAAAAATGGATACAACTGTTAATTGCAACAGGCTTAACAACATCCTAATTCATGTTTTGTAAGTTTTTAGCCATTCAAATACAACTCTTTAAAAACGGATACAACTGTTAATTGCAACAGCCTTAATGGCCATTGAAACCGGTACTGATAAAAATGCAATTGGCAGAGTTAAACATCATAGGGCAGGTGCTGCCAGAGAAGATAATGGCCCAGTTGTCTATAAAAAGGTAGGGAAAATAACTCAAACATGTTAGGCATGTTTACTACAACATGCTTAATACATCGACAGTACAAAACATAGCCATTAATTGCAACCGGTATTGGTAAGATTGAACTGGTGAGTACATACTTGGTAAGTCCTGAGAGGTAGTTCTTTGGGCACTTCATCTTGGCGAGCCCGCCAGAGTCGTGGCGGCGGAGGCGAGCTGTTCCTCCGGGTCAAAGCGTGGATTAGTGCCACTGACATGTGTACCTACAGGCAACCAATAAATGGTAGAAGTTAAACCGCAATTGCACAAATGATGTGAAATATTGTAAGACATGGGATGCAGCTAACCTTGACGGCAAACAACAGCATCGGCCGTTATGAACCTGCGTAAGTACATGGACAAGCAAGTTAAGTACAACAGGGTTAGCATCCACCAAAAAAGCACATGGGGCAGCATCTCTAGTATATCTTCATTGCGGAGAGTAGCATGGTAGAAAATGGACAGATTAAAAAATGGATACAATTGTTAACTGCAACAGGCTTAACAACATCCTAAGTCATGTTTTGTAAGTTTGTAGCCATTGAAATGCAACTGTTTAAAAATGGATTCAACTGTTAATTGCAACAGGCTTAATAGACATTGAAACCGGTACTGATAAAATGCAATTGGCATAGTTAAATATCACAAGGCATGTGCTGCCAGAGCAGAGAATGGCCCAGATGTCTATAAAAAGGTAGGGAAAGTAGCAAAAATGTGTTAGGCATGTTTACTAGATCATGCTTAATACATCGACCGTACAGAACATAGCCATTAATTGCAACTGGTATTGGTAAGATTGAACTGGTGAGTACATACTTGGTAAGTCCTGAGAGGTAGTTGCTGGGGCACTTCATCTTGGCCAGAGCTCACCCAAAGTCAGCGATGACGGAGGCGAGCTGTTCCTCCGGGTCGAAGCGTGGATCAGTGCCATTGTCATGTGTACCTACAGGCAACCAGTAAATGGATAGAAGTTAAACTGCAATTTCAAAAATTATGTGAAATACTGTAAGACATGGGATGCAGCTCACCTCGACGGCAAACAAAAGCATCAACCGTTATGACCCTGCGTAAGTACATGGACAGGCATGTTAAGTGCAACAGGGTTAGCATCCACTAAAAATAGCAAATGGGCAGCATCTCTAGTGATATCCTGAGTCATGTATTGTAAGTTTGTTGCTGGTATTGGTGAAATTGAGCTGGACACGGTAATATTTGAACATCACACAATGTGCAGTACTGAAATGAACAAGGCACGGACGTGCTTAATACATCAACCGTATAAATCATAGCCCTTGCAAGTGGTATTGGTAAGATTTAGCTGGTCAGATCTTACCTGTTAAGTCCTGGGGGGTAGTCGCTGGGGGACTTAATCTAGGCCAGAGCGTGCACCATGTCGGTGGCGGCGACGGAGGCGAGGTGTTCCTTCGGGTCAACACGCACAGCGGCCATCGCGCCATGGACCACCATCAGCTCCTGGCGGGGGAGGATTTGGAGGCATGATGATGTTTCACAGGCGCCATTTAAGCAATCAGGCCGGGGACGTGATAGAGATCGGTGGGTTACCTGACTGGATCCGAGCAGAACGTAGATGTGGTTGAAGCTATGGTTGCGGCCGCGGTGGTTTGAGATGCCGGTAGGGGGAGGCGCGAGGGAGGGGGGATACTGAGGGGAAGGGGATGTGGTTGGAGGAATAAATTCTAAAATTGCGCGCTTAATGAAAATTTCGGTGCGAAATTTGAAACTTGGGCGGGGGAAACACACAACACAGACGAAGCGCGTAAAATACTCGTGTGCGAGAAAAAAGAAAGTTGGCAGATCCCGTCTCCAAAAAATGTACATGTGTTTGATTTTTTCGGTCAATGGTACGCCTGGTTTATTAGAAAATATCGCGCAGGTAACTAACTTATGGGTCATTAACGCAAAAAACGCATACGGGTACGGCATAGAAACCGTGTGTTTTGTGATCTTCTAATGATTAACGCAAAAAAATGCACACGGGCACACATGCTAATCAACGCTCAAAGCCCTCAAAGGATGCTCTTACCGACATTGTACGTTAATACTACAAACTTAAAGTACCACTGGTAATTTGCTCTAATACTGCAAACTTAAACTACTTCTCACATGCTGCCATCAGGGCATGCTGGCCAGACGCCGGCGTTCTCCTTCCCGGCCTTGTAGGCGGCAGCCCACCGTGCTTCGATCTCCGTCAAGCTGTCCTCACCATGGCGTGCGGCCTCTTTTTTCTTGCGACGGCGGGACTCTCTTTTCTTGACTGCTTTCTGCCTTTTCAGCTCCTTCTGTGCAGCTTTGGCCGCCTCTAGATCCACCACCCATTCGGCCATGGCAGCCTCAAAGTCCACCCATGTAACTGTCTGGCCACCGGCGGCAATGAACTCGGCGCGGCGAGATGCCATCGCTTCCTTACCATGTGTGCGGTCGCGAGCGGCGAGGAACGCGGCGCGCCGCGATGCCATCACTTCCTTACCAGTTACTGTGCACCGCGGTGCCATGGACGACGCCTGGAGAGAGCTCTGGGACGAAGGGGCCGAGCAGCCGTACAGTGCGCTGTTATTCAAGAGCTCAACCACAGACGACAATAGAAATTTGGCTTCCCTTACAATTTTGCTCGTTCATTATCGCACATGGTTCATCTCCGTCGCTTCTGGAAACAGTGTGCGCTGAGCCTATTGTGTGTTGCGTTATGATTGGCCGGAACCCCAGCCACGCGGATCGCGCCTGTGCACCGTCGGATGCGCCGCGATCGAACGGCAATCCAGGTCCCTCACATCACACCCGTGCACCTGTAGCTGTATTGGATTTATATGCGCTAAATGCCTAGAAAATGCACATAATCCCCTAAATATGGTAAATGAGCCCGAAAAAATGCCAAATTTGAACACAGTGATTTGTAGGGTGTATGTTTGTCATAGAAAAAAAAACTCCACGGCAAAGAACGAAGAGAATTTGGATTCCCCTTCAATCTTCAGGATTTCCCTTTCGAAAGCATGGAACTTCCTCGGTGATGGTTAGATTTATGAAGGGTGTGCATGACAACATAAGCCAAACCTTCTCAAATTTTTACCAAGGCATGGTGAGGCCATACCATGGCACCATGCCAGGCGTCATGTTTTTTAAGCATTTATTTCATTTTTTCTATAGTTGAAAACCCAACAACAGACATTTGTGGTTGACTATTGCCACACATTTCATCAAAATATCTGTCCATTCCTTGTAAAAGGCATGATAATTTACTAAATGGCATGAGCATGGTTTTCTAGGCCGTTCTTATGGACCCTTTCATGCATCGATTGTTTGAACTTGAATTATGCGCATTAATGCCTAGGAAATGCACATAATCCCCTAAATATGGCAAATGAACCCAGAAAAGTGCCAAATTTGAACACGGTGATCTGCAGGTTGTATGCTCATCATAGAAATAAAAACTCGTGGGCAAAGGACAAAGGAAATTTGGATCCCCCTTCAATCTTGGTGATTTCCCCCTCGAAACCATGAAACTTCCTCGATGATGGTTCGTTTTATGAAAGGCGTGCATCACGACATAAGAAAAACATTCTCCAATTTTTACCAGGGCATTGTGAGGCCATACCATGGCACCACGCTAGGCGTCATGTTTTCCAACTATGTGTTTCATTTTTTGTATAGTTGTTAACCGAGTAAACGGCGTGTTTATGGTTGTCTATTGCCACACATTTCCTTGAAATATCTGCCCATTCCTTGTAAAAGGCATGAGAATGTGCTAAATAACACGAGCATGGTTTTCCAGACCGTTCTTGTGCACCTTTTCATGCACCGATTGTTCGAATTTGAATTATGTCCATTAATGCCTAGAAAATGCACATGATCCCCTAAATATGGTAAATGAGCCCGGGAAAATGTCAAATTTGAACATGTTGCATTTGAGGCGGTATGTTGATCGTTGGAAAAAAATTGAATGACAAACTAGGACGGAAATTAGGATTCCCCTTCAATCTTGGGGATTTTCCCTCTCGAAAGCATGGAACTTCCTCGGTGATGGTTCAATTTATGAAGGGCGTGCATGAAGACATAAGCCAAACCTTCTCAAATTTTTACCAGGGCATGGTGAGGTCATACCATGGCACCATGCCAGGCGTCATGTTTTTTAAGCATTTATTTCATTTTTTCTATAGTTGAAAACCCAACAAACAGACATTTGTGGTTGACTATTGCCACATATTTCATCGAAATATCTGTCCATTCCTTGTAAAAGGCATGAGAATTTGCTAAATGACACGAGCATGGTTTTCTAGACCGTTCTTGTGGACCCTTTCATGCATCGATTGTTTGAACTTGAATTATGCACATTAATGCCTAGGAAAGGCACATAATCCCCTAAATATGGCAAATGAATCCGGAAAAGTGCCAAATTTGAACACGGTGATTTGCAGGTTGTATGCTCATCATAGAAAACAACTCGTGGACAAAGGACAAAGGAAATTTGGATCCCCATTCAATCTTGGTGATTTCCCCCTCGAAACCATGAAACTTCCTCGGATGATGGTTCGTTTTATGAAAGGCGTGCATCACGACATAAGGAAAACATTCTCCAATTTTTACCAGGGCATGGTGAGGCCATACCATGGCACAACACAAGGCGTCATGTTTTCCAACCATGTGTTTCATTTTTTGTATAGCACGAGAATGGTTTTCCAAACCGTTCTTGTGCACCTTTTCATGCACCAATTGTTCAAATTTGAATTATGTGCATAATTAATGCCTACAAAATGCACACAATCACCTAAATATGGTAAATGAGTTCGGAAAAATGTCGAATTTGAACACGTTTCATTTGAGGCGGTATGTTGATCGTTGGAAAAAAACTGAATGACAAACTAGGACAGAAATTTGGATCCCCTTTCAATCTTGGTGATTTCCCTCTCGAAAGCATTGAACTTCCTCGGTGATTGTTCGATTTATGAAGGGCGTGCATGATGACATAAATCAAACCTTCTCAGCTTTTAACCAGGGCACGGTGAGGCCATACCATGGCACCATGCCGACCGTCATGTTTTTCAAGCACATATTTCATTGTTCTATAGTTGATAACCCAGTAAATGACGCGTTTGTGGTTGACTATTGCCACACATTCCATTCAAATCTCTGCCCATTCCTTGTAAAAGGCTTGAGAAATTACTAAATACCACGAGTATGGTTTTTCCAGACCGTTCTTGTGCACCCTTTCATGCACTTGTTTGAATTTTAATTACGTGCATTAATGTCTACAAAATGCACATAATCCCCTAAATATTGTAAATGAACCCGAAAAAGTGTCAAATTTGAACACCGTGATTAGCAGGGTTTATGTTCATCGTAGAAAAAAAACTCATGGATGAAGGACAAAGGAAATTTGGATTTCCATTCAATCTCGGTGATTTACTATCGCACACGATTCATCTCCGTCGCCTCTACGAACCGTGTGTGTTCACTCACACATGCAAAAGGAAAAGAAAACCCTCGCCCACTTCGTCCCCACTCACTCGCCGCGGACTCCTCTGCAACTCTGCACCCTAAGCTCGACAGGTGTTGGCGGCGGGCGTAGGTCGCGCTCCAAACGGCACCGGATTTCGCCTCCACCGCTTTTCGCCGCCTATCTGCACCGATATTCTAGACTCTGGTCGACTGGGGTTTTCTGCGGGATTGGGCCGGGGATTTTTCTCATGGAGAAGGTAATCAACTTAATTAGCAAAATATTCACTCATCTCTTATCGCAGTCCGTCCGTCGCTGTTAATCAACTGGCCGAAATTGTCGTGGAACCATTTTTGTTCTAGCTGATTCGTGGGTGTTCATTCATGTGTGCACAATGTGAGCATAAATCGGGCAACTGTGGTCGTGGACAGTTGAAAATGAAGTTATATCTCACCATTACGGATGACTTCAGGGAGCGCTCGGTATGTTCAATCTCAACCTACCACGGTCGGCATGGCCTAAATTTGTGAACATATACCGTCTGTTGCTCCATTATCTATATATTTGCATCAAATCTTTGTTACATTATCTATTTTTAATTCTATATTTTTGTACTTTGCTTGCATCTATATATGGATATGTTCTATCATTTACTCCCATATTTGCATCTTGCTCGGTTATTTCAATATATCTAATTTACGATCTTAATTTTCATTTCAAGCAGTACATCCCTTGCTTTGCAAGAACATGAGTAGAAGGAAATCTTGGGCTTTACTTTGCTGATGACTCCCAGGATGTCATATTGACAATGCAACATGAATTTACAATGACGGTTAGCGTAAAACTTGATAAAGATGGTCACTCCTATTTTAATGCGGACCTTTGGAGAAAAATGTTTAAGTGTTATGAACTGAAAGCTGGCAATAAAATTCTAGTGCGTGCACCACAGCCTGGTCTAATTAACATGGATGTTTACTTCCCCAACGTCATCAGCCGATCATAGTCTGATCGAGGTTAGTGTCCTTTCAACTTTCTCCATGTTGTCATATTACTATTTAAGCAACCAATTGATCACTATTTAAGCAACCAATTGTGATATCATCTTCTGACTCCGTTCCTAGCCAGTAACAAATTATGTTTACCAATTTATGCGCACTATATATTCTTCTTCCATGTTCTGAATAAATAGTACCTTTCCACCTTTTAAGCATGATATGTTCGATGCATAGTGAACGATCTGTATGTTACTAAGCGTACCAAATTTCACTGGAAGGATTTGAAGCATGTCATAAACTTTGTTGATAATCTGATAGAGATAGCACAGCGTATATGAACGCTGGATTTTGGATGGGATTAATTAGACCTATGGTGCACACACTGAACAAGACCAACTGTGTGCACAAAGCACTGGTAAAAAGTCTTATTTTAATGTTGATGCTCATAAACTATATATATCTCCAACGATATGTTACAATTGTTTTTTATTCTACATGTCAACAGAAATTGCCCTCTATAGCCGTTCCTGGATCGATTTCCCGGCGTGGTCGAATTACACTGCGCTTGCTAATAACGCCAAAGTGATTGCAAGGTACTGCATTTCCCGCAAAAATGGAACCATTCAGATTAACAAGTTCTCACTTCTCGTGGCAATGCATCCATATTGGAAAATTGGAGACACTGTCTACTCCTGCTCTACCAAGGCACAGGAGGGCTCTTCCTTTTCATTGACGAGATGCCGAGTCGCCATGATCAAGCTGCTTCCAGTGGATAGTTGTGGTTGTTGTCCCTCAGCCTCTTAAAATGTGCTAGTTGTTACTATATATGTTAAGTATGTAGATATGGACCATATGGTTGTTGGCCCTTAGCCTCTTAAAATGTGATAGTTGTTACTATGTTAAGTATGTAGATATGGACCATATGGTTGTCAAAACCGTGTTACGAAGATCCTCCTTTTGTCGAATAGTGTAACCACTATATATATGTTACTCAAATGATGTTACCCAAGTTCATAAACTTTCATGGAAAGTATTAGTATGTAACATCCCAAATTTCCTATTTGGAATGTTTTACAATATTAGCTAAGCATCTATGCATATTGTTTGAAATTGGGTGGCATTTGAAGTTTCAGAAGTTTTTGAGTTGTTGGAATTTGAATTCAAAGTTTGGCAGTTGAAATTTATTTCAAACAGTGCCTGACAAATACTTGAGAAAAAGTATGAGAGGAGTAAACATGACACTCCAAATATGTCAGATGAAAAACCCTGCCAAAAGTTTGAATTCAAATTTGGATTTTATTTGGAATTTTAAAAAAAATGATTTTTATAAAGTTTGAGTTTTGCCCCTGGAAAAATGTTCAAATTATAGGGAATATTCCCCTGATCATTTTGATATATATATATATATGTCCTATATAAAATATTTATATTTAATATATTTTCTCTCTCTCAAAATTCAAAAAAAAAAAACCTCCTCAGCGCCACCAGCTATTAGCCCAGCCAGCGCCGAGGCGACCCATGCGCTTAGGCGCAGCCCGACCCAATGAGGCGGCCCGGCCACCGGCCCGGCCAGGCCGAGCCGCCCACGCCCGAGCCCCTCGCGAAACCTCTTCGCCCGGTCGCCCAATCGAACGAACCCTCTCCTCTCACCGACACCCCTGCCCCACCCTCTTCTTCCCTCGCCACGCCAACCCCGCCGCCGCTCTCGGAATCCCAAGATCCGGATCCTCCCGATCCCTCGCCCGATCGCCCCTCGCCCAAGTCGGTACCCCCTCTATAAATACCCCGCCCTCGACCCCTTCCCCACTTTCCCCCTCGCCCGACCCTCTCCTCGCGCGATCCTCGCTGAGTCCGAGCCCGCCGCCCTTGCCATTGCCACCGCCCGCCCGACTCCGACCCCTCGAGCTCCACCGAGACCACCCCGAGCCCCCTTGCTCCCAAGACCTCCCGACACCTCCGCCGTCGCCCCGGACCACCGGAGCCACCGCACCGTCGCCGCCCGAGCCGTCGTCGCCGTCGACCCCGCGGTAAGTCGCCGGAGATCCCCGCCGCCGTTAGATCTAAATCCTAGGGTTCAGATTAGAACACCCGAAGCGGTAGGTTTAATTTAAATAACCCGGTTTTATTTACGGTTTATTCCGGTTTATTAGGGTTTAGTTTAGACCGGCCGATCGGGTTATTTTCTGTTAAACCGCGTGCACGATTTAGTTATTTAACACCGATGCGTTAGATAGGCCCATTAGCGCCCGATTTTTCTTTTAATTTTATTTTTTCGTTTCTGTTTTTAACAGAATAGTTTCAGTTTTGTAAAACCCATATCTTTTAATCTACTTAATATTTTTAAGTGATTCTTTTTTTGTTGGTTTGCAAATTTATTGTAGTTTCTATAGAAAATATGTTTAGTCATGTTAAAATTATTTAAAATTGTTTTATTTTAGATTTAGACAGATTATTAATTCTGCTATAAAGTGAGTTAGAATTATTTTATTTTAGTGATTCTTTTGTCACTACTTAATTTTGACCTTACCTAACCGTAGGAATTTATTTAGGTACTTTAGATTTAATAAAAAATAGTTTTAATCAAAATCATGTGATTCCTATTTATTTAACTAGCTACTGTTTTCCTATTGTTTCATATAGCAAATAATTTTATTTTTCTTATGTGATAGTTTATTTTAGGTTAGTTTCTGCAACTTTAGACCATGAACTTTTGTTTACAATAAATAAAACTTTTATTTTATTTTTACTTGCTAGGATTATTTTAGGCATAATAGGAGTTCTATAATAGATTTTAATGTGATTCTTTTTGCTCCTAGTTGCATGATGATTTCTTTTCTGTTAGGTAGCATAAACCCATGCTTAGGTTCTGTTAAGAAAAATTTTGTTGTGTAAAACTATTTCTTGGTTGTTATATGATGTGGTGAAAACATTGATTTGGATTCTTCGAGTTTTTCTTTGGGTTTTGGTTCAATTGTTTTATGTGTTATGTTAATATGTTGTTATGTTAAGTGATCATATGTTGTATGCTTATTATGATTGTTGTTTGCCTCGGTAGAATTTCCGGAGTGCGAAGCTTGCTACCACGAGTCCCTAGCTTTCGAAGATCGTCAGCAAGGCAAGTCATTGATCATATTTCTTTTACTATACCTATGATTTTATTGCATTAGAATTATACCTCCCCACCATGCATGCAGTAGGAGAATTTGAAGTATGTTCTTGAGTAGTATCATGAGGTAGGATGAACCCATTTCCCCTTGTTACCATTGCCCGGGACGAAGTAGTTTATTTTGCTATGCTCGTAGACGGGATTGGTTGAGTCAATCATAAGGGAGATGTGAGAGTCAAGATGATGACAACCCCATGACTTCAAGATCAAGATGGACTTCAAAAAAATTCACTATTGGGTGGAGGACGGTTGTGGGCACCTGGAGAACCCGGTGGTTGGCGGGATGCATGGAGAAGCGCCATGACATCTTGCGGAAAGCTTCACCCAGCCACAAAGAGACGGATGTATACCCCATTGACCGGAAGCTTACCTGTGCAGCCGCAAGCCATTATGGGCTCTGGCTTGGTCAACCCTAGTTGTGACTCTGGCCGGACGGTGCTACGAGATGTAGAAGGACGGTAGGATTGGATGGGTACCGGCAGTGGCCAGAAGAACTCTTCGGAAGACCCTGTTTCGTTCGTCCCGTCTTCAAACACCATGAAGTGCGAAGACTTAAAAGGAGGGAACGATTCTTGCGGGTAAAGTGCGCAAATCTCTGCAGAGTGAAGATCTAATCGGTTAGCCGTATCCCCGGTTACGGACAATTTGAGCCTCTGGAACTTGGAAGTATTTCGGAAATCTCAACACTGAAATTAATAAATTAATTGAGGGTTTATTATTTAATAATTGGGAATGAGACATTGGTTGGTGGAACCATCTCAATAACTACCAACAATTTTGTAGTATTTGCAAGCAAGTCCATTGTTGTAGGGAAAAACCGGCTTTTTCGCAAAACAAAGAAACTTAGAGCCCCACAGCCAAATTGCATATAGTGTTAGTAATTTTATTGTTATTCTCTCTTCATGACTTGCCGGCATATTCAAAATGCTGACCTACACGGCTGCAACGTCTTATGTTGTAGAGGAGTATTCCGATCAGGAGTGAGGCTACGATCCGCGCTTGGCGATTGCCCTTTGGAGTCGGATGGACTCGCTATTCTTCTACGCTTCCGCAGCTTTATTTAGTTTATTTCTCATGAGTTGGCCTTCGGCCGAATTTATTCTATTGTAATAAAGACTCGATATGAGAATCGTGTAATAAATTCAGGTGTGATTGAACTTTGATTATTACATCAATGTACTGTGTGTGCCAGCATGATCTTGGGATGGTACAGCTACACAGAGACTTGACCGATTTTAGGTCGGGTCGTTACATAGTAGTTGGTTGCAAGGTTGTTGATTGTTTGTGCAGGTACTAGGTGACTTGTGCGTTGTCTCCTACTGGATTAATACCTTGGTTCTCAAAAATTGAGGGAAATACTTACGCTACTTTGCCGCATCACCCTTTCCTCTTCAAGGGAAAACCAATGCATGCTCAAGAGGTAGCAAGAAGGATTTCTGGCGCCATTGCTGGGGAGATCTATGCTCAAGTCAAGACATACCAAGTACCTATCATAAACTCTTCTCCCTCGCATTACATTATTTGCCATTCGCCTCTCGTTTTCCTCTCCCCCACTTCTAAAACGATTTTCGAAAACCTTTGCCTTTTCTTCGCCTCTCTTCCGTTCATCTCTTTTCGCTTGCTTCTTGTTTGCTTGTGTGTTGGATTGACTATTTGCCTTGATGGCTCTGCCAAAAAGCGTTGATCCTCACCTTAAAAGGTTGGAAGAAATTGAAAACAACGTTAGAAGCTTTATGTCTTTACAGTTTGAGCATAATAATTTCTTCAGAAATGAGCTTAAAGAACAAAAAAGTTTTATGGAGTACATGAATAAAGAGCTCGATGATATGTCTAAGGAATTTTATGGTTTGAAATCTCAGTTTGCTCATCTTGAAAATTTAGTAGGCCAAATTTCGGATAAGCAAACCACCTTAGTTAATAAGATGCCCACTAAACCGGAAGATCTAGATAATAATAATAATGAAGATCTAAAAGTGATTGATGTGACTCCTATTAAATCTTTGTTTTCCAATATGAATCTTGATAAAGATGGGACTGGAGATGAGTCAACTTTAGTTAAAAGGCGTCCCAATGATTCGGAGTTTTTAGATCTTGATGCAAAAATTGGTAAAAGTGGGATTGAAGAGGTAAAAACATTACATAGCAATGAACCCACTATTTTGGATTTCAAGGAATTTAATTATGATAATTGTTCTTTCATAGATTGTATTTCCTTTTAGCAGTCCGTAATAAATTCTCCTCATGCTTATAATCAAAATAAAGCTTTTACCAAACACATTGTTGATGCTTTAATGTAATCCCATGAAGAAAAGCTTGAACTAGAAGTTTCTATCCCTAGAAAACTTTATGATGAGTGGGAACCTACTATTAAAATTAATATTAAAGATTATGAATGCTATGCTTTATGTGATTTGGGTGCTAGTGTTTCCATGATTCCAAAAACTTTGTGTGATGTGCTAGGTTTCCGTGAATTTGATGATTGTTCTTTAAATTTGCATCTTGCGGATTCCACCATTAAGAATCCTATGGGAAGGATTAATGATGTTCTTATTGTTGCAAATATGAATTATGTGTCCGTAGATTTCATTGTTCTTGATATAGATTGCAATCCTACATGTCCTATTATTCTTGGTAGACCTTTCCTTAGAACGATTGGTGCAATTATTGATATGAAAGAAGGAAATATTAGATTCCAATTTCCTTTAAGGAAAGGCATGGAACACTTTCCTAGAAAGAAAATTAAATTTCCTTATGAATCTATTATGATACCCACTTATGGATTGCATACCAAAGATGACAATACCTAGATCTATTCTTGTCTTTATGCCTAGCTAGGGGCGTTAAACGATAGTGCTTGTGGGGAGGCAACCCAATTTTATTTTTGTTCTTTACTTTTTGTTATTGTTTAGTAATAAATAATTCATCTAGCTTATGTTTATATGTGATTTTATGTTTTAATTATTGTTTGTGCCAACTAGAACCTTTGGGAAGACTTGGGTGAAGTCTTTGCGATCTTGCTGTAAAAAACAGAAACTTTTGCGCTCACGAGAATAGCTGCCAGTTTTTACTGGAGAGTAATTTTAGGTTGATTCTTTTTGAAGATGATTAATAGAAAAATTCCTCACGTCCACCAGTCTATTTCAGAATTTTTGGAGTTCCAAAAGTATGCGTTTGATACATATTTCTACAGACTGTTCTGTTTTTTACAGATTCTGTTTTTCGTGTGTTGTTTGCTTATTTTGATGAATCTATGAGTAGTATCGGGGGGTATGAACCATGGAGAAGTTGGAATACAGTAGGTTTAACACCAATATAAACAAAGAATGAGTTCATTACAGTACATTAAAGTGGTGGTTTATTTTCTTATACTAACGGAGCTCATGAGATTTTCTGTTTAAGTTTTGTGTTGTGAAGTTTTCAAGTTTTTGGGTAAAGATTTGGTGGATTTTGGAATAAGGTGTGGCAAGAGCCTAAGCTTTGGTATTATCAATGCATCCAAGGTAAAATTCAAGGACAACCAAAATCCTAAGCTTGGGGATGCCCCGGAAGGCATCCCCTCTTTCGTCTTCATCTATTGGTAACTTCACTTGAGGCTATATTTTTATTCACCACATGATGTGTGTTTTGCTTGGAGCGTCTTGTATGATTTGAGTCTTTGATTTTTAGTTCATCACAATCATCCTTGCTGTACACACCTTTTGGAGAGACATGCATGAATCGGAATTTATTAGAATACTCTATGTGCTTCACTTATATCCTTTGAGCTAGATAATTTTGCTCCAGTGCTTCACTTATACGGAGTATCTTTTTAGAGCACGGTGATGGTTTTATTTTATAGAAATTATTGATCTCTCATGCTTCACTTATATTATTTTGAGAGTCTTTTAGAACAGCATGGTAATTTGTTTTGGCTATAAAATTAGTCCTAATATGATGGGCATCCAAGATGGGTATAATAAAAACTTTCATATAAAGTGCGTTCAATACAATGAGAAGTTTGATTCTTTATGATTGTTTTGAGATATGAAGTTGGTGATATTAGAGTCATGCTAGTTGAGTAGTTGTGAAATTGAGTGATACTTGTGTTAAAGTTTGTGATTCCCGTAGCATGCATGTATGGTGAACCGTTATGTGATGAAGTCGGAGCATGATTTATTTTTTGATTGTCTTCCTTATGAGTGGCGGCCGGGGACGAGCGATGGTCTTTTCCTACCAATCTATCCCCCTAGGAGCATGTGCGTAGTTCTTCGTTTCGATAACTAATAGATTTTTGCAATAAGTATGTGAGTTCTTTATGACTAATGTTGAGTCCATGGATTATACGCACTCTCACCCTTCCACCATTGCTAGCCTCTCTAGTACCGCGCAACTTTCGCCGGTATCATACACCCACCATATACCTTCCTCAAAACAGCCACCATACCTACCTATTATGGCATTTCCATAGCCATTCCTTCCACCGTTTCGTTTATTATGACACGCTCCATCATTGTCATATTGCTTTGCATGATCATGTAGTTCACATCGTATTTGTGGCAAAGCCACCTTCATAATTCTTTCATACATGTCACTCTTGATTCATTGCACATCCCGGTACACCGCCGTAGGCATTCACATAGAGTCATATTTTGTTCTAAGTATTGAGTTGTAATTCTTGAGTTGTAAGTAAATAAAAGTGTGATGATCATCATTATTAGAGCATTGTCCCAATGAGGAAAGGATGATGGAGACTATGATTCCCCCACAAGTCGGGATGAGACTCTGGACGAAAAATAAAAAAAATAAAAAAGAGGCCATAAAAAGGAGAAAAGGCCCAAATAAAAAAATAAGAGGAAAAGAGAGAAGGGGCAATGCTACTATCCTTTTACCACACTTGTGCTTCAAAGTAGCACCATGATCTTCATGATAGAGTCTCCTATGTTGTCACTTCCATATACTAGTGGGAATTTTACATTATAAGAACTTGGCTTGTATATTCCAATACATGAGCAAGCAAGTTGGATGCACACCCACTTAGTTTCGTTTGTTGAGCTTTCATACACTTGAAGCTCTAGTGCATCCGTTGCATGGCAATCCCTACTCACTCACATTGATATCTATTGATGGGCATCTCCATAGCCCCTTGATACGCCTAGTTGATGTGAGACTATCTTCTCCTTTTTGTCTTCTCCACAACCACCCTTCTATTCCACCTATAGTGCTATGTCCATGGCTCACGCTCATGTATTGCGTGAAGATTGAAACGGTTTGAGAACATCAAAAGTATGAAACAATTGCTTGCCTTGTCATCGGGGTTGTGCATGATTTAAATATTTTGTGTGATGAAGATAGAGCATAGCCAGACTATATGATTTTGTAGGGATAACTTTCTTTGGCCATGTTATTTTGAGAAGACATGATTGCGTTATTAGTATGATTGAAGTATTATTTTTTATGTCAATATTAAACTTTTGTTTTGAATCTTATGGATCTGAACATTCATGCCACAATAAAGAAAATTACGTTAATAAATATGCTAGGTAGCATTCCACAACAAAAATTCTGTTTTTATCATTTACCTACTCGAGGACGAGCAGGAATTAAGCTTGGGGATGCTTGATACGTCTCCAATGTATATATAATTTTTTATTGTTCCATTCTATTATATTATCTGTTTTGGATGTTCAATGGGCTTTAATATGCTCTTTTATATTATTTTTGGGACTAACCTATTAACCGAAGGCCCAGTGCCAGTTTCTGTTTTTTTTGCCTATTTCAGTGTTTTGCAGAAAAGGAATACCAAATGGAATCCAAACGGAATGATACCTTCGCGATGATCTTTCTTGGAACAAACGCAATCCAGAAGACTTGGAGTTGAAGTCTGGAACTCCACGAGGTGGCCACGAGGCAGGAGGGCGCGCCCCCACCCTCATGGGCCCCACGGAGCTGCACCGACCTACTTCCTTCTGCTACCTCCTGAGCATGTGTTGGTTTTTCCCTTGAAGAGGAAAGGGTGATGCAGCAAAGTAGCATAAGTATTTCCCTCAGTTTTTGAGAACCAAGGTATCAATCCAGTAGGAGGCCACAAGCAAGTCCCTCTTACCTACACAAACAAATAAGAACCTTGCAGCCAATGCGATAAAGGGGTTGTCAATCCCTTCACGACCACTTGCAAAAGTGAGATCTGATAGAGATGATAAGATAACATTTTTGGTATTTTTATGATAAAGATTAAAAGTAAAGATTGCAAAATAAACGACAACAGAAATAGCTAGTCGATAGGAGATTAATATGATGGAAAATAGACCCGGGGGCCATAGGTTTCACTAGTGGCTTCTCTCAAATTAGCATAAGTATTACGGTGGGTGAACAAATTACTGTCGAGCAATTGATATAAAAGGGCATAATTATGAGAATATCTAGGCATGATCATGTATATAGGCATCACGTCTGCAACAAGTAGACCGACTCCTGCCTACATCTACTACTATTACTCCAAACATCAACCGCTATCCAGCATGCATCTAGAGTATTAAGTTCATAAGAACAGAGTAACGCATTATGTAAGATGACATGATCTAGAGGGATAAACTCAAGCAATATGATATAAACCCCATCTTTTTATCCTCGATGGCAACAATACAATACGTGTCGTTTCCCCTTCTGTCACTGGGATCGAGCACCGCATGATTGAACCCAAAGCTAAGCACTTCTCCCATTGCAAGAAAGATCAATCTAGTAGGCCAAACCAAACTGATAATTCGAAGAGACTTGCAAATATAACCAATCATACATAAAAGAATTCAGAGAAGATTCAAATATTGTTCATAGATAATCTTTATCATAAACCCACAATTCATCGGATCTCGACAAACACACCGCAAAAAGAGTTACATCGAATGGATCTCCAAGAAGATCGAGGAGAACTTTGTATTGAGATCCAAAGAGAGATAAGAAGCCATCTAGCTAATAACTATGGACCCGAACGTCTGTGGTAAACTACTCACACATCATCGGAGAGGCTACGGTGTTGATGTAGAAGCCCTCCGTGATCGATGCCCCCTCCGGCAGAGCGCCGGAAAAGGCCCCAAGATAGGATCTCAAGGGTACAGAAGTTTGCGGCGGTGGAAATAGGGTTTCGTGGTGCTCCTTGATGGTTTCAGGGTACGTAGGTATATATAGGAGGAAGAAGTAGGTCGGTGGAACCACGAGGGTGGAGAGCGCCCAGGGGTTAGGCACGCCCCCCTGCCTCGTGGCCTCCTCAGTGATTTCTTGACGTCCACTCCAAGTCCTCTGGATCACGTTTGTTCCAAAAATCACGCTTCCAAAGGTTTCATTCCGTTTGGACTCCGTTTGATATTCCTTTTCTGCGAAACACTGAAATAGGCAAAAAAACAGCAATTTGCACTGTGCCTTGGGTTAATAGGTTAGTCCCAAAAATAATATAAAAGTGTATAAATAAGCCCATTAAACATCCAAAACAGAATATATAATAGCATGGAGCAATCAAAAATTATAGATACGTTGGAGACGTATCAAGTATCCCCAAGCTTAATTCTTGCTCGTCCTCGAGTAGGTAAATGATAAAAACAGAATTTTTGATGTGGAATGCTACTTAGCATATTCTTCAATGTAATTTTCTTTATTGTGGCATGAATGTTCAGACCCGAAAGATTCAAGAAAAAAGTTTAATGTTGACATAAAAATAATAATACTTCAAGCATACTTACCAAGCAATTATGTCTTCTCAAAATAACATAGCCAAAGAATGCTCATCCCTACAAAATCATATAGTTTGACCATGCTTCATTTTCGTCACAATAGATTCTCTCATCTTGCACAACCCCGATGACAATCCAAGCAATTGTTTCATACTTTAGTAATCTCAAACTTTTTTCAACTTTCACGCAATACATGAGCGTGAGCCATGGATATAGCACTATGGGTGGAATAGAATATAATGATGGGGGTTGTGTGGAGAAGACAAAAAAGGAGAAAGTCTCACATTGACGCGGCTAATCAACGGGCTAGGGAGATGCCCATCAATTGATGTCAATGCAAGGAGTAGGGACTGCCATGCAACGGATGCACCAGAGCTATAAATGTATGAAATCTCAACAAAATAAACTAAGTGGGTGTGCATCCAACTTGCTTGCTCATGAATACCTAGGGCATTTGAGGAAGCCCATCGTTGGAATATACAAGCCAAGTTCTATAACGAAAAATTCCCAGTAGTATATGAAAGTGACAAAACAAGAGACTCTCTATCATAAAGATCATGGTGCTACTTTGAAGCACAAGTGTGGAAAAAAGATAGTAGCATTGTCCCTTTTTATTTCCTTTTTTTTGGCCTTTCTTTTTTTATTTTTTTATTTGGCCTTTCTCTTTTTTTGGGGACAATGCTCTATTAATGATGATCATCACACTTCTATTTATTTACAACTCGATACTAGAACAAAGTATGACTCTATATGAATGCCTCCGGCGGTGTACCGGGAAGGGCAATGAATCAAGAGTGACATGTATGAAATAATATGCATGGTGGCTTTGCCACAAATACGATGTCAACTACATGATCATGCAAGGCAATATGACAATGATGAAGCGTGTCATAATAAACGGAACGGTGGAAAGTTGCATGGCAATATATCTCGGAATGGCTATGGAAATGCCATAATAGGTAGGTATAGTGGCTGTTTTGAGGAAGATATAAGGAGGTTTATGTGTGATAGAGCGTATCGTATCACGGAGTTTGGATGCACCGGCGAAGTTTGCACCAACTATCAAGGTGAGAAAGGGCAATGCATGGTACCAAAGAGGCTAGCAATGATGGAACGTTGATAGTGCGTATAATCCATGGACTCAACATTAGTCAAAAAGAACTCACATACTTATTGCAAAAATCTACAAGTCATCAAAAATCAAGCACTACACACATGCTCCTAGGCGGATAGATTGGTAGGAAAAGACCATCGCTCGTCCCCGACCGCAACTCATAAGGATGACAATCAAAGAACACCTCATGTTTCAAATTTGTCACACAACGTTTACCATACGTGCATGCTACGGGACTTGCAAACTTCAACACAAGTATTTCTCAAATTCACAACTACTCCACTAGCACAACTTTAATATTACCACCTTTATATCTCAAAACAACTATCAAGTATCAAACTTCTCTTAGTATTCAATGCACTTTAAAGTTTTTATCTTGTATGCCTATCATATTAGGACTAATTTTATAACCAAAGCAAATTACCATGCTGTTCTAAAGGACTCTCAAAATAATAAGTGAAGCATGAGAGATCAATAATTTCTATAAAATAAAACCAGCACCGTGCTCTAAAATATATAAGTGAAGCACTAGAGCAAAATTGTTTAGCTCAAAAGATATAAGTGAAGCACATAGAGTATTCTAATAAATTCCGAATAATGTGTGTCTCTCTCAAAAGGTGTGTCCAACAAGGATGATTGTGGTGAACTAAAAAGCAAAGACTCAAATCATACAAGACGCTCCAAGCAAAACACGTATCATGTGGTGAATAAAAATATAGCTCCAAGTAAAGTTATAGATGGACGAAGACAAAAGAGGGGATGCCTTCTGGGGCATCCCCAAGCTTAGGCTTTTGGGTTGTCCTTAGATTTTACCTTGGGGTTCCTTGGGCATCCCCAATCTTAGGCTCTTGCCACTCCTTATTCCATAATCCATCAAATCTTTACCCAAAACTTGAAAACCTCACAACACAAAACTTAACAGAAAATCTCATGAGCTCCGTTAGCGAAAGAAAACAAAACACCACTTCAAGGTACTGTAATGAACTCATTCTTTATTTATATTGGTGTTAAACCTACTGTATTCCAACTTCTCTATGGTTCATAACCTCCGATTGTCGGTGTACAAAAAGAGGGGCACGCCTTTGTACCCCTTTACCTGTGCACGGGCAGTCAGAGCCGCGCCCACAACCACACCAAGCAGAGCAGGGGAGGTGAGCCAAGGTAAGACCGAAGCCCAAGATAATCAAGGCAACGCCAAGGCCAAGACCACAAAGAGCAGAGGGACGAAGCAGGTTCCCCCGTCAAGACCCTTGACGGGCGGTGAGGGAGTCCTGGATTAGGGGGTGTCCGGATAGCCGGACTACCATCATCAGCCGAACTATCATTTGCCGGACTATCATCATCGACCGGACTCCAAGACTATGAAGATACAAGATTGAAGACTTCACCCGTGGTCCGGATGGGACTTTCCTTGGCGTGGAAGGCAAGCTTGGCGATACGGATATGTAGATCTCCTACCATTGTAACCGACTCTATGTAACCCTAGCCCTCTCCGGTGTCTATATAAACCGGATGGCTTTAGTCCGTAGGACTACAATCACAACAACCCTTACAATCATACCATAGGCTAGCTTCTAGGGTTTAGCCTCCTTGATCTCGTGGTAGATCCACTCTTGTAAACATCCACAATATCAATATCAATCAAGCGGGACGTAGGGTTTTACCTCCATCAAGAGGGCCCGAACCAGGTAAACATCGTGTCCCTTGTCTCCTGTTACCATCCGCCTAGACGCACAGTTCGGGACCCCCTACCCGAGATCCGCCGGTTTTGACACCGATATTGGTGCTTTCATTGAGAGTTCCTCTGTGTCGTCACCGATAGGCTTGATGGCCTCTTCAATCAACAATGAGGCAGTCCCGGGTGAGACCTTTCTCCCGGGACAGATCTTCAGATTCGGCGGCCAGATCGCGGGCCAACTCACTTGGCCATCTAGAGCAGATCGAAGCTACGCCCTGGCCGTCAGTCAGGTTTGGAAGCCTAAACTTCATGGCCGATATCCGGGGACTTGATCTCGATGGATCTCGAGCCACCGAAGCGTGCTGCGCTGTCACGATGGGCATGACCTAACTCGCCGCCGGACAGCACCTTTGAGGTCGCACCAGATCCGCCCGACTCATAGTCCGGAGCCGATCGCTCGAATCGAGGACGGATGGCTGGACACCGCCTCGGGAGCCGCAATTCCTACGGCGATGGAGCCGAACACTCACCTTGTCCCACGTAAAGCCCACGACTCCGAGGTGCCGGACTCTGCACCTCCTGCGCCCCGCGGTCGAATCCGATTGGCGCCGATCATGGAATTCACCGCTGCGGACATCTTTCAGCACTTCGCCCTTGGCGATATCATAAATTCATTGAAGCATCTCTCGCTATTCGAGAGCCTGGCGAACTACGGCCGGGACGGTTGGGACGCGGATGACGAAGAAATTCAGATCCCACCCACCACCCACTTCGTAGCCACCGTCGACGATCTAGCCGACATACTCGACTACGACTTCGAAGACATCGACGGTATGGACGACGATGCCGGAGACTACCAAGAACCAGTGCCTATAGGACACTAGAAGACCACCTCGTCATACGACATATACATGGTGGACACCCCAAAAGATGGGGACGGCGAAGAAGCAGCGGAGGCTGATTCATTAAAGAAACAGCCCAAGCGCCGACGTCAGCGACGCCGCTCTAAATCCCGCCACGGCAAGAATGGAGATTCCGGCACAGGAGATAATAACACCCCAGAAAGTGCCGAAGACAACTCCCTCCAGCACGATCCAGCGCAGGAGGAGGCAGAAGCAAGCCCTCAGGAGAGGGCGGCATTTAAGAGGTCGAGGATGACAATTATTTACCTCCTCCGAAGACGAGGCAAGCCTCGGCAGCATTTAATTCGTCGTGCCTGAGGATCCCGTCGAACAAGAGCGTTTTAGACGCAGGCTAATGATCACGGCAAACAGCCTAAAGAAAAAGCAACAACAGCTTCAAGCTGATCAAGACCCATCTTGGCCGACGGATGGACCGAGGTCCTCGCGTCAAGAGTATGAACTCGAACGCCTCCAAAGTTACCCAAAACGCAAGTTGCTCCCCGATTAGAGGAGGCAGCATCACCAGCGCTGTACGGCAGACCGACCACCTCGTGGCGCGATAGAGAGGCGTGCAAGCCCTCCACCAAAACCGCACCCGGCATCGCTCTAAAAGCAGGAAGCCACGGGGAACGCTACCGGACTTGCGAGATATATTGAGGACAAGGCAAGACAATCCAGATCTATCTATGGATCACGTGGACGCCCCACGACCCACGCGAATACCGTCGCACCGGATACAACTACTCCGCCGGGCCAACACAGCAGATAAGCGCTCTCTCGAGCTACGCCGCGATATTGCTCAATACTGAGGCGCCGACACCCACTATGCTTCACCGACGAAGTAATGGATCATCAAATCCTGAAGGGTTCAAACCCGTTAATATCGAATCCTACGATGGCACAACAGACCCAGCGGTCGGATTGAGGATTATCTCCTCCATATACACATGGCCCATGGCGCACGCATCTTCACGCCATCAAATATCTCCCTCAAGCTTAAAGGACCAGCTCGGCATTGGCTTAACAGCCTGCCCGCAGAGTCAATTGATGTTGGGAAGACCGGAAGCCGCATTCCTCGACAACTTCTGAGGCACGTATGTGCAACCACCGGACGCAGATGACCTAAGCCACATAATCCAGCAGCCGACGAATCGGCCAGCAATTCTCGACACGGTTCTTAACAAAGAAAAATCAAATCGCCGACCGTCCGGATGCGAGGCACTCGCTGCCTTCAAACATAACATCCGCGACGAGTGGCTGGCCGGCACCTAGGACGGGAGAAGTCGAAATCCATGGCAGCCCTCACATCCTCATGACCCGCTTACATGCGGGAGAGGATAGCTGGCTCGCTCAAAGAACAACCTCAAAGAAAAACGCCGGCAGTCCGGATACCAAGGACCGCAATGGCAGGTTGCGTTGAAACAAAACAAACGCCGATTAACGGCGACAGAATGAGGATACGGCAGTCAACGCCGGATTCCGAGGCTCCAAACCCGTCAACGGAAGAAGCCATTCAAAAGAACCACTCGGGCCCGCCCAATTTGGACCGAATACTCGACCGCTCTTGTCAAATACATGGAACTTCAAAAGCCAGCTAACCATACCAACAGAGATTGTTGGGTATTCAAGCGGCAGCAAATTAATCGCCGAAAAACAGTGACAAGGGGCTACAAAGCGATGACGAGGAAGAGACCCGCCGCCGAACAACAGAGGACAAAAGGATTCCCCCTCAAGTTCGGAAGGTAAACATGATATACATAACGATATTCCCAAGAGGGAGCGGAAGTGCACTAAGGGACGTATCTGCGATGGAGCCATCGCCCCAAAATTCAACCCATGGTCCTCTTGCCCGATCACTTTCGATCAAGAGACCATCCGACCAGATCCGCCATGGCGGATTCGCCGCATTAGTTTTAGACCCAATCGCTGATGGATTTCACCTCACGAGAGTCCTAATGGACGGCGGCAAGAGCTGAACCTGCTTTAGCAGGATACAAGGCGCAAGATGGGCATAGACCCTTCAAGGATTAAACCTACAACGACGACCTTCAAAGGCGCCATACCAGGTGTCGAGGCCAATGTATGCAGGCTCGATTACATCGAAGTGGTCTTGGATCCCGGATAATTTCCGGCGAGGAGTTAATCTTCGACATAGTCCCGTTCGCAGCGGCTATCACGCTCTGCTCGGACGAACGCGTTTTAAAATTCAACGCGGTGCCGCATTATGCATACCTTAAGCTCAAGATGCCAGGCCCTCGTGGAGTTATCACGGTCAATGGAAACACGGAACGCTCCTCCGAACGGAGGAACATACAGCGCTCTCGCGCGAAATACTGAGCAGCCTTTTAAGGCAATTCTCGAGTCCGCCGTTAAACGACCGGACACGCACCAAACGCGCCGAAGCAACATCAACCAAGACCACAGCACGTTCCGCACGCCAGAGTAATGCGGCCCCAACCCCAGCCCTCGCAAAATTGCAAGACAAACTCTCACAGACATAATTATACGGAGATACCATGGGCATAGGGGAAGGGCACAACCACAACAGACCAGAGTGCGGTTCGACCACACCGGGGGCTCCCAAGTGTGTCGCTCTTTTTTGTTTTATTTTTCTTTTTATACAGAACTCAGTCCGGTGGCGAACCTGCCAACTCATGATGCAACAGCCAGGGAAGGACAAAGGCGCGATTTAACACTCGGTGGTCTCCATCACGAGCATTAAATTTGTTAAATACAACATTCGCTGCCTACCCTCGAGGGAGACGCCTTTAATTCGCCCAATCCCTTGCTTTCCGCACTATTTGTATCATTCCGCATCGATAGCATATCTTCTCGAATAAAATGCAGCACTTTTTGCCTATAATTGCATTACTTATATATATATATATATATATATATATATATATATATATATATATGTTCATTTATTTACATGTTGCACCGTGCATCTTGGTACGACCAAATACACCAGGGGCTTATGTCCTCCGCTTTATGGTGTGATAAAGTCCGCACACTTTCACAAGTGCGGTGCCCCGAACTTATAGCATTATATGAATCAGCTCCGAATCATGTCTTGGGTCAATAGTTGGGTTTGCCCGGCTCCCATGTTTGGCACCTTACGTTCCGCTCTATCGGCTAAGGTAGCATTGGGAGAACCACTGCGATTGCGCCCGGTTGAGCCAGGTTAACGCCTCGGTGGAGAAAGCTAAAACTGACCGGCATGATAAGGTGTGAGACTGGTCGCTGTTCGAGAGGTCCTTTTGGGTCCTTAAAGACCTACGCCGCTTCGAGCGAAGTTCCGGATTATGTCCGATGAAGGCGTGGATAGCGCCCCAATTCGGTCTTCCGAATACTAGGGGCTTTGCCGAAATTTAAAATTATAGAATTCTATGGCTAAGTGAGAGTGTTCAAGCACTATAAGTCCGGTTGCCTTGTTCGTTGTGTTGAGCGCCCCTAGATGGACCCAAAATGGGAACAAGAGTGCTCAAGTTTATCCCGAACACCCCAGACTCGTGGCATGGGGGCGAAGCCGACGACTTGCCATCTCTCGATTTAATAAACGGCCGCATGAAGGTAATATTTTAAATTAAACAAGCGTTGCTTAGCGATATGAACAAAGTTTTCAGCGCGCAGGATAACACATTGCGAATTCACTCAAAATTACATCCTGGGGCACTCATCCGCAATCTTGCGGGCACCCTTCAGACAGCCTTATAGTAAATTTGGGCGACGATGCTCCTTGCCCGCTGGTGGCGCGTCGCTGATTAGCTTCTCCGCATCCAGCTTGCCCCAATGCACCTTTTGCGGGCAAGGGCCCGACGAGCACCTTCAATACAAAGCGGAGCGCTTGATAACCTCCACCTGTGGGCACGATCCACCAGCCGTCGACGAGGCGAAGTAGCTCCCAAGCATGGCCTCTCCAGCCACACCGGACTATGAGGCCCTTCATGGCCTGCTCGGCCACCTTGTGAAGTTCGACCAGCTGCTTCACTGGTCGCTAGGGGCACCGGATGGCGGCCTCAAAGATATCGAGACCGAAGACCTTCTCCGCTGAGCTCCCTCCTCGGCTCGGTAGAATGCGGCGCATCGACACGCTGCGAGGCAGATCTGCAAACGCCTCGAGAGCTACGAATCTGGGTAAGTAACACGTAATTTACATTCACATGCTTGCTTTGCATGAAAAATGCCTTACCCGCCGCTATCTTCTTCATCAATTCAACCTCTGAAGGGACTTATGGGCCTTGGCCTTGGCGGTTTTGGCACTTTCGAGAGCCGAGGCAAGCTCGGACTCTCGAGTCTTTGAGTCACGCCCAAACTCTCATGCTTTTCCATGAGATCACGGAGCTCTTGCTGAACCACCGCCACCCGCCGCCTCTGCTTTCTCGCTCCCCGCCTCCGTGGCGCATTATGTTCGGTCGCGGACACGGCCTCCTTTGAGGCCGCCACCTCGCTCGTGGGCCCCGCAGCACCCATGTTATCCTTGTTATTTTTTGTCGCAACCTAAATCCTTTTCTCAGAAGGTACAAATTCAAAGTGGTGTTACTCACCTTCTTTGTCTTGAGCTGCTTCTGGCGCGGCCGAGCTCTTGCCGGACCGCCGAGCTCTGCTTCAACGCACCGACCTCCATGATCGGCTGGCAGAGGTCAGCAGCGCAGCCTGCAACCCATATTGACATAATTTTTAGCAACCCCACGTATATCTTTTTAAGATCCTCATCCGCTTTTCTTTCCGAACACCGAACCGAGCATCGTGGGCTACTGTCTCGTGGTATTACATTGCATATTTTTAACTTCTTACCTCAAAGCCCGATAGAAGGCTATTGCGAGCTTCGGTCAGCCCGCTCTTGGCGAAGCTGCACTTTCGGATCACCGCACTCATAATAGTGCGGTGTTCTTCCTCGATGGAAGCGCTCTGCAGCGCCCAACAAATTACCCGCGCCTCGGTTGGGACGGAAGCCGCCGGCGCCACGGTCTTGCCCTTCGCTTGAAGGGCCGCCGGCCGACTCCGGAACCATCTGCGGGTTCTTTTGTGGAGTCCGCGCAGAGTCCGGAGGACGCCTTGTGGCGCCCCGAGCCTCCCCGATGGGTCCTTCGGGATCCCACCTCGGCGTCCTCGGTGTCGCGAGGGGTGGAGGCGGTCGGGATGGAGTCTACATCCGACGAAGCCAACGACCCGCCGATGAAGCGGGAGATCATCACCGGCCGGACTACAGCAGCATGCGGCGTTAGAATGACACTATGTGACGCAGAAAATAAATTATAAATCATTCAGAATCCGGATACTTACGATCTCGCCGAGGCCTGGCCCTTGAAGGCCATTCTTCCTCGCCAACGTTGATGTTGGCAGAGCTGTCCGGGAATAGTCCTTCCCTCTTGACCCTCCGCCTCCCCGATTGGGGAAACCTTCCTCTTCCTCTCTCCTCCTCCGAGAGAGTCCTCTTCCTCCTCCTCATTTTCGGGAGGAGTCAGCCCGAGTCATCGGACACTGAAAACGGGCACTCTTTCGAGCACCCGTGGCCTCCTTCTTGGCCTTCTTCTCCGGCACCACGTGCGGTGCCGGAACCAGCAGCCTCGCTAGACGAAGCGTCTCATCGGATTTTCGGCATAGGAGCCGGACAGTAATCTGCTCCGCCTTCTTCATCCAGTCTGTCAAAGGAAAAGGGAAATTAAAACCCGATAGAGTCAAACTATGGAAAACAAGTGTCCGTAAAGGGTAGAATCACTTACCTCGTCGGCTGGCATGCGGCGAAATCTGCGATCTTGATCGCGGATGCGGGGCTTGGCGCCCTTGAACAGCACCTTCCAGCGCGCCAGACGTTGTGTCAAGAGCTTGTGCAGCGCTGGTGCTGTTCGGATCGAACTCCCATAGATTGAATGCCCGCTCTTGGCATGGGAGAATCCGTGACGAGCATGACTTGGACCACGTTAACCAGCCCGAGCTTCTTCACCAGCTTCTTGATACAGGCTTGGAGTCCCGTCGGCTCCTTCAAACTACCCCATAGCAAGCCCTTCTCTTTCCAGGAGGTGAGCTGCGTGGGGATACCAGATCTGAACTCGGGGGCCGCCGCCCATTTAGGGTCACGTGGCTCGGTGATATAGAACCACCCCGATTGCCACCCCTTGACGGATTCCACGAAGGCCCTTGAATTAAAGGACGTTGGGCATCTTGCCCAACATGGCGCCTCCGACTCCGCTTGAATGCCCTTCACTACCTTCGCTTGACATTGAAGGTCTTGAGCCACAAGTGAAGTGGGGCTGGATGCGAGGAAGGTTTCGCACACCACGATAAACGCCGAGATGTTGAGGATGAAGTTGGCGCCAGATCATGGAAATCCAGGCCGTAGTAGAACATGAGCCCCGGACAAAGGGGTGAAGTGGAAAGCCCAGATCCGCAGAGGAAGTGGGAAAGAAAGACAACCCTCTCATGGGGCACAGGGGGTGGGGATGAGCTGCCCTCGTCGGGGCAGGCGGTGTGATGTCGCCGGAAGGTATCCGCGCCCGCAGTTTGGCGATTTGCTCCTCCTTAACGGTGGAGGCCAACCATTTACCTCCGCCCGGACATGGTCGGAGAAGGTTGAGACGAGATCGCGAACTTGGGCGCTGGAGCTCGTCTTGCGGAGATGGATAAGCAAAGGAGGAAGAAGGCGAGGTGAGAAGGTGAATCCTTATCCCTTATATGGGCGGGCGAAGTCTTACGCGCCCCCACCGCCCGGTAAAACTCGCTTATCTCCCAAGCGCCACCATCAATGACGCGGTTGGGTTACCCATGCCCGTATTGATGAGAATCCCGGATTAAGGGGAAACACGATCTCTACTTCAACAAGACGTGCCAAGGAAACCGCTTCGCTAAATGCGCTAAGGTGGTAAAGTAAAAAACAATTTGAGTAATGGCTTGGTAGTGGTGTGATGTCATGCCACGGAAAACGTCAGCAGATTGAACTTGTGTATATATTATTATTCTCTCGGTGGAATGTGGAATTTATTTTGCGAGCCGGACACTATCCTGGTGTTCACAATCTTCTATCATTTGGAGGAGGAACCCGCCTTGCAATGCCAAGCAATATACACGCCGGACTTATCGTCATTGAAGCCTGGTTCAGGGGCTACTGAGGGAGTCCTGGATTAGGGGTGTCCGGATAGCCGGACTACCATCATCACCGAACTATCATTTGCCGGACTATCATCATCGACGGACTCCAAGACTATGAAGATACAAGATTGAAGACTTCACCCGTGTCCGGATGGGACTTTCCTTGGCGTGGAAGGCAAGCTTGGCGATACGGATATGTAGATCTCCTACCATTGTAACCGACTCTATGTAACCCTAGCCCTCTCCGTGTCTATATAAACCGGATGGCTTTAGTCCGAGGACTACAATCACAACAACCCTTACAATCATACCATAGGCTAGCTTCTAGGGTTTAGCCTCCTTGATCTCGTGGTAGATCCACTCTTGTAAACATCCACAATATCAATATCAATCAAGAAGGACGTAGGGTTTTACCTCCATCAAGAGGGCCCGAACCTGGGTAAACATCGTGTCCCTTGTCTCCTTTTACCATCCGCCTAGACGCACAGTTCGGGACCCCCTACCCGAGATCCGCCGGTTTTGACACCGACAGGCGGCCTCAGCGGCCCCGGCAAGACCCTTACCGGGACAGCTCGCCCTAGACCAACAGAGCGAGCCACCCTTGAGCCCACGACCGCCAACACCATCATCAACATGGGGCCAGGGCTTGGGAAGGCACCTCTGTGGTGGCATGCAGATCTTTGTGAAGACATATTCAAGATTAGATGAGGATTAGAAGACGACGATCCTCGGCAAGACCCTTGCCGAGGAAGGCTACCAGACCCCCGACAGGATCCTTGCCGGGGACGACAGCGCGCCACGGCAAGGCCCTTGCCGGGCCACACGGCAAGACCCTTGCCGGGCCACCCGGCAAGGCCCTCACCAAGGACGCCGGCGGGACCACCACCAGGCCCGCGACAACCAAGCTTCCACCGCCGTTCCCATACAGCTGCCAGCCCAACCAGCTGGGCGGGCACCTGCGTGGCAACATGAAGCTCCCAGGCCAACTCATCGGGCACCTGCATGGCGGCATGCAGATCTTCGTGAAGGCTCCACCACCGCGCCACCTCAGCTGCCTGCCTGCCTACATGGCACCGCACGCATCGCTGGCCAAGGCGCATGTCGAAGCGAGGAAGAGCGGTGACGGACAGGACGGGCCTCGCCCCCGTCCCCAATAAAGCGAGGGGACACCTAAGCGATGCATTAAATGCATCTTGTCCTGTAATACGAGGGATAACCTCGCAACACTGTACACCTTTCCACCTCCTGTGTGCCACTATGGCAACCCCTTCTCCCTATAAAAGGAGGCCCGAGGCGACCAGGAGGAGGATTCGGCTCTTTCGAACCACGCGCTAACCACAGCTAGTTCGAGAGCTCAAGGACTCTCAGAAATACACCCACCAAAGCAGGACTAGGGTTTTACGCATCCTCGCGGACCGAACCTGGGTAAACGATCCTTGTGTTTTCTACTAGCCCTGCTCTCCTTGCAACCCTGCGCCCCGGCAACCGTAGTAGGGATTCTTGTGATCCCATAGGTGTCGTTCCACACCGACATCTTTGGCGCGCCAGGTAGGGGGCACAATTGTGAGAATCTGGTCTGGTAGTTAGCCTAGCAGTTCTTCGTCGCTTTCGGTTTCTGAAAGAAGGCGGCTGGAGAAACGACGCCGGCTCGGCAACAGAAAAGCTAAGTTATTCAGAGCCTTGGATTATTTCCTTTTACACTTGAGGTTATCATCCTCGGAGATCTGGCCTATGTATGGGAAACCTGCACGCAAAGGGGGCCCCTGCGATTGGCAACGCCCTTGTTCTGTTTCGAGTCCGCTCAACAACTCAAAGCGGACGCGTCGAGAGCGGCGAGGTAGCCTTCCGCACCTGGCAACGTTCCTGACTCTGACTCGAGTCAAACTCGACAGTTCGGGCGGCCGCGCTAAGGGCGGTAAGATGGTTTGCCCGGCAGCAAGCACACCCGGCAGGCCAATGGGGATCCGTCCCCAAGACGTCGCCCTGGGTTTATGCGCCGGCAAAGCCTACCCAGTTACGTAGGGTGGACATACAAAGGAAAATCGAACAGGAAAATAACATGCAAAATACTAAAAGTGCTGCAGAGTTATATTACATCAAATTGTTGATGCGGTTCTAACTAGAGATATCGATTGTCTTGGTTGAGAACCAGCAGCGGTGATAAAGAACGGGATGCCTAATCCCGGCGCTAGCCCTCCACCCTCTGGATTTCGCCGACTCGGCTGATGATGGGCTTGATGTGCTCCCTGAGCGGCGCAAGGTCAGTACCCTCCAGCGAGCTCTCCAGCGCAGCGTCGAAGTCGAGGTCGGGGTACCAGTGCGCCACCTTGGTGAGAACCTTGGTTATGGCACCCTGGCAAAGCCTCCGGGACTCGCCGGCCAGTGAGGCCGCCCGATTGGCGTGGAGCCGCTCCAGAGCGCCGACGACCTTCTCAATGAACAAGGTCAGGCTGCAATTGGTGCTCACGCTCCGCTCCCGGACATACCTCACGTTCGGCATCCCCATGATGGCCAGCTGGGCGGCGGCCTGGTTGGCGACGGTGGCGAGGCGATCGAGCCAACGTTTCTCGCCCGCCACGTGATCCGCGAAGTTGAGGCCCTCGTTCGTCCGTGACTGCTTCTCGGCCTCCAGCTCCTTGGCCAGGGTCCCCTCTCGGGTCTTGGCCTCCTCCAGCACCTTCTCGAGACCCTCCAGCTTCAACTTGAGGTCTTTGATGGAGTTGTTGGCCTCGGAGAGCTCCCCAGCCTTGCTAACGACCGCGCCCTGCGCCTCTGTCAGAGCACTGTTAAGCGTGTCCCTCTCCTAGGACAGCTTCAGCGCCTGCTCCTTCAGCCCGTCGCACTCCACCTCCAGCTCCTTCACCTTGCCAGCGTGGGCCTGGACCTGGGCATTGAGTTCCTCTTTGTGCCTCTACTTTAGCCCACTGGTCCGCTGCAGGACAAGCTTCTCCACCTCTACATCCTTGCCGCGAAGCATGGCGGCAAGCTTCTCATCGCGTGCAGTGAGGTCCTCCTCCTGGGAGTGCAGCGCAGCCTCGTGTTGAGTGCGGGCGGCTTCGGCGGCCGCGGCCAAGTTCTTCGCCGTCTCTTGAGCCTTCTCGATGTCGGCGAGCTTCATGGTGAGCTCCACATCATGCTTGGCCAGCTCACCCTGAGCGGCCTTGAGCTCCTTGTGGGCCTCGTGAACCAGTCCTGCGTCTTGGCAACGCGCTCCTGGAGGTCCGCCTCCGCCTTCTCCACCACCGCTGTCCTAGACTTAACCTTGTACAGGCGGGCGCGATGGAGCACTTGGAGCTTCCGGAAGCTGGCGCCCATGACGTGGAGGAGCCGCTCTTCCTGCGAACCGTCGCCACCAACGATTGGCTCGTCGATGACTTCAAGCCCAGCAGCAGCAAGCACCTCGTCGTTGAACACCTCTCCCTCAACGGGTGTCCTGGTGCTCGATGCGCCTGGGAGGTGGACGAACAAGTCGTCGCTCACCCTCAGGTACTTGCCGGAGCCGGAAGCGGCGGAAGAGGAAGGCTGGTCCTCAGCCACCTCCTCCTCCTCTGCAGCGGCCCCGCCGGCTTCCCCGGCAGGCCCCCCTTGGCGACATCCTCGGCGGCGTCCTTGGCGGCGATCTTCTCGGTGTCCGCCTCGGCGGCCTTGGCAACATCCTCGATGACGGCGTCCACGTCCTCTGGGTTCACCGAGGAGGAATCCGGATGCCGAAGAAAGAGGTGAGGCAAGGACAGGACCAAGAGCCAGAAGTAAAAAGAAGCAAGGACGAACGGCGAATGACTTACCTGTGCCAATACCCGGCTGGGGAACAGAAGTCCCCTCCCCGCCAACATTTGGCGTCGAGGCAAAGCCGCTGACGCCCAAGTTCTCCTCCTCCTCCTCCATGTGCATGGGCTCGGTGCTTGGCGCCCTCGCTGGGGACGCCCCTCAGGGCGGCGTGGTTGATGGGGGCGGCGTGCTGGGAGTAGCCCTCTGTCGGTGTCAAAACCGGCGGATCTCGGGTAGGGGGTCCCGAACTGTGCGTCTAGGCGGATGGTAACAGGAGACAAGGGACACGGTGTTTTTACCCATGTTCGGGCCCTCTCGATGGAGGTAATACCCTACTCCTGCTTGATTAATATTGATGATATGGGTAGTACAAGAGTGGATCTACCACGAGATCAGAGAGGCTAAACCCTAGAAGCTAGCCTATGGTATGATTGTTGTTCATCCCACGGACTAAAACGCTCCCGTTTATATAGACACCGGATAGGGTTAGGGTTACACAGAGTCGGTTACAATGGTAGGAGATCTACATATCCAGATTGCCAAGCTTGCCTTTCACGCCAAGGAAAGTCCCATCCGGACACGGGACGAAGTCTTCAATCTTGTATCTTCATAGTCCAGAGTCCGCCAACGGTGATAGTTCGCTATCCGGACACCTCCTAATCCAGACTCCTCAAGAGCCCTTAACCAGGCTTCAATGATGACGAGTCCGCAGAGATTGTCTTCGCATTGCGAGGCGGTTTTTCTCCAAATTCCATATACTTGTCGAATAGTGTCCGCTCGATAAATGATGCGCCTTGGCTTCCACGCCCAATAATGGCCATCTTCCACGTGTTTGAATGAATGCGAAAAGCCAGGGTATTTTTACACTTATCCTCCTAGCTGCGCAAATGAGCCGCCTATAAAAGGGACGAGGATCTAGATCCAAACCAAGGGATTTCTTCCCCCGGCCTTCATGGTTCCGGTTCGAGCCGGACTCGCCACCTATAAGGGCGGAAAGCAAGCGGAGAGTGTCCCCGATCCCTCCAAAGGAGAGCGGGTATGCTTTGTCTCTTATCTAGTAAGAGGGCTCGGATTTCCAATTCATCCGTTTCTCCGGGGGCTCTTGGAGTTCTACGGCCTCCAGTTGCACCACCTTACGCCAGCCTCCATTTTGCACATCGCGGGCTTCGTGGCCCTTTGCGAACTGTTCTTGGGCGTCGAGGCTCATTTTGCGCTGTTGAAAAGATTATTCTGCCTTGTACCCCGTTCTCATGAGGGGTCAATATATCAAGTGGGCGGAGCCGAGCTATGCGCGATCGCCGGACCGGATATCTATCCGGAACTCAAGAAGGCGCTCAAGACCGCCTTCAAATGGTTTTATATAGAAGACGCCCCACCGCCGGATCCTGCTCGGATCGGTCTCTCGGAGTTCAGCAATGCTCCTTTGAAGAAACGCTGAGTTGGCGCCATGAGCTCCTGTGAGAGGGAAGACGACAGGACGCCCTTTACCGATGAGCCGAATAAGATTGTTAGCTCATTCGGACTGACCATGATCGTGTCATGGCCACATGTATTATGCGGGGGTGCAGCCGCCCAAGATAGGGGCCACCCATGTGGGATTTCAACGGGAGGACGATGCCACCCGTCATGGCCAGAAGGGGCCGGATCGGTCACCGATCTGGTGAAGACCTTGTCCGCGTTGTACAAGGGAGAAGAGGAAGATTTTCTCCGCTACCCATTGAACGGATTTTCTATGAACAACCCTCAAGCTGGGTAAGCGGACATTTCTTTTTCGCACATCCGATCCGTATTCCCATGGTTAGGTATCTCATTTTGTGATTTTGATGCAGGAACTGCGCCAGCCGTAAAAGACATAAACAGCCCGCCCACAACCCGAGGATCCGAATGGCTGCTCGATCCAGCCTCCCAAGAGGATCCGGACATATTGGTGGAGCTGATTGATGGGGTATTTCACCAATCGAGCATCGATAATGCCTTGGCTGCCATTACGGCCGACACCCCGAATACTTCCAGCCTCACAGTAATCGAGACCGAGGTCCCAATACTCGATAATGACCCATCCGCGCTTATTTTTATCACCGTACCCATGGTGTTTCCTGTGGGTGCCTTCGAGCAGGAGGTCGAGCTCATGACGGCTAGCCAACAAGGCAGCACGGCCCCGCAGCTAAAAAAGAAGTGCGGCCCGGATCAAACGCCGCAAGAACGGTATGGCGTGTCACCATATTCCCAGGATTGATTCCTCGAAGGCGATTAACGCTGGTGCTCTTTTCAGAAAGAGCGCCACGGATCAGGTCCGGAGAGGTCGCTAATCGAGGCTCCGCCAGCCGTGCCCAAAGCCGGGTCCAAGCGGAGGCAAGCATGAGGCGGCGCCGGATGCTCCTCCGACAGAGGATGCCGATAGATTGTCCGCCACCAACTCCGAGTGGAGAGCACCATGAATCGCAGCGCGCCACGACAGTTCTTCGTGACGATGTTTCTCCCAAGAGGCATTGAATGCCTTCAATTCGAGATGCGCACTGCGTGCCGCCAAGATGGTCTAGCCAGAGCTACGAGCAAAGATGTAAAGGACATACGGGTGAGGAAATTTGACGGTTATATATGCCAAGAGTCTCTGAGACTTAAAATAGTTAGAATAACTGATTTAAGGATCATTTGTTATGCAGATCTTACAAAAAGAATACCCGATCGTCCTGTGAGCTTGAAGAATGCAAGGCCCAACTTGAGGCCACACTAGCCGCCATAGGGGAGCCACAGAGACCCGCCTGTAATATATGCTTCAAAAGATAGGTAGTTTGTGAAGTGCGGCGTGTGTGTAAATCGACAATAATATTGTAGATGGCGCGGACTAAGTCCGACAAGAAACATTTCTTGCGCCGGTTGAAGGTCACAGAATGTGCTTACAAGGGTAAGGCAAGAGAAAAATAATTCCAAGATGCCAACACCCAGCTGGGTGAGGAACTAAAGGATGTTCGTGCTCAGCTGTCCCGACCAGAAGGAGAATCGGTACTTCGCCGCATGAATTTATAGTAAGTGCTTGAGCGAACTTTAAAAAGAGTTCAGCGAGGAAGTCAACTAATGAGTTATGTCTCAGAGGTATGCTCACGGATCGCCCTGAAGAGGAAATGCCCGGTTCTACGGGTGACCTTCTTCCTGTTATTGCAACTGCATCGAACGAAGTTCGGCAGTGATGAAAGGCGCCGCCTGTGCCTTGTGGCCATCTATCTCCCCGCCTCAAGGCCTTGGAGAGCTTGCAGAGAAGCTTCAGGAGCACGGCGGCGCTTCGACTATGGAAGATATCGGCCTGTCGTCAAGGCGCCAGGAGGCTCGGGCCATGGTGAAGACGCTGCACACGGCGGACCCAAACCACATGGCCGAGGTCGGACTGTGGGGCCCGACGGAAGGAGATCCTCGTGAGCTTAGTGTACGCCAAGTAGAGTTGGCCACAAAGTATTCCCAGCAGGATCTGTAAACTAGACAGCCTATTAGACGGCATTGAAGAGGAATACAATCATCAATTTGACTATGTAATTTAAAATGACATGTAAAATGCCTTCTAGCCGGATTGTGGATCGCTTGTCATAGCGGACCTTTTCGCTTCAACCTCGGGACCCAATAGTCCGAGGTGTCCGAATACCCTCGCGTTATGTAAAACCGGGCATGCATGGAGACCAAAAGGGGTCATGAGTGCTTTATCGCATAAGTGCCCAACTAGTTATGTTATATTACATGGTTAGTAAGAAACATCTTCCGTGGAGTATAGTTCCGTTAGGGGTTCTTTCTCTCGAGGCATGCCCTAAAGTGCATGTCCTGACCAAGCAAAAAAGCGTAAAAGCATCCGGGGCAGATAAATGAAAAATAAAAATCATCTTTTAGTTCGCCAATCGAATATTCCTTAAGAACGCTTAGCTTTCGGCTTCACCTAGTCTCGAGGTACATGTCCGCTGACCAAGCGGTAATAATCGAGAGGTGCTCCTTTACCACCTAGCTGAACAATCGGGAACGAGGGGTAAGCAGGAGCCAGCAACCCAGCTTGGCCAAAACTTAAGTCATATCGATGCATATAATGGTGAATAAAAGGTACATGCGGAAGTGTGACACATGTGTTGGGCATAAAGCCCAGATAAATAAGCTTGTATTAAAGAAGCCCCAGTATAATGAGCGCGATAGCGCCAAGTGTGTGCGAACATGCGCAAACGAGCCTTTAACGGCTTCGGAAAAAAGGAGGAGAAGGAGAGAAATAAAAGACAGCTTAAAGTATAAAATATAGACGGAGGAAGGAGACGAACTCGTAATCCGCGCTAGGCGAGAATCTTCGGAGACGGGCTGCGCTCCATGGGTTCGCTCGAGTCGGTTATCCAATGCATTTCGCAGACGGTACGCCCGCCGGTCAGGACTTGGTCGATGATGAAGGGACCTCCCATTTGGGCTTGAGTTTGTCCTTTTTCTTGTCCGCAGCGAGAACTAGTTCGCCAACATTGTAAGCTTTGGCCCGCATTTCCCTGCTTTGATATCTTCGAGCCTGTTGTTGATAGAATGCGAACGAGCTTTTGCCACATCACGCTCCTACTCCAACGCGTCCAAGCTGTCCCGCCGATCGATCTCGGCTTCTCTTTCTTCGTATATGCGCACGCGAGGTGAGTCATGAATTATGTCGCGGGCAAACTGCCTCTGCGCCAGATACCATAAAGAATGGTGTGAACCGTAGTGCGATTCGGCGTGGTCCGCAGCCCCCGTGAGTATGGAGTCAAGCTCCTCTACCCAAAGGCGTGTTAGATTCCTTGATGGACCGCACTAGTCCGGGTTTAATGCCGCCATGATTAGACCGTTTGCTCGCCGACTTGACCGTTAGTTTAGGGTGATAGATTGAAGCGTAGTCGAGCTTGATGCCCATGTTTTTCACCGAGTTTGACCTCGCCGGCCGTGAAGTTCGTGCCGCTATCGTGATGATGCTATGGGGACGCCAGAACGTGTACTACCCCGATATGAAGTCTATCATCGTCCGGATTCGCCGCCTTTACTGTGCTTGGCCTCTATCCATTTGGTGAATTTATCCACCATGACCAATAGGTATTTTTGCTTGTGGGTTCCTCCTTTAAGGGGTCCAACCAGGTCAAGCCCCTGCACTGCCAAGGGCCAGGTGATGGGTATAGTTTTGAGGGCGGTGGGTGGCATATGGCTTTGATTAGCAAAGAGCTGGCAACCGACGATCGTTGGACTAAGTCCTGAGATCCGCCCGGCCGTCGGCCAATAAAATCATGTACGGAAGGCCTTGCCTACAAGGGCCCTGGCTACGGCGTGGTGCCCACCGAGTCCGCATGAATTTCAGCCAGAGATTCCGCCTTCCTCTTCGGAGATACACCTTTGAAGGACTCGGTTGTGCTTTCTTATAAAGCTCTCCTCATGGACCTTATAGGCTTTAGACCGCCGCACTATGCAGCGGGCCTCGCTTTTGGTCCTCGGAAGTTCCTCGCCTAGTTAGGTAGGCTAGGAATGGTTCTGTCCACGGGCAATGACTGCCATTATTGCGTATGACGTTGTTATTTCACAGGAACCACCAACTATGTCGGAATGTTCGTGTGGGGCAGTGTGGTTGGGTCCGGGTTGTTATTTCGGACTCTCCTCCCATAATACGGATGGCTTGAAAAGCCTCTAGGAAGATGTTGGGGACGGCATCGCGCTTTGCGCCAATGCGTGCTAACACGCTCCGCTGCTGGTTGTTATCCCGGCTATATGGTGAAATTCGAGCCCTCAAACCGAGCTGAAATTTTAGGACGGCATTGCGATAAGCTGCCATCTTCGGATCCTTGGCATAAAAGTCCCCATTTATTTGGGATATCGCGAGGTTCGAATCCCCGCGCACCTCTAGGCGTTGAATGCCCATGGAGACCGCCATCCGAGACCATGTAGAAGGGCCTCATATTCGCCGCGTTGTTGGACTCGTGTACATTATTTGAAGTACGATTGACTGTATCTCGGTTGGGGACGTTGTAACGATGCCAGCCCCCGTGCCGCCAACATTTTGGAGCCATCGGTGCATGATCCATTGAATATGCGCCGCACTTTTAGGGAGTTCGCTTGTCCATTCAGCGATGAAGTCAGCCAAAACTTGCGACTTAATAGCTCGCCGTGGCTTGTAGGTTATGTCGAACGGAGGAGCTCAATGTCCCATTTAGCAATCCGCCCGCTGCGTCGCGTTGTTTATAATGTCATTAAGAGGTACTTCGAGGCTACCGTTATCGAACACTCTTGGAAGTAGTGTCGCAGCTTCCGGATGCCATGAACACCGCAGATGCTATCTTTTGATAATGCGGTACCGTGACTTGCATGGAGTTAGGACAAGGGACACGTAGTAAACTGGTTTTTGGAGAGGGAACTTGTGTCCGTCCGCTTTCGCTCGACAACGAGCACCGCGCTTACAACTTGATGGGTTGCTGCGCTGTATAATAGCATTGGTTCGCCCATGTTGGGCGCGCCAGACCGGGTTTGTTGCCAATATGGCTTTGATTTCTTCGAAGTCCGTTGTGGCAGCATCCGCCCACTCAAAGTGTTCGCGGCACGGAGGAGGCGATAAAGGGGTAATGCCTTTTCTCCTAAGCGGGAGATAAAGCGGCTTAGAGCCGCCACGCATCTAGTCAATTTTTGTATTTGTTTGAGGTCTTTGGGGATATCCAATTGTGACAGAGCTCGGATCTTGGCTGGGTTTGCTTCAATTCCTCTACCGGATACAATGAAGTCCAAGAGCTTTCCGGCTGGTACGCCGAAAACGCATTTTTCCGGATTGAGCTTGATGTCATATGTTCGGAGATTATCGAATGTGAACCTCAAGTCGTCGACTAGGGTTTCGACATGCTTGGATTTGACAACCACATCGTCTACGTATGCCTCCACTGTTTTGCCGATCAAGTTTGCTGACATGTCCGAATCATGCGCTGATATGTTGTGCTCTGCGCTTTTGAGCCCAAAGGGCATTGTGTTGAAGCGTAATGGGCCGATGGAGTGATGAATGCCGCTGCGGCTTGGTCTGGCTCGCCATTTGAATTTGGTGGTAGCCGAGTATGCGCCGAGGAAACACAATGAATCGTGTCTCGCGGTAGCATCGATAATTTGATCGATGCGGGAGGGGAAGGATCCTTTGGGCAAGCCTTGTTAAGGTCCTTAAAATCGACACATAGGCGCCCAGATTTGTCCTTCTTGGTACCATTACCAGGTTTGCTAGCCAGTCCGATGTTTAATATCTCTAATGAATCCGACTCCAATAGTTTAGCTAGCTCCTCTCCCATGGCCTGTCTCTTGGGTTCTGAGAAGCGCCAAGAGCTTGTTTGACGGCTTGAACTTTTAGGATATTTAGGCTGTGCTCGCCACCGGCATGGGCTTCCGGCATGTCTCGAAGGGTGCCAGCAAAATGTCCTAATTTTCGCAGAGGAATTCTCGTAGAAAAGCGCCAACATCGTGGTTTAATTGTGCCCCGATGGAGGCCGCTTTTGTAGGGTATGTTGGATGGACTTGGAATTTGACTATTTCGCCTCGCCGGTTTAAAAGAGGTGGACTTGGATCTCTTATCGAGTATCACATCGTCCCCAATTTCATCGTGGAGCGCAGCGCAGTGAGTTCCTCCGCCGCTAGGGCTTTGATAGTGCCTCAAGGGCAAGTGCGGCTGTTTTATTTTCGCGGAGCGCTATGTCCGGTCACTAGCGAGAGTGATAATTCCGCTGGGTCCGGCATTTTGAGCTTCATGTACCCGTAATGGGGTATAGCTTGAAAATTGTGAATGTCTCTCGCCCTAATAGAGCGTGGTATCCGCTGCTGAACGGGCCACTTGGAATGTGACCTCCTCGACCTAAAATTGTCCGGCGTGTTAACACCACATCCAAGTGTGATCTTTCCAGACAAAGATGCTTCCCGATCGGGATTATTCCTCTAAAGGTTGTGCTGCTTTGCTCAATGCGGCTCCGCCTATTTCCATTTTTCAAGGGTTTCTCAGATGAGGTTTAATCACTGTCGCCGCCCATGAGTACCTTGGTATGAAAGCCATCCACTATTGGACCGAGGACCAAAGCGGCCGGTGCTCGGGCTGTTCGAATTTAGGTTTGTCACCGGCGTTAAAGGTAATAGCCGTGTCACCCATGGATTTATTGTTGCTATCTCGTAGACTTCGCAAGGCTCATGGAGTGTTCGCTTTCGATATTATTTGATGCGAAGTCTCAAGACTGTTAATACCGCATCGGTATTGCTGGATCGGTGCTCGAGCTAAGAGCTCTTCGCCACTTTTGGCCACCGTCAGAGTATCCAACATGCTCTAAGGCTACGAGTTGGAGTGGCGCCCTCGGTATATGAATTTTGCAGGTCCATTGAGCCATCCCTCCAAGACGGTTCCATGCCCCTTGGGGGTTTTTGCTTTTGGTATGTAACCAGTGTGTCCGTGATGATGCACCCTTTATTTCGGACTAGGGTCGATTCGGGCCGGATTATCCCAAAATTTGATTTCGGTTTTCCAGCGCTCCATCACGCAAGATTTCGCATTATGGACGCCAAGTCAGCGAAGCGTGTAATTTCAATGACGACTTATGACATTTAGGATTCCTTGTCCGCAATTATTGCGTAAGAATGAGATTGCGCCTCCTCGCGGCAATCCTTTATCATGTCCATAACCAGGAGGAATCGCCCAAGAACGATGTATCGCTTCACGGCTCTTGCCGGATTTGGGATAGATCGCTTATGTTTGGGTGGGTGGGTGGAATTAAATTCAACCCGCTCGATCTAAGATTCAGGGGCCAAGAAGTTTCCAACTTGGAAGCTTGGGTTCTTAGAGGTTGTCCAATGAATCTAGCCCGCTGCCCGACTTTAAGTTCGTGGCTTGAGTTAGGTCCTCCCTCCGCGGAACCGCATGGAGGGGTCGTGAATCCGGACATAGCTAGTCCTTAAGGTAGGAAAAGAGTCGCCAGATTGTTCCTCTACCACAGCAACGTGGTGGGTAGCCCGGGAGAGTTGATCTCTCGATCGGTTTTAGGCCCAATCTGATCATAGTCAGAAGCGACTCCTGTGGCGGTGATGCATCCAAGAGCTCGCTTAAGGAAGAGAGCTCCATCGATCTAACCGCCGGCGAAGTTCCGAGTTAACGGAAGATTGCTTTCGATGACCCGAGAAGTCATCGTCGGTAGCGCGGCGTCAACAGCGGTCATAAGAAAACCGCTTAGCCGGAGAGTTTGGCCGTGGCCAAAGCTCCTTTAGCAATGGTGTCGCCTTTTAAAGACGGATGAGGCATCCTTCCCGATAGCGACGGCACAGAGGAACTCTCAATGAAAGCACCAATGTCGGTGTCAAAACCAGCGGATCTCGGTAGGGGGTCCCGAGCTGTGCGCTCTAGGCGGATGGTAACAGAGACAAGGGACATGATGTTTTTACCTGGTTCGCCCTCTCGATGGAGGTAATACCCTACCCCGCTTGATTAATATTGATGATATGGGTAGTACAAGAGTGGATCTACCACGAGATCGAGAGGCTAAACCCTAGAAGCTAGCCTATGGTATGATTATTGTTCGCCCCACGGACTAAAACCCTCCGGTTTATATAGACACCGGATAGGGTTAGGGTTACAGAGTCGGTTACAATGGTAGGAGATCTACATATCCAGACGCCAAGCTTGCCTTCCACGCCAAGGAAAGTCCCATCCGGACACGGGACTAAGTCTTCAATCTTGTATCTTCATAGTCCAGAGTCCGCCAACGGTGATAGTTCGGCTATCCGGACACCCCCTAATCCAGGACTCCCTCACCCTCTGTGGCTCCTCCTGCTGCTCCTCTCCTCATGCGTACCCGGCAAGGTCAGAACCAAGGCATCATGCCCCTGACACATGTCGACGGGGGAAGGGTGATGAACTTATGCTGGGGGCTATGCCGGGGGCTGCTGTCTCGGGCTTCTCAACACCACCAACAAGACCTCAAGTACCAAATGGGATGGCCACCGCCGAGACCATGGCCCTTTTCGCCTCTCGGGCCAGCGCCTCCGCCCCCGCAAAGACAAAACAAGTCAAGACAAGCAACGCAGATTGAGGAGGCAGAGATAACTAAAAGGAACCAGATACTTACTTCTTCGGCCCGCCTCCTCTCGCTGCCTTCCTCCTCTTCCTCCGGCCGAGGGATCCATAATCAAAAGTGACCTCCGTATCAACATTCGCCGGAGGAGGAGAAGGAGGCGGTGTCTGGACACGCGCGGACAAAGAAGGGGCAGTTGTCTTCTTCTTCACCACGGCCTTCACCGGCTTCTTTGCCGCCGCGGCCCTCGTGTGGTGCCCGGGCCCCTCCAAGGTCGGGTTAGAAGCCGCCAAGAGCCTCTACTGGTCGAACTGCTCACGGAACTGGCCCGCCGCAGACTCCGCCTCCCCAGAGGGCGGCGTGGGGTTCGCGGTCTCGCCTTCGCCGACGACGACTCGCCGTCACATCTTCACCGTGAGGAGCCTCGTGCCGACGCTGCCGGCTCCCCGGGCGCACAGCCCACCAGCGAAGCTCTCCTCCTCCGCCGCCGTGGCCCTGTCTTCACACCGCCGGGCGCTGCCGCCTCCCCGGCAAGTTGTGCCTCCTCGCCTTTGGTGGCGGCGTAGTCCAGCTCCTCCCGGATGGTGTCTCGGACAAGCAGCCGCCGCATCGACGCTGACGCATTCTCGCAGTGGTGTTGAAGAACTGCTGCACTCGACGCCCTTCGCCTTTCAGCTCGGTCGGGCCGTGCGCGTTGCAGTCCGCATCATGGCAATGATATCGACCGGCGCGAAGTTATTGCACGACGGACCACCCTCGCTGGCAGCTTGAACAAAGGCCCTTGAGGACCTTTGCCTTCGCTGGGCGCGTGCCTCGCGACCTTGCCGGTCCGCTGACTCGCTGCCGCGCCCATGTCAAGCTGGAAGAACCGCTGGCAGAAATGGGCGTGCTCCATCACTTTGAAGTTGTGGTCGAGGCTGGGACGAAGCCGCATGATGTCGGCAGGGTTCGTGAAGAGCCAGGCTGGCCTCCCCTTGTTATGCAGTGGAGCGATCCGGCGGCGGATGAAGTCTGCCCCGATCATCTCAAGGGTGAGGCCGGCCTCGGTGAGTCGGAGGATCCTGGTAGTGGCGACCGTGAGCCTTTCGTTGTCAGCATCGACGTTGCTCCAATCACTTCTGCGGACCAGGGGCGCCCGACGAACTTCGCAGAACGCCGGTGGATCCTCCTCCTCGATCCAGCACCACCGGCCCCGCCATTCTTCCCACCTCTCCTTCATGGCGCCCTCCGGGTACGCTCCCTTGGATCTTGAGACCCAAGCGATGCAACCGGAGATGGCACCCCCTGGTTGGATCTGAGGGGAGAAGTAATGGCAGAAAAGCGTTGTGTTGGGGTGCACCCCGGCGAAGCCTTCACAGAGATGCGCGAAAAGAGCCATGCACGCCACCGCATTCGGAGTAAAATCCAGGAGGCGGAAGCCAAAGGTATGCATGACGTCGCTGAAGAAATCGGAGAAGGGAGGGCAGAGCCGCAGGAAAAATAATCAACAAAGAAGGGGTACCGATGTGGGGAAGCCACGGCTAGCAATGAGGATGACGCGTGGCTGGATGCCCCAATTCTCCCTCTGCCTTCACTCCCCACAGGGGCCTGAAGGAATCCCGAAGCTTGAACACGCCTGATAACCCACAAGTATAGGGAATCACAACAGTTTTCGATAAGTAAGAGTGTCGAACCCAACGAGGAGCTAAAGGTAGAACAAATATTCCCTAAAGTTCTATCGACCACCGACACAACTCTACGCACGCTTAACGTTCACTTTACCTAGAACAAGTATAAAACTAGAAGTACTTTGTAGGTGTTTTCGGGTAAGCTTGCAAGAAAGTAAAGAGCACGAAAATAAAACTAGGGGTTGTTTAAGTAAAGACACAACTAAAGTAAATATAGCGAGTGTGGAAGAGTGATGGTAGGTGTGGCGAAATTGTCCCTTAAGCAATTGACTACTTTACTAGACCGATAGCAAGTATTATGTGGGAGAGGCCACTGCTAGCATGTTATCCCTTACTTGGAATTCTATGCACTTATGATTGGAACTATTAGCAAGCATATGCAACTACTAACGTTCATTAAGGTAAAACCCAACCATAGCATTAAGATATATTGGTCCCCCTTAAATCCCGTGTGCATCAATTTCTATGTTAGGTTGAAGCTTCTGTCACTCTTGCCCTCCAATACATAGTCCTATCAACATACAACTAACCCTATGGTGTGATCCACGCGCGTGCTCATATGATGGGCACCAAAGGACAGCAACATAACCACAAGCAAATTAAATCAATCATAGCAATTCATCAACCACCGATAGGATAACGAAAATCTACTCAGACATCATAGGATGGCAACACATCATTGGATAATAATATGAAGCATAAGGCACCATGTTCAAGTAGAGGGTACAGCGGGTTGCGGGAGAGTGGACCGCTATAGATAGAGGGGGGAAGGTGATGGAGATGTTGGTGAAGATGGCGGAGGTGTTGGTGAAGATTGTGGTGATGATGATGGCCCCGCCATGCTCCGCGCCATCGGAAGCGAGGGGAGAGAGCCCCTCCTTCTTCTTCTTCCTTGACCTTCTCCCTAGATGGGAGAAGGGTTTCTCCGCTCCATGGTTCCATGGCATGGGAGGGCGAGCGCCTCCTAGATTTGATCTATCTCTGCCTCTCTCTGTTTCGCGTTCGCTCGCCTGTTTCACCGCTTTTGCGTATATATGGAGATCCGTAACTCCGATTGGCCTGAAACCTTCGCCATGATTTTTTTTCCGAAAATTAGCTTTGTTGCGGCAAAAGAAGAGCATCAACCGCCTTACGGTGGGCTCACGAGGGTAGGGGGCGCACCCCCCTACCTCGTGACCACCTCGGGCACCTTCTCGCGTGGATTTTTCTTCCGGAATTTTCCATATTTCCAAAAATAAGCTCCGTCCGTTTTTATTCCGTTTGGACTCCGTTTGATATGGATATTCTGCGAAACATAAAACATGCAATGATGTGAACTGCACTGGATCAATATGTTAGTCCCAAAATAATATAAAAAGTTGCCAAAAGTATATGAAAGTGAATAATATTGGCATGGAACAATCAAAATTATAGATATGATGGAGACGATCAGCATCCCCAAGCTTAATTCCTGCTCGTCCTCTAGTAGGTAAATGATAAAAAGATAATTTTGATGTGGAATGCTACCTAGCATAATCTTGATCATATGTCTAATCATGGCATGAATATTAAGACACGAGTGATTCAAAGCAATAGTCTATCATTTGACATAAAAACAATAATACTTCAAGCATACCAACCAAGCAATTATGTCTTATTAAAATAACATAGCCAAAGAAAGCTCATCCCTACAAAATCATATAGTCTGGCTATGCTCCATCTTCACCACACAAAATATTCACATCATGCACAACCCCGATGACAAGCCAAGCAATTGTTTCATACTTTTGACGTTCTCAAACCTTTTCAACTTTCACGCAATACATGAGCGTGAGCCATGGATATAGCACTATAGGTGGAATAGAATATAATGATGGAGGTTATGTGGAGAAGACAAAAAAAAGGAGAAAGTCTCACATCGACGCGGCTATCAACGGGCTATGGAGATGCCCATCAATTGATGTCAATGCAAGGAGTAGGGATCGCCATGCAACGGATGCACTAAGAGCTATAAGTGTATGAAAGCTCAACAAAAGAAACTAAGTGGGTGTGCATCCAACTTGCTTGCTCATGAAGACCTAGGGCATTTGAGGAAGCCCATCGTTGGAATATACAAGCCAAGTTCTATAATGAAAATTCCCACTAGTATATGAAAGTGACAACATATGAGACAATCTATATGAAGAACATGGTGCTACTTTGAAGCACAAGATATGAGACTCACTACATGAATAACATGGTGCTACTTTGAAGCACAAGTGTGGAAAAAGAGATAGTAACATTTCCCCTTTTTATTTATTTTCTTTTTTTTCTTTTTCTTTTTTTTGCGGGCTTCTTTGGCCCCATTTTTTATTTAGGCTTCTTTGGCCTCTCTTTTTTTTGGATGGGGCAATGCTCTAATAATGATGATCATCACACTTTTATTTAATTACAACTCGATATTACAACTCGATACTAGAACAAAGATATGACTCTATATGAATGCCTCCGTGTGTACCGGATGTGCAATGATCTAGCGAGCAATGACATCAAAAAATGGACAAGCCATGAAAACATCATGCTAGCTATCTTACGATCATGCAAAGCAATATGACGATGAATGCTCAAGTCATGAATATGATGATGATGAAAGTTGCATGGCAATATATCTCGAATGGCTATGGAAATGCCATAATAGGTAGGTATGGTGGCTGTTTTGAGGAAGATATAATGAGGCTTATGTGTGACAGAGCGATCGTATCACGGGTTTGATGCACCGCAAAGTTTGCACCAACTCTCGAGGTGAGAAAGGGCAATGCACGGCATCAAGAGGCTAGCAATGATGGAAGGGTGAGAGTGCGATAATCCATGGACTCAACATTAGTCATAAAGAACTCACATACTTATTGCAAAAATATATTAGTCATCGAAACAAAGTACTACGCGCATGCTCCTAGGGGGATAGATTGGTAGGAAAAGACCATCGCTCGTCCCCGACCGCCACTCATAAGGAAGGCAATTAATAAACACCTCATGCTCTGACTTCGTTACATAACGGTTCAGCATACGTGCATGCTACGGGAATTGCAAACCTCAACACAAGTATTTCTCAATTTCACAATTACTCAACTAGCACGACTCTAATATCACCATCTTTATATCGCAAAACTATTGCAAGGAATCAAACATATCATATTCAGCGATCTATAAGTTTATGTAGGATTTTATGACTAACCATGTGATTGGCTAGTTCATGTCATCTCTCTAAATAGATATAAGTGAAGCAAGAGAGTTTAATTCTTTCTACAAAAGATATGCCCGCGCTCTAACGATTATAAGTGAAGCAAAAGAGCATTCTACAAATGGCGGTTGTCTACATAAAGAGAAACAGGCAATCCAAACTTCAAATGATATAAGTGAAGCACATGAAGCATTCTATAAAGCCATACTCAAAAGATTTAAGTGAAGTGCAATGAGAATTCTATAAATAAACCAAGGACTATCTCATACCAGCATGGTGCAAAAAAGAAAAAAGAAAACTAAATGCAAAAGACGCTCCAAGATTTGCACATATCGCATGAATGAAACGAATCCGAAAACATACCGATATTTGTTGAAGAAAGAGGGGATGCCTTCCCAGCATCCCCAAGCTTAGACGCTTGAGTCTCCTTGAATATTTACTTGGGGTGCCTCGTGCATCCCCAAGCTTGAGCTCTTGCCTCTCTTCCTTCTTATCACATCGAAACCTTCTCAATCATCGAACACTTCATCCACACAAAACTTCAACAGAAAACTCGGTAAGATCCGTTAGTATAATAAAGCAAATCACTACTCTAAGTATTGTTGCAAACCAATTCATATTTTGTTTTTGCATTGTTTATACTGTAATATAACTTTTTCATGGCTTAACCCACTGATATAAATTAATAGTTTCATCAAAACAAGCAAACTATGCATCAAAAACAGAATCTGTCTAAAACAGAACAGTCTGTAATAATCTGAACATTCACCATACTTATGATACTTGAAAAATTCTGCCAAAATTAGGAAAAATAAACAATTTGTACATAAATACATTGCAAAAAGAATCATAACCATTTTACGTTCCAGTAAAAAACTAAATTTCATGCACTACAGCCAAAGTTTCTGTCCTGCACCGTACAAACCAACAAGTATTGTAAACATCCTAAAGGAAAACCTTGGCACATTATTTTTATAATACAATGGAATTGTACAAGGGGATAATTATTTTTATTGAAAAGTTTCTGTAATTAAGATTCACAAAGTTCCCATGGGCCTGAACAAGTTTAAGGACGTCCCCCACTTTCACAATGCTTGTCTATCTCACTTTCACTTTTCTTTTTGAAAAAGTTTTAGGTTCCCCTCTTTATTTTTGTTGTTTTTAAACTATATGAAAGTACTCAACAGAAATAAATGACTCTCTAAAACTTCCGGGTTGTCTCCCTGGCAGCGCTTTCTTTAAAGCCATTAAGCTAGGCATATAGTGCTCAAGTAGCGAATCCACCCGGATCCCAAGGTATATCAAAGCCAATTTTAATTAACAATGATTTGTAATTTAGTAGTGAGCACAAAGTAACATACATCAAGCAACAACGAAGTCTAACTCTCTTCCTATGCATCGGCATGTCATAAAATAACAATTCATGCACACCAAGTAAAGGCCAATGCATAGTATAAGCAGTTTCTTGCAATTTCATCATATTGGAAACATAAAGGGGCGGAGATATAGTTCCTCTCTCATAATAATTGCAAGTAGGAGCAGAAAGCACATGCATATTATATCTATCAAAATCATCATGTGCAACGGTAAAAGGCAACCCATCAATATAATTCTTAATAAGTGCAAACTTCTCCGATATAGAGTAGTCGGGAGAATTCAAAAAGATAATAGGACTATCATGCGTGGGTGCAATAGCAACAATTTCATTCATAACATAAGGAACTATAGCAAGTTCATCTCCATAAGCATAATTCATATTGGCATCTTGGCCACAAGCATAGCAAGCATCATCAAAAAGGGATATTTCAAAAGAATCAACGGGATCATAACAATCATCCTTCGGTAAGCACGAAGGGGAATTAAATAATGTATAAGTTGGAGGGTTACTCTCATTAGAAGGTGGGCACGGGTAGCTAATCCGCTCTTCCTCCTTTTGTTCTTCACTCTCCTCATCATCTTTTTCATCCAACGAGCTCACAGTTTCATCAATTTCTTCTTCCATAGCTTCCTGCAAAATATTAGTCTCTTCTTGGACTGCGGAGTAGTTGTCAATATATGGCTTAAGATAAGGATTAGAAGCATATTTATCATAGCAATATTTAAGTATGGCAAAATTTTCAGATTCTTAAAGAGTAGCACCATACTTTTCAATCAAAGAAGCAATTTCGTAAGCACCCTTAAAAGCAACAAATTCTTCAGTTCGTTGAACATCATAGTAATTATAAACACCCTTAGCATACGAGGATAAGATTACATTATCAATAAACTCACATTGGTAGGGAAGGTGTTTCTTAGGGTTTTCAGAACAACAAGTAAAATCATAATAATAGCATAAATTCCAAGCATAGCATTGCAAACGTTGAATTTGATCCCATAATAGTTTCCCTTTTTCAGATATACGGTGTCGCACATAACAAGCATGCTCATCTAAAGATTTGCCCTCAACTAAGCTAGTTGGGGTTTCAGCACAAGCACAAAGGGATCGAAGATGATCCAAGTAAAAGCTTCAGTAGTGTGATAGATTTTGAGTGGTTCTTCAACCATTGGAGCAGTAGGTACAACTAATTTTTTTGGTATTTTGCGTTTCCTACCCAGAACTAAAGATAGAGAACAACTAAGAACAGCAAATGAAATTTACTTAGTGATAAAGCAAACAAGCACACACGAGAATATACACCCCACGCTATTGCTCCCCGGCAACGGCGCCAGAAAAAAGTCTTGATAACCCACAAGTATAGGGGATCGCAACAGTTTTCGATAAGTAAGAGTGTCGAACCCAACGAGGAGCTAAAGGTAGAACAAATATTCCCTAAAGTTCTATCAACCACCGATACAACTCTACGCACGCTTAACGTTCGCTTTACCTAGAACAAGTATAAAACTAGAAGTACTTTGTAGGTGTTTTCGGGTAAGCTTGCAAGAAAGTAAAGAGCACGAAAATAAAACTAGGGGCTGTTTAAGTAAAGACACAACTAAAGTAAATATAGCGAGTGTGGAAGAGTGATGGTAGGTGTGGCGAAATTGTCCCTTAAGCAATTGACTACTTTACTAGACCGATAGCAAGTATTATGTGGGAGAGGCCACTGCTAGCATGTTATCCCTTACTTGGAATTCTATGCACTTATGATTGGAACTATTAGCAAGCATCTGCAACTACTAACGTTCATTAAGGTAAAACCCAACCATAGCATTAAGATATATTGGTCCCCCTTCAATCCCGTATGCATCAATTTCTATGCTAGGTTGAAGCTTCTGTCACTCTTGCCCTCCAATACATAGTCCTATCAACATACAACTAACCCTATGGTGTGATCCATGCGCGCGCTCATATGATGGGCACCAAAGGACAGCAACATAACCACAAGCGGACGGAGACGTATCAACGCCCACTGTCCCAAAAATAATATAAAAAGTTGCCAAAAAGTATATGAAATTTGAATAATATTGGCATGGAACAATCAAAAATTATAGATACGACGGAGACATATCAACGCCCACTGTCGAAGGGAAGACGGCGGACTGCATCCGCTGCACCGCCAGCGCACTCTCCGGCGGCTCCGCGGCTCCGGCGTCCTTGGCCACTCCCTTGCCCTTGGTGGATTTTGGCGCCATGGCGGCTGGGGGAGGAGAGCAGGACAGAGGGCGGCGGAAGCGCAACGGTGGCAAGCAAGAACGAAGCCTGGAGAAGAAAAGGAAGGAAGGCGGAGGTTTTCGAGATTGGGGTTGCGCGAAGGGTAAAAGGAACAGTGCGCCTGCGGTTATCCCTTTTTATGGGGAAGCCGCGAGTCGCGCTTCCCATTTACTACGATGTGACGCGTGCGTGTGAAAACCGCCCCACGCATGTCGCCCACGTCACACACGCCCCTCCACGCCACACCGCGCGTGTGGGTCTTGGGAAGCGAAGCGTGCGAAAAGTCTTACCGCGGTAAAAACCGCCCCGCCTGCCCACGCGCCGTTTTGGGCCTGGCCCAACAACTTGTCGCGCTTATGTGTGGCCCAGGCCCGGGGGCTACAGTCGGGGTACAAAAAGAGGGGCACGCCTTTGTACCCCTTTACCTATGCACGGGTAGTCAGACCGCGCCCACGACCACACCAAGCAGAGCAGGGGAGGTGAGCCAAGGTAAGACCGAAGCCCAAGATAATCAAGGCAACGCTAAGGCCAAGACCACAAAGAGCAGAGGGACGAAGCAGGTTCCCCCAGCAAGACCCTTGCCGGGCAGCCTCAGCGGCCCCGGCAAGACCCTTGTCGGGACAGCTCGCCCCACACCAACAGAGCGAGCCACCCTTGAGCCCACGGCCGCCAACACCGTCATCAACGTGGGGCCAGGGCTCGAGAAGGCACCTCTGTGGTGGCATGCAAATCTTTGTGAAGACATATTCAAGATCAGATGAGGATTACAAAACAACGATCCTCGGCAAGACCCTTGCCGAGGAAGACTACCAGACCCCCGGCAAGATCCTTGCCGGGGACGACAGCGCGCCATGGCAAGGCCCTTGCCGGGCCACACGGCAAGACCCTTGACGGGCCACCCGGCAAGGCCCTCACCAAGGACGCCGGCGGGACCACTGCCAGGCCCGCGACAACCAAGCTTCCACCGCTGTTCCCATACAGCTGCCAGCCCAACCAACTGTGCGGGCACCTGCGTGCCAACATGCAGCTCCCAGGCCAACTGATCGGGCACCTGCATGGCGGCATGCAGATCTTCGTGAAGGCTCCACCATCACGCCACCTCGGTTGCCTGCCTGCCTACATGGCACCGCACGCATCGCTGGCCAAGGCGCGTGTCGAAGCGAGGAAGAGCGGCGACGGACAGGACGGGCCTCGCCCCCGTCCCCAATAAAGCGAGGGGACACCTAAGCGATGCATTAAATGCATCTTGTCCTGTAATACGAGGGATAACCTCGCAACACTGTACACCTTTCCACCTCCTGTGTGCCACTGTGGCAACCCCTTCTCCCGATAAAAGGAGGCCCGAGGCGACCAGGAGGAGGATTCGGCTCTTTCGAACCACGCGTGACCACAGCTAGTTTGAGAGCTCAAGAACTCTCAGAAATACACCCACCAAAGCAGGACTAGGGTTTTACGCATCCTCGCGGTCCGAACCTGGTAAACGATCCTTGTGTTGTCTACTAGCCCTGCTCTCCTCGCAACCCTGCGCCCCGGCAACCGTAGTAGGGATTCTTGTGATCCCATAGGTGTCATTCCACACCGACACCGATACTAGCCATAAATTCATCAAAATAAGCAAACAACACACGAAAAACAGAATCTGTCAAAAACAGAACAGTCTTTAGTAATCTGTACCTAAAGCAAACTTCTGGAACTCCAAAAATTCTAAAATAAATTTCTGGACGTGAGGAATTTGTCTATTAATCATCTGCAAAAAGAATCAACTAAATATCACTCTCCAGTAAAGAGTTGTAGCTAATCTCGTGAGCGCTAAAGTTTCTGTTTTTTACAGCAAGATCAAAAAGACTTCACCCAAGTCTTCCCAAAGGTTCTACTTGGCACAAACACTAAATAAAACACAAAAACACATCTAACCAGAAGCTAGATGGATTATTTATTCCTAAACAGAACCAAAAATCAAGAAACAAAAATAAAATTGGGTTGCCTCCCAACAAGCGCTATCGTTTAACGCCCCTAGCTAGGCTTAAAGGCAAGGATAGATCTAGGTATTGTCATCTTTGGCATGCAATCCATAAGTGGCTCTCATAATAGATTCATAAGGTAATTTAATTTTCTTCCTAGGAAAGTGTTCCATGCATTCCCTTAACGGAAATTGGAATCTAATATTCCCTTCCTTCATATCAATAATTGCACCAATCGTTCTAAGGAAAGGTCTACCAAAAATAATAGGACATGAAGGATTGCAATCTATATCAAGAACAATGAAATCTACGGGCACATAATTCCTATTTGCAACAATAAGAACATCATTAATTCTTCCCATAGGTTTCTTAATGGTGGAATCCGCAAGCATTAATTTCATCCTCTCCCAAGCTTGTGCAACATGTTCATGATCAAGTTGCTTAAAATTCATAATATCGTTTGTAAGAGAGATGATCTTAGCGGGAGGAAGAACTTAGAGATAAAAGCATCTTTGCACTTATTCCAAGAATCAATACTATTTTTAGGAAAAGACGAAAACCAAGTTTTAGCATGATCTCTAAGCGAAAAAGGAAATAGCTTCAATTTAACAATATCATTGTCCACATCTTTCTTCTTTTGCATATCACACAAATCAACAAAGCTATTTAGATGGGTAGCGGCATCTTCACTAGGAAGGCCGGCGAATTGATCTTTCATGACAAGATTCAGCAAAGCAGCATTAATTTCACAAGATTCAGCATCGGTAAGAGGAGCAATTGGAGTGCTAAGAAAATCATTGTTGTTGGTATTGGCAAAGTCACACATTTTAGTATTATCTTGAGCCATCGTGACAAGCAAACAATCCAACACACAAGCAAACAAGAAGCAAGCGAAAAAGAGGCGAACAGAAAAAGAGGGCGAATAAAACGGAAGGGTGAAGTGGGGGAGAGGAAAACGAGAGGCAAATGGCAAATAATGTAATGAGGGATAAGAGTTTGTGATGGGTACTTGGTATGTCTTGACTTGTGCGTAGACTCCCCGGCAACGGCGCCAGAAATCGCACGTTGGCGGGAGTCAAATCTTTACTTGACTTGGTGTACACCTCCCCGGCAATGGCGCCAGAAATCCTTCTTGCTACCTCTTGAGCATGCGTTGGTTTTTCCCTTGAAGAGGAAAGGGTGATGCAGCAAAGTAGCGTAAGTATTTCCCTCAGTTTTTGAAGACCCAGGTATCAATCCCAAGAGGAGGCCACACGCAAGTCCCTCGTACCTACACATACAAATAAGAACCTTGCAACCAACGCGATAAAGGGGTTGTCAATCCCTTCACAGCCACTTGCAAAAGTGAGATCTGATAGAGATGATAAGATAATATTTTTGGTATTTTTATGATAAAGATTGCAAAATAAATGGCGACAGAAATAGCTAGTTGGCAGGAGATTAATATGATGGAAAATAGACCCGGGGGCCATAGGTTTCATTAGTGGCTTCTCTCAAAATAGCATAAGTATTACGGTGGGTGAACAAATTACTATCGAGCAATTGATACAAAAGTGCATAATTATGAGAATATCTAGGCATGATCATGTATATAGGTATCACGTCCGCAACAAGTAGACCGACTCCTGCCTGCATCTACTACTATTACTCCACACATCGACCGCTATCCAGCATGCATCTAGAGTATTAAGTTCATAAGAACAGAGTAACGCATTAGGTAAGATGACATGATGTAGAGGGATAAACTCAAGCAATATGATATAAACCCCATCTTTTTATCCTCGATGGCAACAATACAATACGTGCCTTGTTGCCCCTGCTGTCACTGGGAAAGGACACCGCAAGATTGAACCCAAAGCTAAGCACTGCTAAGCACTTCTTCCACGTCAAAAATTCTATTTTTATCATTTACCTACCTAAGGACGAGCAGGAATTAAGCTTGGGGATGCTGATACGTCTCCAACGTATCTATAATTTTTTTTATTGTTCCATGTTGTTATATTATCATTCTTGGATGTTTATATTCATTTTATAGTCATTTATATCATTTTCTGGTACTAACCTATTGACATAGTGCCAAGTGCCAGTCGTTGTTTTTTGCATGTTTTTTACATCGCAGGAAATCAATACCGAACGGAGTCCAAATGCAATGAAACTTTTTGTGGATTTTTTATGGACCAGAAGACATCCAGTGGGCCGGAGAAGCACCTGGGGGTGATAACCCATAACTATAGGGGATCACAACAGTTTTCGAGGGTAGAGTATTCAACCCAAATTTATAGATTCGACACAAGGGGAGCCAAAGAATATTTCAAGGTATTAGCAGCTGAGTTGTCAGATCAACCATACCTGGAGATTAATTATCTGCAGCAACGTGATCAGTAGCAAAGTAATATGATAGTTTTGATAGTAGTGACAGCAGCAATAGTAACGGTAACAGTAATAGCAGTACCTTGTAGCAAGTGCAACACTAACGATAACAGTAGTAACTTAGCGAGAACAATATAAGGTAAATTCGTAGGCATTGGATCGGTAATTTGTTGAATCATATTCATCATGTGACAGTCATAACCTAGGGCAATACAACACTAGCTCCAGTTCATAAATATAATGTACGCATGTATTCCGTAAATAGTCATACGTGCTTATGGAAAGAACTTGCATGACATCTTTTGTCCTACCCTCCCGTGACAGCGGGGCCCAATTGGAAACTAAGGGATATTAAGGACTCCTTTTAATAGAGAACCGGAACAAAGCATTAACACAAGGTGAATACATGAACTCCTCAAACTACGGTCATCACCGGGAGTGATCCCGGCTATTGTCACTCCGGGGTTGCCGGATCATAACACGTAGTAGGTGACTATAACTTGCAAGATCGGATCTAGAACATGCATATAATGGTGATAACATAAACGGTTCAGATATGAAATCATGGCACCCGGGCCCAAAGTGACAAGCATTAAGCATGGCAAAGTCATAGAAACATCAATCTCAGAACATAGTGGATACTAGGGATCAAGCCCTAACAAAACTAACTCGATTACATGATGAATCTCATCCAACTCCTCACCGACCAGCGAGCCTACGAAGGAATTACTCACTCCCGGTGGGGAGCATCATGGAATTGGTGATGGTGAAGGGTTGGTGATGACGAAGAACGAAGATCCCCCTCTCTGGAGCCCCAAACAGACTCCAGATCTGGCCTCCCGATGAAGAACAGGAGGTGGCAGCGGCTCCGTCTTGTGGATCGTGATAATTATTTTTCTCTGATTTTTTCTGAAAAAATAGGATTTTATAGCATCGGTTTCAGGGTCTGCGGGGCCACCAGGTGGGGACAGCCCACCTGGGCGCGCCCAGGTGGGTTGTCCCCACCAAGGTGCCCCCCTCAGCTGACTCTTGGCTCCAGAAATTCTCTTTATTGATATAAAAAATCCTCAAAGTTTTGTTCCATTCCGAGAACTTTTATTTCTGCACAAAAACAACACCATGGTAGTTCTGCTGAAAACAGCATCACTCCGGGGTTAGTTTCATTCAAATCATGCAAATTAGAGTCCAAAACAAGAGGAAAAGCATTAGGTAAAGTAGATACGTTGGAGACGTATCAACTCCCCCAAGCTTAAACCTTTGCTTGTCCTCAGGCAATTCAGTTGATAAACTGAAAGTGAAAAAGAAAAAAAATTACGAACTCTTTTGCTCTTGTTTGCATAAATAAGCTTAAACAGCACCCAGGTTTTCAGCCAACATTATAACTAACCATGCCGACAATAACTCTTAAAAATTATATTAACTCATATCAATAACATAATCTAGCGAGCAATAATAAGATATCTCAAACAGCAACACGTTATCAAAACAACCATGATATAATATGACAATAGTGGTACCTCGCTAGCCCTTTCTGAGACTGCAAAACATAAATTTAGAGCACCTCCAAAGTCCAAGCAGCGACTAAACTAACATTGTAATTCATGGTAGAAAAGATCCAGTCGATGCAGCCAACATTAGCTATACACAATGCATAAGCATGTCAGCATTGCTCTCAGGTTCAGGCGCTTATTTTAGAAGGTGATGACACAACATAAAAGTAAATAGATAGTCCCTTCGCAGAGGGAAGCAGTGATTTGCAGAGGTGCCAGAGCTCAAATTTTTAAAACTAAGGTAAATGATAGTTTGAGAAATGCACCCTTCTTGTTTACTTCACGACCATCAGTTATCAATATCTTCCATGCTAAGCACGCTAATGGCGGTTCCCAAGCGATAAAAGTAAAGGTTTACTCCCCCTCCACTAACAATCACACTCCACAGCTTGTCTGAAACAACGGGTGTCGTCCATACCAACAACAGTCCCGGGGGAGTTTTGTTTAATTATTTGCATTTTTTAGTTCGGGACTGGGAATCCCTATTACCTCCCTTTTCTCGTGCGATGGTGAGTGAATAAACATTCAACCTGAGAATAACCCGCTTAGCATGGAAGATACTGACCACCTCTTGTCATTCCATGAATGATCCAGGCATACAAAAAATGATATTTATTTGAAGTTTTTAGAGGTGGCACATGCAAATTTACTTAGGATGGCAGGGTAATACCGCGTATAGGTAGGTATGGTGGACTCATCTGGAATAACTTGGGTTCAAGGTTTTTGATGTACAAGCAGAATTCCCACTTAGTACAGGCGAAGGATAGCAATTAGGTTGAGAAGCGGCCAGCTAGAGAGCAACAACGGTCATGAACATGCATTATGCATAAGTAACATTGGACACTAGCATGAGTAGGATATGAACACATGAACATAAATATCATAGAGGCTATGTTGGTTTTGATTCAACTACATGCATGAACATGTGCCAAGTCAAGCCACTCGAACATTCATAGGAGGATACCATATCATCATACTACATCACAATCATTTTAACGCAATGTTGATATCCAAGATAAATCATTATCCAGTCCTAGCTACTTATGCATGGCATGAGAAACTATAATCTCTAATTGTCATTGCAACACGTTTAATCATAATGGGCTGAATCATGGATGCTAGGTTAAACATATTTACAAAAACAGAACAAGTCGAGTTCATACCCGTTTCTCTCTGCCACGACCAGTTCATCGAATATCATCATTATTGACTTTCACTTGCACGACCGAACGATGTGAAAATAATAATAGTGCAAGAGTGCGGTGGACTAAGCTGGAATCTGCAGACATTTTATTCAACAGGAGAAGACAAGGTAATATGGGCTCTTTGTTAGATCAACAATTATGCATATGAGAGCCACTCAACATTTTCATCGTGGTCTTCTCCTTGGTACGACTCGAATAAAAAGAAAAGAAATTCTGAGAAACACACTGAAATATTTTTGGAGTTTTTGTTTTTCTTGAACAAGCAAATGAAAGGGAAAAGCAAAAACGAGAAAAACTATTTACATGGTAAAGCTCCCAACAAGCAAAAGGAGAACAAGGAAATCTTTTTAGGTTTTCTTTTTAGTACTACGGCTAAGAATGCATAGAAAGTAAACTAACTACAACTATTTTTTTTCTAAGGTTTTTCAAACACAAAAGAAGAAGGCAAGAAAATAAATCTAGCATGGATAATACAATGAAAAAGTGTGGACACCGATACCTGGAATGAAATGTGTGAACATGAATGTAATGTGGTGGGAAACACGTACTCCCCCAAGCTTAGGCTTTTGGCCTAACTTGGTAGGCGGTCGGTAGCCTGGATAGTAGTCGGAGTACTAAAGAGCGGGCATCCACGCATCCCACTGTTGAGGCTCCTCCTCTGCTACATCCTGGTCGTTCCGGTAGGCGATGATATCCGCAGGCATAATCCTATATCCACCCCTGGCAACAGGATCAAACAAAGTGGGAGCAGGCAATGGAATAATATCACGAGTGTCCATGCTGAAAACCAGGTTATACGGAATAGGAATGTTAGGGTAATCTCATGCAATAAAATGGTGGTGTTCCATGGCTGCGCTATCTAAGTAAACCTTGGTCAAAGGGTAATCATGAAGGCATATCTCAACATTAAAGTGAGCCGCCAAACGAGTAGCAAAAATGTTGGGGAACGCGGTATTTCAAAAAAAATACCTACGATCACGTAAGATCTATCTAGGAGATGCATAGCAACAAGACGGGAGAGTGTGTCCACGTACCCGCGTTGACCGAAAGCGGAAGCGTTTAGTAACACGGTTGATGTAGTCGAACGTCTTCGTGATCCAACCGATCCAAGCACCGAACGTACGGCACCTCTGCGTTCAGCACACGTTCAGCTCGATGACGTCCCTCGAGCTCTTGATCCAGTTGAGGCCGAGGGAGAGTTCTGTCAGCACGACGGCGTGGCGACGGTGATGATGAAGTTACCGGCTCAGGGCTTTGCCTAAGCACTACAACGACATGACCGAGGTGTGTAACAGTGGAGGGGGGCACCGCACACGGCTAAGAGCTTGTTTGTTATCCCTTTGGGGTGCCCCCCTGCCCCCGTATATAAAGGAGGGGAGGAGGAGGCCGGCCAACAAGGGGCCTGCCAGGGAGAGGGGAGTCCTACTAGGACTCCAGTCCTAGTAGGATTTGGCCCCACCTTTTTTTTCCTCCTGCCGGAGGGGGAAAAGGGGAAGGAGAGGGAGTAGGAGAAGGAAAGGGGGGTGGCGCCCCCTTCTCAAGTCCAATTCGGCCTCCTCCCTTGTGGGGGGTGCACTAGCCCACTCCCTCCTATGGCCCATAAGGCGCATATCTTTCCCCGGGGGGTTCCGGTAACCCCTCCGGTACTCCGGTATGTACCTGATACACTCCAGAACCCTTCCGGCGTCCGAATACTACCTTCCAATATATCAATCTTTACCTCTCGACCATTTCGAGACTCCTCGTCATGTCCGCGATCTCATCCGGGACTCCGAACAAACTTTGGTCATCAAATCACATAACTCAAAATACAAATCATCATCGAACGTTAAGCGTGCGGACCCTACGGGTTCGAGAACTATGTAGACATGACCGAGACACATCTCCGGTCAATAACCAATAGTGGAACCTGGATGCTCATATTGCTTCCTACATATTCTACGAAGATCTTTATCGGTCAAACCACATAACAACATACGTTATTCCCTTTGTCATCGGTATGTTACTTGCCCGAGATTCGATCGTCGGTATCCTCATACCTTGTTCAATGTCGTTACCGGCAAGTCTCTTTACTCGTTTCGTAATGCATCATCCCGCAACTAACTCATTAGTCACATTGCTTGCAAGGCTTATAGTGATGTGCATTACCGAGAGGGCCCAGAGATACCTCTCCGATACACGGAGTGACAAATCCTAATCTCGATTTATGCCAACTCAACAAACACCATCGGAGACACCTGTAGAGCATCTTTATAATCACCCAGTTATGTTGTGACGTTTGATAGCACACAAGGTGTTCCTCCGGTATTCGGGAGTTGCATAATCTCATAGTCAGAGGAACATGTATAAGTCATGAAGAAAGCAATATCAATAAAACTGAACGATCAACATGCTAAGCTAACGGATGGGTCTTGTCCATCACATCATTCTCCCAATGATGTTATCCCATTCATGAAATGACAACATATGTCTATGGTTAGGAAACTTAACCATCTTTGATTAACGAGCTAGTCAAGTAGAGGCATACTAGGGATATTCTGTTTTGTCTATGTATTCACACATGTACTAAGTTTCCAGTTAATACAATTCTAGCATGAATAATAAACATTTATCATGATATAAGGAAATATAAATAACAACTTTATTATTGCCTCTAGGGCATATTTCCTTCAGTCTCCCACTTGCACTAGAGTCAATAATCTAGTTCACATCGTCATGTGAATCACCAATAGTTCACATCTTTATGTGATTAGTTCACATCTCCATGTGACTAATACCCAAAGGGTTTACTAGAGTCAATAATCTAGTTCACATTGCTATGTGATTAACACCCAAAGAGTGATCATGTTTTTCTTTGTGAGAGAAGTTTAGTCAACGGGTCTGCCACATTCAGAGCCGTATGTATTTTGCAAATTTTCTATGTCTACAATGCTCTGCACGGAGCTACTCTAGCTAATCGCTCCCACTTTCAATATGTATCCAGATTGAGACTTAGAGTCATCCAGATCAGTGTCAAAGATTGCATCGACGTAACCATTTACGACGAACTTTTTGTCACCTTCATAACCGAGAAACATGTCCTTATTTTACTAAGGATAATTTTGACTGCTGTCAAGTGATCCACTCCTGGATCACTATTGTACCCTCTTGCCAAAATCATGGTGAGGTATACAATAGGTCTGGTACACAGCATAGCATACTTTATAGAACCTATGACTGAGGCATAGGGAATGACTTTTTCATTCTCTTTCTATTTTCTGTCGTGGTCGGGTTTTTAGTCTTTACTCAACTTCACACCTTACAACTCAGGCAAGAACTCCTTCTTTGACTGATCCATTTTGAACTCCTTCAAAATCTTATCAAGGTATGTACTCATTGAAAGTCTTATCAAGCGTCTTGATCTATCTTTATAGATCTTGATGCCCAATATATAAGTAGCTTCACTGAGGTCTTTCATTAAAAAATTCTTATTCAAGTATCCTTTTATGCTATCTAGAAATTATGTATTATTTACAATCAACAATATGTCATCCACATATAATATCAGAAATGCTACAGAGCTCCCACTCACTTTCTTGTAAATACAGGCTTCTGTAAAAGTCTGTATAAAACCATATGCTTTGATCACACTATCAAAGCGTATATTCCAACTCTGAGAGGCTTGCACTAGTCCATAAATGGATCGCTGGAGCTTGCACACTTTGTTAGCACCTTTTGGATCGACAAAACCTTCTGGTTGCATCATATACAACTCTTCTTTAAGATATCCATTAAGGAATGCAGTTTTGACATCCATTTGCCAAATTTCATAATCATAAAATGCGGCAATTGCTAACATGATTTGGACAGACTTAAGCATCGCTACGGGTGAGAAAGTCTCATCGTAGTCAACTCCTTGAACTTGTCAAAAACCTTTTGCGACAATTCGAGCTTTGTAGATAGTAACACTACTATCAGCGTTCGTCTTCCTCTTGAAGATCCATTTAATCTCAATAGCTCGCCGATCAACGGGCAAGTCAATCAAAGTCCATACTTTGTTCTCATACATGGATCCCATCTCAGATTTCATGGCCTCAAACCATTTCGCGGAATCTGGACTCATCATTTCTTCCTCATAGTTTGTAGGTTCATCATGGTCTAGTAACATGGCTTTTAGAACAGGATTACCGTACCACTCTGGTGTGGACCGTACTCTGGTTGACCTACCAGGTTCGGTAGTAACTTGATCTGAAGTTTCATGATCATCATCATTAGCTTCCTCACTGATTGGTGTAGGAATCAATGGAACTGATTTCTATGATGAACTACTTTCCAATTCGGGAGAAGGTACAATTACCTCATCAAGTTCTACTTTCCTCCCACTCACTTCTTTCGAGAGAAACTCATTCTCTAGAAAGATCCATTCTTAGCAACAAAAATCTTGCCTTCGGATCTGTGATAGAAGGTATACCCAATAGTCTCCTTTGGGTATCCTATGAAGACACATTTCTCAGATTTGGGTTCGAGCTTATCAGGTTGAAACTTTTTCACATAAGCATCGTAGCCCCAAACTTTAAGAAACGACAACTTGGGTTTCTTGCCAAACCACAGTTCATATGGTGTCATCTCAACGGATTTAGATGGTACCCTATTTAATGTGAATGCAGCCGTCTCTAAAGCATAACCCCAAAACGATAATGGTAAAACAGTAAGAGACATCATAGATCGCACCATATCTAATAAAGTGCGGTTATGACGTTCGGATACACCATTACGTTGTGGTGTTCCAGGTGGCGTGAGTTGCGAAACTATTCCGCATTGTTTCAAATGAAGACCAAAATCGTAACTCAAATATTCTCCTCCACGATTAGATCGTAGAAACTTTATTTTCTTGTTACGATGATTTTCCACTTCACTCTAAAATTCTTTGAACTTTTCAAATGTTTCAGACTTATGTTTCATCAAGTAGATATACCCATATCTGCTCAAATCATCTGTGAAGGTCAGAAGATAACGATACCCGCCACGAGCATCAACACTCATCGGACCGTGTACATCAGTATGTATTATTTCCAACAAGTCTGTTGCTTGCTCCATTGTTCCGGAGAATGGAGTCTTAGTCATCTTGCCCATGAGGCATGGTTCGCAAGCATCAAGTGATTCCAAAAGCCCATCAGCATGGAGTTTCTTCTTTACACCAATATGACCTAAACGGTAGTGCCACAAATAAGTTGCACTATCATTATTAAACTTATATCTTTTGGCTTCAATACTATGAATATGTGTATCACTACTATCGAGGTTCAAGAAAAATAGACCACTCATCAAGGGTGCATGACCATAAAAGATATTATTCATATAAATAGAACAACCACTATTCTCTGCTTTAAATGAATAACCGTCTCGCATCAAACAAGATCCAGATATAATGTTCATGCTTAACGCTGGCTCCAAATAACAATTATTCAGGTCTAAAACTAATCCTGGAGGTAGATATAGAGGTAGCGTGCCGACGGCGATCACATCGACTTTGGAACCATTTCCCACGTGCATTGTCACCTCGTCCTTAGCAAATCTTTGCTTAATCCGTAGCCCCTGTTTCGAGTTGCAAATATGAGCAATAGAACTAGTATCAAACACCCAGGCGCTACTACGAGCACTAGTAAGGTACACATCAATAACATGTATATCAAATATACCTTTCACTTTGTCGTCCTTCTTATCCGCCAAATACTTGGGGCAGTTCCGCTTCCAGTGACCAGTCCCTTTGCAGTAGAAGCACTCAGTCTCGGGCTTAGGTCCAGACTTGGGTTTCTTCACTTGAGCAAAAACTTGCTTTCCGTTCTTCTTGAAGTTCCCCTTCTTCCCTTTGCCCTTCTTCTTGAAACTAGTGGTCTTGTTGACCATCAACACTTGATGCTCCTTCTTGATTTCTACCTCCCCAGCCTTTAGCATTGCAAAGATGTCGGGAATTGTCTTATCCATCCCTTGCATATTATAGTTCATCACGAAGCTTTTGTAGCTTGGTGGCAGTGATTGAAGAACTCTGTCAATGACACTATCAACCGGAAGATTAACTCCCAGCTGAGTCAAGTGATTGTGGTACCCAGACATTCTGAGTATATGCTCACTGACAGAACAATTCTCCTCCATTTTTCAGCTGTAGAACTTATTGGAGACTTCATATCTCTCAATCCGGGCATTTGCTTGAAATATTAACTTCAACTCCTGGAACATCTCATATGCTCCATGACGTTCAAAACATCGTTGAAGTCCCGGTTCTAAGCCGTAAAGCATGGCACACTGAATTATTGAGTAGTCATCAGCTTTGCTCTCCCAGGCGTTCATAACGTCCGGCATTGCTCCTGCAACGGGTTTGGCACTCAGCGGTGCTTCCAGGACGTAATTCTTCTGTGCAGCAATGAGGATAATCCTCAAGTTACGGACCCAGTCCGTGTAGTTGCTACCATCATCTTTCAACTTAGCTTTCTAAGAACGCATTAAAATTCAACGAACGAGAGTACGGGCCATTTATCTACAACAACATAGACATGCAAAATACTGTCAGGTACTAAGTTTCTGATAAATTAAAGTTCAATTAATCATATTACTTAAGAACTCCCACTTAGATAGACATCTCTCTAATCATCTAAGTGATCACGTGATCCATATCAACTAAACCATGTCCGATCATCACGTGAGATGGAGTAATTTTCAATGGTGAACATCACTATGTTGATCATATCTACTATATGATTCACGCTCGACCTTTCGTACTCAGTGTTCCGAGGCCATATCTGCATATGCTATGCTCGTCAAGTTTAACCCGAGTATTCTGCATGTGCAAAACTGGCTTGCACCCATTGTATGTGAACGTAGAGCTTATCACACCCGATCATCACGTGGTGTCTCGGCACGAGGAACTGTAGCAACAGTGCATACTCAGGGAGAACACTTATACCTTGAAATTTAGTGAGGGATCATCTTATAATGCTACTGCCGTACTAAGCAAAATAAGATGCATAAAGGATAAACATCACATGCAATCAATATAAGTGATATGATATGGCCATCATCATCTTGTGCCTTTGATCTCCATCTCCAAAGCACCGTCATGATCACCATCGTCACCGCCTTGACACCTTGATCTCCATCGAAGCATCATTGTCGTCTCACCAACTATTGCTTCTACGACTATCGCTACCGCTTAGTGATAAACTAAAACAATTACATGGCGATTGCATTTCATACAATAAAGCAACAACCATATGGCTCCTGCCAGTTGCCGATAACTGTTACAAAACATGATCATCTCATACAACAATTTATATATCATCACGTCTTGACCATATCACATCACAGCAAGCCCTGCAAAAACAGGTTAGATGTCCTCTACTTTGTTGTTGCAAGTTTTACGTGGCTGCTACGGGCTTAGCAAGAACCATTCTTACCTACACATCAAAACCACAACGATTTTTCGTCAAGTGTGTTGTTTTAATCTTCAACAAGGACCGGGCGTAGTCACACTCGATTCAACTAAAGTTGGAGAAACAGACACCCACTAGCCACCTGTGTGCGAAGCACGGCGGTAGAACCAGTCTCATGAACGCGGTCATGTAATGTCGGTCTGGGCCGCTTCATCCAACAATACCGCCGAATTAAAGTATGACATGCTGGTAAGCAGTATGACTATTATCTCCCACAACTCTTTGTGTTCTACTCGTGCATATAACATCTACGCACAGAACTGGCTCGGATGCCACTGTTGGGGAACGCAGTATTTCAAAAAATTTACCTACGATCACGCAAGATCTATCTAGGAGATGCATAGCAACGAGACGGGAGAGTGTGTCAACGTACCCTCGTAGACCGAAAGCGGAAGCGTTTACTAACACGGTTGATGTAGTCGAACGTCTTCGCGATCCAACCGATCCAAGCACCGAACATACGGCACCTCCGCGTTCAGCACACGTTCAGCTCGATGACGTCCCTCAAGCTTTTGATCTAGTTCAGGCCGAGGGAGAGTTCCGTCAGCACGATGGCGTGACGACGGTGATGATGAAGTTACCGACGCAGGGCTTCACCTAAGCACTACGACGATATGACCGAGGTGTGTAACTGTGGAGGGGGGCACCGCACACGGCTAAGAGATTGTCTCTTGTCCCTTTGGGGTGCCCCCTGCCCCCGTATATAAAGGAGGGGAGGAGGAGGCTGGCCAACAAGGGGCGTGTCAGGGAGAGGGGAGTCCTACTAGGACTCCAGTCCTAGTAGGATTCGGCCCCACCCTTTTTTCCTTCTACCGGAGGGGGAAAAGGGGAAGGAAAGGGAGTAGGAGAAGGAAAGGGGGTGGCGCCCCCTTCCCACGTCCAATTCGGCCTCCTCCCTTGTGGGGGGTGCACCATCCCCTTGTGGGATGGTTGGCCTCCCTCCTATGGCCCATAAGGCCCATATCTTTCCCTGGGGGGTTCCGGTAACACCTCCGGTACTCCGGTATGTACCCGATACACTCCAGAACCCTTCCGGTGTCCAAATACTACCTTCCAATATATCAATCTTTACCTCTCGACCATTTTGAGACTCCTTGTCATGTCCGTGCTATCATCCGGGACTCCGAACAAACTTCGCTCATCAAATCGCATAACTCATAATACAAGTCGTCATCGAACGTTAAGCATGCGGACCCTACGAGTTCAAGAACTATGTAGACATGACCGAGACACATCTCCGGTCAATAACTAATAGCGGAACCTGGATGCTCATATTGGTTCCTACATATTCTACGAAGATCTTTATCGATCAAACCGCATAACAACATACGTTATTCCCTTTGTCATCGGTATGTTACTTGCCCGAGATTCGATCGTCGGTATCCTCATACCTAGTTCAATCTCGTTACCAGCAAGTCTCTTTACTCGCTCCGTAATGCATCATCCCGCAACTAACTCATTAGTCACATTGCTTGCAAGGCTTATAGTGATGTGCATTACCGAGAGGGCCCAAAGATACCTCTCCGATACACGGAGTGACAAATCCTAATCTCGATCTATGCCAACTCAACAAACACCATCGGGGACACCTGTAGAGCATCTTTATAATCACCCAGTTACATTGTGACATTTGATAGCACACAATGTGTTCCTCCGGTATTCTAGAGTTGCATAATCTCATAGTCAGAGGAACATGTATAAGTCATGAAGAAAGCAATAGCAATAAAACTGAACGATCAACATGCTAAGCCAACAGATGGGTCTTGTCCGTCACATCATTCTCCCAATGATGTGATCCCGTTCTTCAAATGACAACATATGTCTATGGTTAGGAAACTTAACCATCTTTGATTAACGAGCTAGTCAAGTAGAGGCATACTAGGGACATTCCGTTTTGTCTATGTATTCACACACGTACTAAGTTTCCGGTTAATACAATTCTAGCATGAATAATAAACATTTATCATGATATAAGGAAATATAAATAACAACTTTATTATTGCCTCTAGGGCATATTTCCTTCAGAAAATACCACCATGTATTTTATCCTTGGACTTAGTAATGTGGAGGTGACGTGCCACAATAGCTCCCAAGCTATAAGTGTTGTCGCCCTCTAGTGCATGACGTAAAACAGCAAGGTCTGGTGAACTCAGTGCACCCACCTTCTCTCTAGCAAGCAAGCATTTTGCAATGAAAATAGCAAAATAATGAACAGCGGGAAAATGCAAGCCAGCGGCAGTGATACCTGACACCCCTCTCTGATCTCCCACTGTCAGGGTACGATAAAAGGCCTCAAACTCTACCGACCTAGGCTCTACCAAACCACCATCAGCAGGAAGCAAGCATATTTCCTAAAACTCAATAAGTGGTATCTGATGGAAATCAGCATATAAATTAAACTGCATCTCGGGAGGATTATTCCTAGGAAGGAAATTAAAACTTTGAACAAAGGTGTTTGTGAGGAGATGATACTGTTCACATTCAGTTGCGATAAAGTTGGTGAGGTCGGCATTAGCAGCATATTGTGTAAAATCTTGCAGGGTTCCAGCCTCTTCCATGAACGGGATATGCGGCCATTCGCACGGCCGTACTTTCGCCAACCTCAGGTTATGGAGATCACTGTCAGACGACTCTCCAATAACTACTTTGGAGTTCTTCTTGGAAGCAAACTTCCTAAAGATATTCATCTTTTTCCTATGAACAAAATTCTGAAATTTTTAGTCCACGTATTTTTCTCAACAAAAATTCACAAAATTGATAGCAGCTACTCATAGGGATACATAGAGGCCATAGCAAGCATTCAAACTACTTAGAACACTAAGAATTCAACATGCAAGCTCATCTACAGCAGCACCAAGAGTAACTAATTATTCAAAATAAACCACTAAAGCAAAAACTAATTGGACAAACGGTGGAGTCACATACCAAGCAACAATCCCCCGAAACAGTTTCGGAAATGGAGCTTCGAGCAAGGAGATCCGCGCGTTTGAGAGCAAGAACACGAGAGAGAGAGAGAGAGAGAGAGAGAGAGAGAGAGAGCAATGGAGAATTTTTTCTGGAGGTACTGATGATGTGGTGTGAAGAGATAAGTGAGGGGGCCCACGTGGGCACCATAACCCACCAGGGCACGCCTGGGGGTCCTGGCGTGCCCAGGTGGGTTGTGCCCACCTGGTGCACCTCCCTCTGATGATATTTGCATAGAAAATCTTACATATTCAGAAAAAATCGTATTAATTTTTCAGGGCATTCTAAGAACTTTTATTTTTGGGTCATTTTTTTATTGCACGGGAAATTCAGAAAACAAACAAAACATGGCATTTTACTTTATTTAACCAATAAAAACAAAAAACAAAAGATAGGGACGGAAGGTAGTGCTTACTAAATTCATCAACTTCATACCTCTCAAAAATGATCCATTAATAAAGTTGATCAAGTCTTATTAACAACCATTTTTGATTAGCATGAAAGAACTTTCGTAAATCACTAAGCTACCTCAACGGGGATATGAATGTCCCCAACAATAAGCATTTCATATTTCTTTGTGGCAGTAGGTAGAGGTAGTTGAAAACTTCCAATAGTGATTGTCGGAGATTTTTCAATAACATTAATACCATTCACTTGGAATTGTTTCTTCGAAAAGTGCATCGTATGTTTATTACCATTGATATGAAAAGTGACCTTGCTTTTATTGCAATCAATAACAGCCCTGTAGTATTCAAGAAGGGTCTGCCAAGGATAATCGACATGTTGTCGTCCTCGGGCATCTCAAGTATAACAAAGTCAGTCAAAATAGTAACATTAGCAACAACAATGGGCACATCCTCACAAATACCGATAGGTATGGTAGTAGATTTGTCAGCCATTTGCAAAGATATTTCACTAGGTGTGAGTTTATTAAAATCAAGTCTTTTATATAAAGATAAAGGCATAACACTAGCACCAGCCCCCAAATCACATAAAGCAGTTTTCACATAATTCTTTTTGATAGAGCAAGGTATAGTTGGTATTCCCGGATCTCCAAGTTTTTTAGGTACTCCATCTTTAAAAGTATAATTAGGAAGCATGGTGGAGATTTCAGCTTCCGGTATTTTTCTCTTATTTGTGATGATGTCTTTCATGTACTTTGCATAAGGAGGCATTTTCAAGATACCAGTCAAGCGAGTGCGCGAAAAGACTCGCCTCAGCATTTCAGCAAAGCGTTCAAATTCTTCATCATCTTTCTTTTTAGTTGAATTAGGTGGAAAGGGCATATATTTTTGAACCCACGGTTCTCTTTCTTTACCGTGTTTTCTAGCAATAAAGTCTCTTTTATCATATCGTTTATTCTTAGGTTGTGGGTTATCAAGATCAACCGGTGGTTCTATCTCAACATCATTGTCTGGTTCTTTATTATTTGTTTGGGCGTCTTCATGAACCTCATCATTATCTTTTTCATTATCAGAAGGTGAGTGTTCATTACCAAATTGAGTTTTAGCATCAGAGATAGAAATTTCATTATCATTATCAGGAGGTTTTTCTACTTCAGGTTCACTAGAGGCATGCAAATTCCTATCATTTTTTCTTTTTTTTCTTTTTAGAAGGACTACGCGCATCAGTGTTAACTCTTTGAGAGTCTTGTTCAACTTTTTTGGGTGTACCTCAGTATAAAGTGGTTCCTGAGTCATTTTACCTCCTCTAGTTGCTACTCTAACAGCAAAGTCATGTATGTTATTATTCATTTCATCAAGCAACTCTCTTTGAGATTTAACAACTTGTTCTAACTGAGTTTGAACCATAGAAGCATGTTTCCCAACACCTCTAACATCATTTGAGATTCTAAATAACAAGTCTCTCAAGCGAGTAATCATATCAGAATTATATTTCAATTGTTTCATAACATTTGCATTGAAGTGATCTTGTTTTCTAATGTAGTTTTCAAACTCATAAAGGCACTGGCTAGGGTGCATATTGTGAGGATTGTCATTATCATTGAATTTCGTTAGAGAATTTACCTCTACCAGCTTAGGCAGCGGTGGTGTATTAAGCCCATGTATTTCTTCAATAGGAGGTAAATTTTTTACATCCTCAACTTTAATACCCTTTTCCTTCATAGATTTCTTTGCCTCTTGCATATCTTCAGGACTGAGATATAAGATACCCCTCTTCATAGGAGTGGTTTTAGGCGGTGATTCTGGAAGAGTCCAATCATCCTAATTTTTCAGTATGTTATTCAATAATTCTTCAGCTTGCCCAATAGTTTGTTCCCTGAAAACACAACCAGCACAACTATCTAGGAAATCCCTAGAAGCATCGGTTAGTCCATTATAGAAGATATCAAGTATTTCATTTTTCTTAAGAGGATGATTAGGCAAAGCATTAAGTAATTGGCAAAGCCTCCCCCAAGATTGTGGGAGACTCTCTTCTTCAATTTGCACAAAGTTAAATATTTCCTGTAAAGCAGCTTATTTCTTATGCACAGGGAAATATTTTTCAGAGAAGTAATAAATCATATCCTGGGGATTACGCACACAACCAGGAGCAAGAGTATTGTACCAAGCTTTAGCATCACCCTTTAATGAGAATGGAAATAATTTGAGAATATAGTAATAGCGAGTTTTCTCATCATAAGTAAAAAGGGTGGCTATGTCATTCAACTTAGTAAGATGTGCCACAACAGTTTAAGTTTCATAACCATGGAAAGGACCAGATTCAACCAAAGTAATTAACTCTAGGTCGACAGAGAATCTATAATCCTTATCATCAATAAAAATAGGTGAAGTAGAAAACTTAGGATCATATTGCATTCTAGCATTTAGAGATTTTTCTTTGTACTTGCAAAACAATTTCTCTAGATCATCTCTATCCTTACAAGCAAAAATGTCTCAACTTGTCTCTTCATTCATAACATAACCTTCCGGTACCTTAGGAAATTCATATCTAGGAGGGCTAGTTCTAGGAGGTGTTTCAAGATTTTCAGTTTCAAGCTCATCATCAGATTCAACAACATCATGTTGTCTTACTCTACAATTTGTTCATCAAGAAAGTCGCCTAGTGGCACATCATCATCATCAAGCAAGGTACTAGCATCATCATAAGTATCATGCATAGCAGAAGTAGCATCATCAATAACTTGCGACATGTCAGGATTAATAGCATGTGGTGGTGTTGCAAGTTTACTTATAACTGAAGGTGAATCTAAAGCAGAACTGGATGGCAGTTCCTTACCTCCCCTCGTCTTAGAGGGATAAATCTTAGTCTTAGCATCCTTCAGATTCTTCATAGTGATAGATTGATAATAATACCAAGTGACTCAACAAATATAGCTATGCTCCCCGGCAACGGTGCCAGAGAAAGGTCTTGATAACGCACAAGTATAGGGGATCGCAACAGTTTTCGAGGGTAGAGTATTCGACCCAAATTTATAGATTCGACACAAGGGGAGCCAAAGAATATTTGAAGGTATTAGAAGCTGAGTTGTCAATTCAACCACACCTGGAGATTAATTATCTGCAGCAACGTGATCAGTAGCAAAGTAATATGATAGTTTTGATAGTAGTGACAGCAGCAATAGTAATTATAACAATAATAGTAGTATTTTGTAGCGAGTGCAACAGTAATGATAGCAGTAGTAACTTAGCAAGAACAATATAAGATAAATTCATAGGCATTGGATCGGTAATTTGTTGGATGATATTCATCATGTGACAGTCATAACCTAGGGCGATACGGCACTAGCTCCAGTTCACAAATATAATGTAGGTATGTATTACGTAAATAGTCATATGTGCTTATGGAAAGAACTTGCATGACATCTTTTGTCCTACCCTCCCGTGGCAGGGGGGTCCAATTGGAAACTAAGGATATTAAGGCCGCCTTTTAAAAGAGAACCGGAACAAAGCATTAACACACGATGAATACATGAACTCCTCAAACTACGGTCATCACCGGGAGTGGTCCCGACTATTGTCGCTCCAGGGTTGCCGGATCGTAACACGTAGTAGGTGACTATAACATGCAAGATCGGATCTAGAACATGGATATAATGGTGATAACATGAACGGTTCAGATCTGAAATCATGGCACCCGGGCCAAAAGTGACAACCATTAAGCATGGCAAAGTCATAGCAACATCAATCTTAGAACATAGTGGACAATAGGGATCGGGCCCTAACAAAACTAACTAGATTCATGATGAATCTCATCCAACTCCTCACCGACCAGCGAGCCTACGAAGGAATTACTCACTCCCGGTGGGGAGCATCATGGAATTGGCGATGGAGAAGGGTTGGTGATGACGAAGAACGAAGATCCCCCTCTTCAGAGCCCCAAATGGACTCCAGATCTGGCCTCCCCATGAAGAACAGGAGGTGACAGCGGCTCCGTCTCGTGGCTTGCGAATATTCTTTTTTCTCCGTTTTTTCTAAAAAAAATAGGATTTTATAGCATCGGTTTCAGGGTCTGCGGGGCCACCAGGTGGGGACAACCCACCTGGGCGCGCCCTAGTGGGTTGTGCCCACCTAGGTGCCCCCTCAGGTGACTCTTGGCTCCAGAAATTCTCTTTATTGATATAAAAAATCCTCGCAAAGTTTCGTTCCATTCCGAGAACTTTTATTTCTGCACAGAAACAACAGCATGGTAGTTTTGCTGAAAACGGCGTCAGCCCGGGGTTAGTTTCATTCAAATCATGCAAATTAGAGTCCAAAACAAGAGGAAAAGTGTTAGGAAAATTAGATACATTGGAGACGTATCAGGGGGTGCTCCGAGGGGAGCACAACCCACTGTAGGCGCATACGGTGGGTTGTGCCCACCTCGGGTGCCCCCTGGACCGCCTCTTTACTCTATAAATACCCCAATATTCCAGAAACCCTAGGGGAGTCGACGAAAATCAATTCCAGCCGCCGCAAGTTCCAGAACCACCAGATCCAATATAGACACCATCACGGAGGTGTTCGTCATGTCCATTGGTGCCTCTCCGATGATGCGTGAGTAGTCTTTTGTAGACCTACAGGTTTGTAGTTAGTAGCTAGATGGCTTCCTCTCTCTTGTTTGATTCTCAATACAATGGTCTCTTGGAGATCCATATGATGTAATTCTTTTTGCGGTGTGTTTGTTGGGATCGGATGAACTTTGAATTTATGATCAGATCTATCTTTTTATCCATGAAAGTTATTTGAGTCTTCTTTGATCTCTTATATGCATGATTGCTTATAGTCTCGTATTTCTTATCCGATATTTGGGTTTTGTTTGGCCAACTTGATCTATTTATCTTGCAATGGGAAGAGGTGCTTTGTGATCTGTTCGATCTTACGGTGCTTGATCCCAGTGACAGAAGGGGAACCGACACGTATGTATCGTTGCTATTAAGGATAACAAGATGGGGTCTATTTCTACATAAATAGATCTTGTCTACATCATGTCATCGTTCTTATTGCATTACTCCGTTTTTCCATGAACTTAATACACTAGATGCATGCTGGATAGTGGTCGATGTGTGGAGTAATAGTAGTACATGCATGCAGGAGTCGGTCTACTAATCTTGGATGTGATGCCTATATAATGATCATTGCCTCGATATTGTCATGATTATTTGAAGTTCTATCCATTTCCCAACAGTAATTTGTTTACCCATCGTTTGCTATTTTTCTCGAGAGAAGCCACTAGTGAAATCTACGACCCCCGGGTATCTTCTTTAATATATTTGCCTTTGCGATCTATTTTATTTGTTTTTATTTTCAGATCTATTAAACCAAAAATACAAAAATACCTTGCTGCACTTTATTTTATTTGGCGTCCGATCTATCAAATTATTACAACTTCCTCACGTCTGTTTGCCAATTTCTGGCGTCGTTACTCGAAAGGGATTGACAACCCCTTTAACACGTCGGGTTGCGAGTATTTGTTATTTGTGTGCAGGTGCTGCTTACATAGTGTTGCTTGGTTCTCCTACTGGTTCAATAACCTTGGTCTCATCACTGAGGGAAATACCTACCGTCGATGTACTGCATCATCCCTTCCTCTTTGGGGAAATACTAACGTAGTCTAGCACACATCATCAATCACTATTTGCTTGTTGATCCGGTCAAAAGCTGGATCTGACACTTTGACAGAAGCTTGTTAGAGACCATCGCTTCAAGGGAATCTTCCACTCGTGAGTTCGATAACCCAAGGTCACCTGTGAGGAAATAGGTGTGTGATACTCTTTTCTGTTCCAATACCAGATCAATAAAAGGAGGTATCACCTTACTTGGTTCATCATTGATTACCTCAACTCACTTGGAAGCTCGAGGAAGATGTAGGTGAACGACCATACTTGACCTAATTCAACATTAATTACCTTCACTTGCATGGAAGCTCAGGAAAGACAAGGGTTTGACCTGACTTGGTTCATCATTAATTACTTCCACCGCCAGGAAGCTCGAGGAAGACAATGGTGCACATGCGCACCTTACCTGGTTCATCATTAATTATCTAAACTCATTGGGAACCTTAAGGAAGTTGGAGGTGAACATGCTTACCTGACCTAGTTCAACATTAATTAGTTGAACTCGCTAGGACGCTAGGGAAAGACAAAGGTGCATGTGAGGAGCAAACATGGCTTGGTTCATCATTAATTACTTCCACTGCTGGGAAGATCAGGAAAGACAATGGTGCACGTGTGCACCTTACCTGGTTCATCATTGATTACCTAAACTAGCGAGGAAGCTCAGGAAAGATGGAGGTGAAGGTGTGTACCTGACCTAGGTCAACATTAATTACCTAAACTCGCTAGGAAGCTCGGGGAAGATTATGGTGCATATGCGGATCTAACCTGGCCTGGTTCATCATTAATTACTTGCACTGCAGTGAGCTCGAGGAAGACAGTGGTGCACAAGGGCACCTTACCTGGTTCATCATTAATTACCTAAAATCACGAGAAAGATGGAGGTGAATGTGTGTACCTGACATAGTTCAACATTAACTACCTGAGCTCGCTAGGAAGCTCGGGTAAGACGTGGGTGCACGTGCGGATCAGACATGGGCTTGTTCATAATTAATTACTTCCACCACCTGGAAGCTCGGGGAAGACAGTGGTGCACGTGCGCGCCTACCTGGTTCATCATTAATTGCCTAAACTCACCAGGAAGCTCGAGGAAAATGGAGGTGAATGTGCATACCTGGCTTAGTTCAACCTTAATTACTTGAACTCTCTAGGAAGCTCGGGGAAGACGAGGGTGCACGTGCAGATCTAACCTGACCTGGTTCATCATTAATTACTTGCACTGTCGAGAAGCTAGGGGAAGACAGTGGTGCACGTGCACACCTTACCTGGTTCATCATTAATTACCTAAACTCACGAGGAAGATGGAGTTGAACGTGCGTACTTGGCCTAGTTCAACATTAATTATCTGAACTTGCTAGGAAGCTCAACGAAGACGAGGGTGCATGTGCGGATCTGACCTGACCTGGTTCAACATTAATTACTTCCAACAACGGGAAGCTCGAGGAAGACAATGTACCTGGTTCACATTAATTACCCAAACTCATCAGGTAGCTGACAAAAGATGGAGGTGAACGTGCGTAACTGACCTAGTTCAACATTAATTAATTGAACTCGCCCGGAAGCTCGAGGAAGACGAGGGTGCACGTGCAGATCTAACCTAACATGGTTCATCATTAATTACTTCCACCTCCAGGAAGCTCGGGGAAGACAGTGGTGCATGTCCACACCTAGCCTGGTTCATCATTAATTATCTAAACTCATTATGAACCTCAAGGAAGTTGGAGATGAACATGCTTACCTGACCTAGTTCAACATTAATTAGTTGAACTCGCTAGGAAGGTAGGGAAAGACGAGGGTACACGTGTGGATCTAACCTAGCCTAGTTCATCATTAATTACTTGCACTTCCGGGAAGCTCGGGGAAGACAGTGGTGCACATGTGCACACCTTACCTGGTTCATCATTGCCTACCTAAACTCACGAGGAAACTCCAGGAAGATGGAGGTGAACATGTGTACTTGACCTAGGTCAACATTAATTACCTAGACTCACTGGGAAGCTCGGGGGAGATGACGGTGCACGTGCGGATCTGACCTGACCTGGTTCATCATTAGTTACTTCCAACGCAGCAAGCTCGGGGAAGACAGTGATGCACATGGGCACCTTACCTGATTCATCATTAATTATCTAAACTGACGAGAAATATGGAGGTGAACGTGCTTACCTGCCATAGTTCAACATTAATTACCTGAGCTCGCTAGGAAGCTTGGGTAAGAGGAGGATGCACGTGCAGATCAAACCTGACCTTGTTCATCATTAATTACTTCCACCACTTGGAAGCTCGGGAAAGCCAGTGGTGCATGTGCGCAACTTACCCGGTTCATCATTGATTACCTAAACTCGCCAGGAAGCTTGAGGAAGATGGAGGTGAACGTTCGTACCTAGCCTAGTTCAACGTTAATTACTTGAACTCTCTAGGAAGCTCGGAGAATACGAGAATGCACATGATGAACTAACCTGACCAGGTTCATCATTAATTAACTGCATCATCGGGAAGCTCAGGTAAGACGATGCACATGCACACCTTACCCGGTTCATCATTAATACCTAAACTCACGAGGAATCTTGAGGAAGATGAAGGTGAACGTGCGTACCTGACCTAGTTCAATATTAATTACCTGAACTCGCTAGGGGGCTCGACGAAGACGAGGGTGCTCGTGCGGATCTGACCTGACCTGGTTCATCATTAATTACTTCCACCACCGGGAAGCTCGGGGAAGATAGTGTACCTGGTTCATCGTTAATTACCCAAACTCGACATGAAGCTTGAGAAAGATGGAGGTGAGCTTGCGTAACTGGCATAGTTCAACATTAATTACTTGGTCTCACTTGTAAGCTTGGGGAAGACGAGGGTGCACGTGCAGATCTTACCTAACTTGATTCATCATTAATTACTTCCACCTCCGGGAAGCTCGGGGTAGGCAGTGGTGCACGTGCGCACCTTAACTGGTTCGTCATTAATTACCTAAACTCACTAGGAAGCTCGATGAAGTTGGAGGTGAACGTGTGTACCTTGTCTAGTTCAACATTAATTACTTGAACTCGCTAGGAAGCTCGGGGAAGAAGAGGGTGCACGTGCGGATCTAACCTGGCATGGTTCATCATTAATTACTTCAACCGGCAAGAAGTTCAAGTAAGACAGTGGTGCACGTGCGCACCTTATCCGGTTCATCATTAATTATATAAACTCGCGAGGAAGCTCGAGGAACATAGAGGTGAACATGCATACAAGACCTAGTTCAACATTAATTATTTGGACTCGCTAGGAGCCTCGGGGAAGATGAGGGTGCGAGTGCGGATCTGGCATGACCTGGTTCATCATTAATTACTTCCACCGTCAGGAAGCTCAGGTAAGAAAGTGGTGCACGTGTGCACCTTACCTAGTTCATTAGTAATTACCTAAACTCACTAGGAAGCTCGAGGAAGATGGAGGTGAATGTGTGTGTCTGACCTAGTTCAATGTTAATTACTTGAACTCGCTAGGAAGCTCGGGGAAGACAATGATGCACGTGTGGATCTAACCTGACCTGGTTCATCATTAATTACTTCCACCGCAGGGAAGCTCGGGGAAGACAGTGCGGTGTTCGTGCGCACCTTACCTGGTTCATCATTAATTACCTAAACTTACGAGGAAGCTCTAGGAAGATTGAGGTGAACGTGCGTACCTGACCTAGTTCAACATTAGTTTCCTAAACTCGCTAGGAAGCTCGGGGAAGACCATGATGCATGTGCGGATCTAGCCTGACCTGGTTCATCATTAATTACTTCCACTGCAGGGAAGCTCAGGGAAAACAATGCGGTGCACGTGCGCACCTTACCTGGTTCATCATTAATTACCTAAACTCACGAGGAAGCTCGAGGAAGATGGAGGTGAAAGTGCGTACCTGACCTAGTTCAACATTAATTTCCTGAACTCAGTAGGAAGCTCGGGGAAGACAATGATGCACGTGTGGATCTAGCCTGACCTGGTTCATCATTAATTATTTCCACCGCAGGGAAGCTCAGGGAAGACAGTGCGGTGCACGTGCGCACCTTACCTGGTTCATCATTAATTACCTAAACTCACGAGGAAGCTCGAGGAAGATGAAGGTGAACGTGCGTAACTGACCTAGTTCAACATTAATTTCCTGAACTCGGCAGGAAGCTCGGGGAAGACAATGATGCACGTGCGGATCTAGCCTGACCTTGTTCATCATTAATTACTTCCACCGCAGGGAAGCTCGGGGAAAACAATGAGGTGCACATGCGCACCTTACCTGGTTCATCATTAATTACCTAAACTCACGAGGGAGCTCGGGGAAGATGGAGGTGAACGTGCGTACCTGACCTAGTTCAACGTTAATTTCCTAAACTCGCTAGGAGGCTCGGGGAAGACGAGGTGCATGTGTGGATCTGACCAGACTTGGTTCATCATTAATTACTTCCACCGTCGGGAAGCTCGGGGAAGATACTGCGGTGCACGTGCGCACCTGGTTCATCATTAATTACCTAAACTCACGAGGAAGGTCGAGGTAGATGGAGGTGAATATGCGTACTTGACCTAGTTCAACGTTAATTTCCTGAACTCGCTATGAGGCTCGGGGAAGACGAGGTGCACGTGCGGATCTGACCTGACCTGGTTCATTATTAATTACTTCCAACACCGAGAAGCTTGGGGAAGACACTGATGCACGTGCACACCTTATCTGGTTCATTGTTAGTTACCTAAACTTACCAGTAAGATGGAGGTGAACGTGTATACCTGGCCTAGTTTACTATTAATTACTTAAACTCGCTAGAAAGCACATGCTGGTCTAACCCGGCTTGGTTCATCATTAATTATTTTCACCGCTGGGAAGCTCAAGACAGTGCACGTGTGTACCTCGGAGGTGCTCATGATATGGGTAGGATGTGTGTGTTCATAGGGTAAGTGTATGTATGTATGTATGTATGTCTATGTTTATATTGTGTTTAAGAAAAATCAAGTCGAATGACGAAGTTGGATGTGTAAATTAAGTAGAGACCACATTTGAGAGGTCAAAAGTGGGGATTTTCGGTTTTTGTCCGGTTTTTCGTAAATTAACTGGACAAATTCTCTTCTGTTTAATTAATTGATGAGTCAAATCCCGTTTTTCTCAGGCCGTCCTTTTCGGCGCTTTCCGGGCTCATTTAAACTGCTTTGACAGTCGACGGTACCGAAAGGACGTGTATGTCGGGAGACCGGAATAGAGCGACTAAGGTGGGTGGACGACCTTCGAACAACCTGTTCTACACTCATTGCGAGCGTGTGGTTCTACAAAACAATACGTTCTGGCAACAACAAAAAACTTTGTGACACCAAAACAAAACAAAAACTTGTGATCTTGTGACTCTTTTAAAATAGAATAAAAGAACCTTCAAAAGAGGCAAACATAAGAGGTTTCGACTTGACCATCCGTAGCAGCAACACAAGGCTAACTAGCAAATGCAAATGCCTACCAATGTCTAGCGATGCCTTGCTTGGGTATGATTAATCAAGGAAAAGCCAGCTAGAGAGAAATACTAGTTCCGCATTTCATCGCCATTGGAAAAAGATTGAGTAGCAAATCTCATCTTGCTCTCATTTTTCTGTCTGTACAAAAAAAGCACCTGCAGAAGCAGAACCAGCCTGCCTGCCTACCTGCATGATCTGTAAAACGAAAATGTTGCCAAACTCTTGATCTCTTTGGCACACTTGTACAACATTCAAGGTCTAAAACTCAACCCTGTTTGCATCATCAGGTGTCTAGTAGGTTAGAATGTCACTTATAGTATCCCCTCCCTTCCCTTCTCTTCTCCTCTTCTTTCTAGGGTAAACTACTGCCGACCACTGGTTAGTGGAATGTCATATCTATTATGCTCTAATTTTTTTGTAAATTTCTTTATGGGATTCTTGCGGCACATTAGCAGGCAAAGGAACATAGTCTTCTCCAGGATGTAGCATAGCCGCCTAGGTAGACCGGGACAGGAAAAACTCATAATCTGGATGGTGGTTCGCAGACGACTCCTCGGATCCCCTAGGAATGACAGCCCTTGCCATCGCGAATGCACCTCGCTTCAGTGTCCTCAGCCTCTCCTCCACAACTTCAGCGCAACTGGGCTTCGAGGAATCTCGACATCTCAGCTCAAACCATTGCTCACCCTACAAAATGGACCTTGCTGTTAGACCGGGGAGTCTGTCATGTACTGACTCAATAACTCAAAACGAACCAAGCACTAGAAACAAACTTTGGCCAGGCAGCAAGTTCATCTTGCACCTTACATTCTGGAATTTTCACTTCGTTTAGAGCTACATGCTGGATACACTCAGTACTGAAAAAAATGGCTACCCTCATAAGGGAAAAAAAGTTAGAATGGTACCTTGTCATTGTAACTCTGCAGACCAACAGCCGGGCAAACTATTCGGGTGTCCTGACCACCACTAGAATCTGGGGAGCATATTTGTGGAACCAGTTTACCCAGTGAATGGTATGTCAAGAATGATGCACGGAAGTTCCCATGAGGTACGCGATAAACAGGATACCAAGCAACACAGTACCTAGAAATAAAAACTGCCACGATCAACAAGTGTCCAATAACAAAACAAACAGAAGTTCAGAAAGCACTGGGGAGTAAAAAATATCTAGGATTGGGAACAAACCAAGAAGCCGGATGCAGCTCACGCAATTTCACATTTTGTAGCTTTTCAGAGTCACCAGATACATTTAGGCAGCTAAGCTCCTTGATTCTGCATTTGGTTGTACCAATATTAGTACAAAAAAACATGGAGAAAAAAAAGACGTTGCAAGAAAATAATAATTAATTTCCACACAAGTTTCTCATTTTTTTTAAAAAATTGACACAGGCAAGATAATGCTCACATGAGAAAGACTGCATCAAATGAAGATATGATGCATGTCAGCAACATATTTATGATTGATTTGTTAGCAACCTATAAATCATATCTCTAAGCTACTCACTTGGGCACAAATAACTTGCATTGGTTTTGGTCAGAATCATCCCTTAACTATTTGCATCAGCAAAACATGTCAACCATATTTCACAGGAAAAACGGTCTCTTGCACCCTTCATCATTGCCATGAGCACCATTGTTCACAAACTCAATATTAATTTATATGTTACACTGGTCATAACAGAAGTATTAAGCTTCCTTGCCCGCACTACACTGTTCATAATAAGAACTGTCAAACGTCATTGCCTGTTTCTACCGAAGTAATAGATGGGAATCCGTTGCACTCATAAAACCATATAAGCATCTATGAGACACACAGGACAGATTGAGGAGACATGAATACTTTACAAGAACTGACAGCACCAGGAACTTCAGGATAAAGTAACAACAAGCGGTTCAAATCAGACAATTTCAATAGCCATGCTTAGAATCAGTGAACACAACGAAAGACTCAAGACAACTTACTTTTCAAACAACGGAGGTCGAAAAGAAGGCTGCTCTGTTTCGAAGTATTCAAAAATGAGTTCTCCATGAGCATGCGCAGAAGAAGATGACTCTGAAAAGGATGTGTTACTTTGCTCAAATGGTTTATGCAGTTTCGCAGGCACAGGTTGAGAACTCAAAACGCTTGTGGTATTCGATGCCCCCAACAAATGTCCCTCTTGTACATCAAAACCATTATCCATATTCTTCGTAGACCACCCAAACAACTGAATAGCAGACAGGTAAGGTACAAAATATGCACAGAACTCTGAACTCTTGTGGTGTGATGTCAAGGAACTGAGATCATTGAGATCTCTTACTTCCAACCCATAGCACCCTGGCTCTTCATACCATTCCCATATATTCCTTAGGTTAATATTAGACATGTACTGCTGATAAGCTGAGTTCCTGACAACTTGATCCTGTGAACAGTTTCTGTTTTTCACACAAGGAACATGACCAATGACTGGAGTTGCAGAGTATATAAATGTCTCGAGATCAGTAATCGGATAACCAGCAGACATGTAGGCATCTGCAGTAACTTGCACTTCATAGGCATCATTAACAACCTTGATCATCTCAATTAGATGCATTTCAGAACTGCAAAGCTTTCCTAATCTGTGATTCCCTTCAACAAAAGGATTTACACCGCATCCAATCACTAAGTCAGTCTGAGTGGACTTAGGATCTGCAAAATGATCGTGTTGCATGTTAGAAAGTCTGTTTAGTGTAGTATGTTAAATCTTATCATAAGATCTGGACATTAGAAAGAAAAGAAAAAAAGCATGCAAAAGAACTGCAGATTCAGCCATACCAGGTGATGGTGGTCCAGAACCTGTCACATCATTGGCTTGGAATGAACCTTGTAATCCTGTTTTCTGCATGGGAAAATCTCCTACAATATGATCTGTTGATTCACCAGATTCTGAAGTACAGTTGTCCTGCGCAGACTCGGAAGTTGTAGGTTCAGAAGCTGAATTTGATAACATCTCACAAGAACTTGACTCACTGCAGTACACAGCATCGGGTAGCCTTTTGTTTAAATCAATGTTCTGCTCTTTGTCAAAATCACCATTTGATTTGCTATTGATGTTTTCTTTTGGACTTGTAAAATGATTGTGACTTGCTCCTGATTCAAAGTCCTGAAGTGGAACTTCGTTACTCCTCCTATGGATGAAATTCTTGATGGAGCGTTTCAACGCAACCCCATGCTGAGGCTGTATGCTACCAACATGATCTGGTCTATGTGACCACTCCTTAGTGTTGAGTTCCTTAATCATCTGCCTAGAAGAGCGGCCAGTATATTTTTCATTTGGGCCATGCGAAACAGCAGATGCAAGCTCCCCATTAAAGCTCTTCCACATTGACATTTTCCTCTCTTTTCTGGCTCTCTTTCTCGAAATTACTAGATGAAAATCACTGCCTCTGCTGCCATTTTCAGAACAAAAGCTACTACTGCACTTGGAATTCTCTAGCCAACTATCATCAACTCCATCACTAGAGCTGCAAAATTCTGCTGTTTCACATGGATCATGTACACAATCATTTCTGAACAGTGCCTTGGTCATATCACTACAGTTCCCACTCCTGCTAGCATAATGAAGCTCTTGAGATGAATCCATCAGGTCACAATTTGGAGTATCATCCAAGCATCTGCAGTCACTGCTGTTACATTGTCCAAACAATTCCAGGCCTGATGTAGTTGGTCTAGACAGTTCTGTCTCATCAGAGTAAGACGCACTTGAAACAGAAGCAACTGAACAGCCATTGTACTCATTATCATTTTCACTGTCAGGAGCCTTTTCAGAGGCTTCTTTCACCGAAGAACTAGGAGAAAAGGTTTCCTCAAACAGTATATCACCAACATGCTTAGGTGAAAGTGTCGAACCTTCACAAGAATCAACCATATCGACTGAAGGGGTAGAGCCGTTGCTCTCTGCGCATGTAATTTCAGATCCATCAGCTGGCTTTCTGAAGTGTTTCTTCTGCTTCTTGTTTTTCTTTTTGCTCTTCCTTCTTGTAGTATGCCTTGCATCCACCCTTGTCTTGGTAGAGGTATTGTCTGAGAAACCTGAATTGGACATACTATTGGATGATGTGGATCGCTCTGCCAGCAGCCTTTGATTAGATGAATATTTTCTGAGAGGTTCATCTGCCACACTAAAATGCAAGAAAATAATTGATGGCGAGGAGGATGACGGGCCAAGGCTATCTTCTGGAGATGTAGGTTCAGATGAGGTGTGGAAGAACTCAATCGGTAAGATCGTCGTGAAGATACACCGCCTGACAAAGCAGTAAAGAATTACGACAAGCAACATTCAATAACTCTTTTCTGGTAGCAGTTCAGAAGGACAAAATTCTTGCAAAATAGGTGCCACTGTAATTGAACTTGTAAAAGAACGATATTAAAAAAAGGAAGATATTTTGCCAATTCAGAAAGGAGAAATATATGACACAGAAAGAAAAATAACTATACCTGGGTTGCTGCTGCTGTCTAGATTCAAGACGAGCTACATGACGCTCCTGAAAATGTGTAGGAAGGAAAACATTATACGGTATACAAAGAAAAAGATGTTACTGCTTCTAAGAAAGAGAAAAGGGGGAAATAATTTGCATATATATATTTGGCACGTACAAATTGGAAATTGGTGGGGTTCTTCCTCTCTGATGAGTTAAAAAGGCGCTTAATCTTCCTGTTGGCAGTGCCATCATTAGTACCATTGGCAAATCCATGTACAGTTACCATTTTGCATCAGTCCTGCTAGATGTAGGAGAAACACATCAGAACCTCAAAAGGATGTGCAGTGATCCAGAAGAGAAAAGGCCCTCGTTTTTATACCCGAAAAATACCATCCAACCATACATAAGTCAACCAGCATGTTTTGTGGACAATTTATTATACATACATAGTCGAAACGGCGAAAATACCATCCAGCCATAAATAAGTCAAACAGCATGTTTCGTGGACTATTTATTATACATACATAGTCGAAACGGCAAAAATACCATCCAGACATACACAAGTCAAACAGCATGTTTTGTGGACTATTTATTATACATACATAGTCGAAACGGCAATTACAAGTGTGACCCGACGACTACAAGCATGCGCTAATGTGTCAAACCATTTGACTGGACTTGTGGCAAAGCTAGACGATGTTTTGATAGGGACGGCAAAAGTAGAAGAGAAGGCAATGCAGAAGACGAGTGATGTTGCATATACATCAGGCATGATTTCACACAGTGTGAAGCAGAACAAACGGCACCACATATTGTAATTCCAGGTGACGGTAGCATGTTGACCATTGAGGTTCAGTAGATGTTTGACCAAACAGCAACTTGCAGCCCAAGATTTATTCATCCAGTCAAGGAGTGCTAGTTTGATCCTAACTCCCAATATTAAAACCCTAACCGGACTTTAAAAACGCTTCCGAGAGGATGAAGGCATAATGGATTCGTTGATACAAACAATAATAAACAAACAGAAGAAGAAGTTTGCAGGTGAAGCTGAGAAAGTAAAGCTAGTAGGCAGCAGCAGCAAATCCAATCCAGCACCTGCCTGTCAGTGATGCGGCAAGCAAAAGCAGCACTCCGCGTGAATCACGAGAAGCAAGCAAATCAATCAATCAACCAAGCAAGCAAGCATTAAATCCGTGCGGCCGGAAGTGGAGAAGGCAAGCACGGAAAGTAAATTCGTAGATGGCAGCCCTAACCAATCAATAACGAGGGAATTAAGAAGCCGGAGCAAGGCGATCCAGGACGGGGCACGAAATGCTGGCGGAGCAGGCGGCCCTCGTAGATCAAAAAAAAAAAATCGGCGTGCCTAACAAGGAACGAGATACGGATCGCAGCACCCATCGCACTCATCGAAGGTGGTGGGGGGATTCGGATCGATTGCGAAGCGCAAAACCTAGCGTGGAGATTTAGAGCTGGCGCCGGAATCCGCAGGATCGGCCGCGCACGCGCACGCAGCGTCCGTAGCAAAGCGAAGCGAAGCAGAGCAATCCCCGAAGCAGGCGGAAAATTAATCGGAGCGTGGGAGGGGAAAGCGAGGGAGGAGGGAGAGGGATGGAGTAGCACGCACGGTGGCCGCCGCGGCAGGGAGGGCGGAGCTGCCGCTCCGATCCCACTCTCGGCGGATGGGTGGATCGATCGACGGAGGCCGCGGGCGGAATTGGGAGGAGCCCTCTCTCTGTCCGTCTGTCTGTCCGTCTCTGTGTGCGTCTCGCTCTCTGCGTGGGCGTCTGTCAAATACAATCGGAAGGGAAGGTGGGGAGAGAGAGGGAATGGGGAGGGGGGGTGGGTGACGGGGAGAGAGAGGGAGGAGGAGCTGGTAGGTGAGAGGAAACGCAAAGGAATATACCGGACCCAACCGGACCCGGACCGGACCTGACCGGACCGACTGCTGCTGTTGCTACGGTGCTGGGCTGCTGCTGATTTTCTCCTCTCTTTTTTTTGCTATCCTATTTTTTAAATCATTTTATTTCTCTATCTATCTACATACAAGAAAAGGTATGCGTATTGATAACATACTTTATATATGTTTTCTTATAACGGCAAGATAAGAAAAGGTGTGCTTGTTGATATCATACTCTATCTCTATCTCTTGCCTCCTGGTATAGAGAACTCAACCTTTTTTATGAAAGAAAAAGCAAATCTCTTCTTTTCTTCTCTCTGCAAGACAAGCATGCGTATTAATATCGTATACTCTATCTATTTCTTCGTATAGAAAACTTTCTTAACAAAATGTGTATAGGCGTGCGATTGCCTTGCTTGTTAATGGTATCTGCCCAAAATAGGTAAGGGTCCCTAATCATTGGGACGGATGGCTCGGCTTTGTGATATCTGCGGCAGCAGCCAAGAACACGCCTGCCTGATCTGCCTGGCATGAATGCGGCCGTCCCACCCGAATCCTAAATGGGATTTGGTTGACACAGAGCATGCATTCAACACAAGATTACCTTGGAAAGCACTAATTCTCACCCACACAAAAAAAAAAGGAAAGCACTAATTCTACTACGTACTCCTCACAGCGCAGCATGTAGATAGATTATTCAGGCTTGATCTGAATGCCCCTTCCATTCGCTATTTAACTACCCAGATGAAGATGCAGATGCAGCAGCTAGTGCTCTACAGTCACTGTCCCCATCCCAACAACAACAACAACAACAAACACTTCACTGAATATACATACACCTCCACACATCCTGCTTACAATAACCACCAGGGCAACATATATTTCTCATACCCTAACCGAATCGACACGGCTACTGTCCAACGGAACATCATCCCCACACAGTTACTGATGATACTAATAGCAACCTGCTGTGCGGTGCATGCCACCCTTTTCCACAAAGATGAACCATCACAGGAAAACTTGAGCTACGTCACCCTTTGCACCCCAGGTTTGGACTCATCATCACAACATTTCTTTCTTCCATTTTGTCCAACAAAACAATGAAGCAACATCTATCATCCCTAGCTTGTGCCAAGGGACTACCCCTACGCATAACAACATATACATCAACTTCCTTTTTAAAAGTTTTGCCCAAAAAGCTGTACATTGGAGTATCTCTTTTGTACAATTCTTCATTGAGGCTTACCTCTCTACAAACTAAGCACTCAACATCCATCCCCTCAGGTAAAAAGAAAACACTCGACTCACCACATGAGCTCCCCTCAACTCCACCAACAGGTAACAGCCATCGCAACCACATCATAACGCACGCCGCCGACTTGTATAGTTTCCAGACCTGCCATATCAACAGAAATTTTAGTCAGACAGGGTAATTTTTCAGACAATATAGCACATACATGCAAAATCACCCATACCCATAAGCAGTCCAGCCATAAAAGGCGTGTGCAATGATCAGCTGGCAGCCTTGCAGCCAACCAAATTTTAAGCTAAATAAACTCTAGTCGACCAGTGATCAATTATGAAACTATATTTCAGGCTGAGAAACTAATTTTCAATTGCTGTAACCCTAAAATCAGCAACTAGTGCAGCCACCGAATTAAAAGAGACCAAACAAAGGACCTTGGATGAATGCCTTAAATACGAATAAGACAGCAACGGACATGTTCACACCATTCATTCCCCAGACTACAGAAATCATACGCACACGAAACCAAAGTACTCTTGAAGCTTCAACTAATCTCACATGGACACATGTAACAAACTTGACCTAAAAAAGAGGATGTATATTTCCTTTTTGCATACATAAAACTGAAAGCAGCAATTCTAGTGTTCAAGAAGTTCAAAGGATCACTCAGAAACAAGTCAGTCAAAACATACTCAAATCAATCGCTCCACAGACTACAGAACTATATTCAACAAATTAATACTCAAAACATAAAATATCGTCACAGTTTAATAATCTTTCTGCGACTTGACATGTTATAATTTGACAAATGAAGAAAAAGAATATCTATTTTTAATTTGCACATATAAACTGGAAGGAGCAACTGTGTACAGAATTTAGACAAATCTGTGTATCACTGGGATAATAGTACCCAGCACCTGCTACCAACTTCGCGGGAATAAAAAATACTATGACAAAGTCAATATACATCATGGAAAAATAGAACAGCACAAAATCAGATCTGAAGCATGAAGACACACACTACAGTTCCTAAATTTTATAACTCCCAGGATTCAGTCAATTTGCTGTCCTTTTTAACTACCCAGTACCAACTACCCACTTCGTACGAATACAAAAATACTTGAAAGTCCACTGGAAAATAACCACAATATTAATTGGAAATAATGCTCATCACAGGAAATTTTCAGCAGGACAAAATCAGAAGATACATGGCAGAATTTCTAAAGTTTCATAATTCCCAGTTTCTCACTGATTTATATACTTCTAAAAGATCAGTTTTCCATGGTTATGAATCACATAAGAACACCAGGAACACATATTGCCACTTCAAAACTAAGAATCTACTCCCTCAGACCCATAATATAAGAAAACATGTTCTTATATTATGGGACGGAGGGAGTACCTTGTATGCCTATTTTATTTTCATTAAACTACTTCTCTCAATGCAAGTTGTACTGTAAATTTGCACTGTTTACTTAGACTAGATAACTGAAGACCAATTTTGTACAGGAGTTATAACTAGTGCATCTTTTTAGGAAACAAATACATATTTACTGTCCCTATGGGCACCCCACATTCATTTCTTCAAGAGCAAGATGCACTATTTGAAATGTATGCAGTATATATCATACATGCACACAGAATTTGAAGGGCCAATATATCGGAAATATAGACAAGAAAATGAAAAAAAGACAAGCATTGCATGGAAAGGTGCTTATTTAATATTGGTGATAACAAGACCTCCCGCAGTGGGTAGTATCGGAAGTTAGTATCATACATATGATACTACCTCCACAATGCATTGTATCATAGATTAGTATCTTAGATGACCTTATTTATTGCCATGCATGACATATAGTAGCATAGCATTTATTATGATATGGTGTCATGATATGATACTCAATCCTCTCTTTCTTCATTTAATTCTATGCCACCTCACCAAAAATGCTTATTTGGCATGCATGATACTAGCTATGATACTCCCACTGCAGGAGGTCTAAGGTGTGGACAAATCATATCTGTACTATACTGCATGCAATGCATCCATGGAACTATAAATAACAATTGAATGGCTCAAAATTTATCACAAACGCCCAATAGGGCACCAGATAATTTCCAGGAAATGAATACCAGCATACAGCAATATCAACCAATCTATGAAAACTCAAATGATGTCCGCATAAACCCATAGTTTTAGCCTTGTCTGCTAACACATAACTGGATAGGAGGTATATATAATTTTATAATAAAGAGCAAAGTCGCAGTGCATAGAGAACAAGAGTAAGCACAGTACTTTAGCTTTTTTGTTTTCACTTAGATTTGTCTACGTGAAACTTGATATGTGTTGTACAGTAGGCACAACAGCAAACTGCAGAAAGTGCCATAGATACCATCAGTATGCCCTTGTATATATAAGTTCCCAATATTTTACTATAAGAACTGATACTTATGTCTAACACACCGTCTGAGCAAAATACATTAACCGCAGTTTGCACTCCTCAAAGAAACACACCAAAAGCAACATCTAAATGAACAAGAGAGTACTTGTCTCATGTAAAACATGCGCTTACACTAAGAGAGATTAGTCTGTTGGATGCTGCTGTCAAGACTAATTACAATGTAAAATGTCCATTCCAATTACTAACATCAGATCTCATCATTACTCCCCAGGCAAAAGTGCATCCTCATCGCAGAACAGGCTAACATAAGCACCTCTTGTTGAATCCCCATTTAAAATGGCTCCCAATGTCTCCAGTTTCCCATGTCAAAACCTGTATGTGAAGAACTGAGAAGTCAACTCAACTGCAGTACTAGATAGATGGAAGTGTCGTAGACAACTAATCTAAAGATCAGTGAAGATAACAAAGAGACAAATAAGAAAAGTGATACAAAGTATCAACGGAGAGGAGATTACCGCAGAGTTAATTATACAGGTTCATCCAGAAGGCCTCCAGCAATTAAGTGCATGAATATCAGGCTTCGCTGGCAGCATGTGAGGAACAACATGGCCTGTCAAAAAACAAGAATAGAAACAAAAGGATTTAAAAAAAAGGAAAGATATAGCTTATATACATGAAATGGTTATTTAACGAAATTCACAAGATTAGCTGACAAGGAGGCATCACAGCACAATGGGGTACATGGTATCTGGTTATCAATGATCTTACTAAGCTTCATTAAGATTCGTTTGAATGCACAAGCTATCAGAAGGAGAAATTAGTGACAATATGAACTTTAAGAAGCCAAAAACCTGGATGTGGTGCTCCAGACGGCAAATGGTTAAGTACAGCATGTTGATGACTCATTTGATTCATTGAAGATCTGTCAATGTTCGACCTCGGATATCCTATCAGAAAAGTGAATCATCATCATCTCCAGTTTCTCAAATATAAGATACATAAACCAGGTTACAGGCAAACATACCATCCTGCATGAATGACCCATCTGAACAAGATAGTGATCTGCCACCTGGTAACCAATTATTATGCTGGTCATCTGGACTGAAGTTACCAGATGTCATTCGCCACTGTTCTTCCGATGTATACTGGCTTTGACTATTTGGAAAGGGCTGTACACCATAAGAATTGCATGGAGGTGGTACAGATTGTTGGCCCATGGGGTTCATGTGGGGGTGAACTGGTGGTGTTTGTGCCGACGGGAAAGCACTGAAAGCCCCTTGATGAAAAGATACACCAGGCTGAAACTGGTAATTACCATTAGAAGCTTGCTGTGGCAGAAAGATATTGTTGCTTCCATAATCCGGTGGCAATGATGGGGCATAATTAACTGGAGCTTGTGCATTCACTGGTACAGCAGGCATAAAGTTCGGCGTATTTCCAACACCTTGAATTGATGAATTTCCCGTTAGTTGGTTACCCTGCATCCAAAAATCTTTATTATTAAACCAAAAACACAACAGGACCTGCTAAATAAAGTATGTTGAAAAAACAATTACATTGGGAGGCCTAAAATATTCTGGAATGGCATGCTGATAACCCAGTGATGATGGAGATGACAGAACAGGTGGCGGGATTGAAGGATGAGGAGGTGGTGGAGCAGGCTGCGGAGGTGGTCCAGATGGCAGGGGTGGCGGTGGAGGTGGTGAAGATGGTGAAAGTGGTGGTGGCGGCGGAGGTGGTGTAGCAGGTGGCGGTGAAGGGGGCAAAGGAGGTGGGGGAGGCGGTGAATCCAATGGAAGAGGTGGAGGGCCCTCAGGTAAAGGCTGGGGAGGTAGTGAATCCAGTGGAAGGGGTGGAGGGCCCTCAGGTAGAGGGGGAAGCTCGTACTGATTAGTCAATGCCTCCTCTGAACCTGCTTCCTGCTTAGAATCATGCTCAATGAGGGCAGATCCCTCTATCTGTTGAATGTTTCTTGGTAAAACTGAAGCATCTTCCATTACAGCATCACTAGTTGCACTTTCTAGTACCGTCATGTGTTCCTCGACAGAGTTTGGAGCAACAATCTCTTCACTTTCTTGTATCCCACTCCTTCCAACTCGCAGTGAAATAACTGGCAACGACCCATCAATCCGAGGGAAATCCTCATCATTTACAAAGACATTTGATGATAATATTCCAGAGAACTCAATAGTTGTATTACTGCACAAACCACAAAAAAACATATAACATATGTCAGCAATGAGTTGAATTAAGATGATACCACACATACGGCCACTAAAATCTCAAGGAACACCACTTCTTAAGTTCCAGCACAGAGGTAGGTGAATAAAATCAGCTGGCGCACTTGGATTATCGGAACAAGATGAAGGTCCCTAGAGTACCTAAGGGCCTTACTGTGGTCAAAGCATGTGGCACTGACATTCTCATAAAATACTACAAGTACGATACAGATATGGTCATACATGATTTTACAGAACGGCAACAAGGTAACTATAAAACATAGTTCCTTGATTTATGTCTTGAGCAGAACATGTATCTGTCTATGCGACACAGAGACTGCTGAGTTTACTAGCTTTCTTATAAAATGAAAAGTATCAGTGAAACGGATTCATGTGTCATGGATCTTGATAGGGATAAGGGTCCAAAGACCAGGGGTAGGGTATTCACCTCATCTAACCATCACAGGGCCTAATCACCATGATGGTAGTGACACTCTGAAGCTTAGTTGACCTGTTGAGTCTTCGTTCAGTAATTAATACACATAGCCTTTATCTAGGCAAGTGACTTGATTCACAAGCCAGATCACAACTAGACTCTTGACCAAACAAATAACTATATATTCCTAAACTTAACAGACCCAGCCAGGCCCAACATGGATATAACTTGATTTGCTCGACTCTTACTTCCTCTAACATAACCTATCCTATACCTCCCCGTATGCCCATACAAGGCCGCGAGCATGCCCACTTGTCAAGCCCACACCACTGCCGCTGTGGCTTGTGGTCTTGCAACACGGCTGTTGCACAGAACTCAAAGCCCATAACATCATGTCAACTGCACCGCCGCCCGCCTCCCCAACGGAGCCACGGCCGACTCTTACTTCCTCTAACATAACCTATCCTATACCTCCCCGTATGCCCATACAAGGCCGCGAGCATGCCCACTTGTCAAGCCCACACCACTGACGCTGTGGCTTGTGGTCTTGCAACACGGCTGTTGCACAGAACTCAAAGCCCATAACATCATGTCAACTGCACCGCCGCCCGCCTCCCCAACGGAGCCACGGCCGCCCGCACTGCCCCCTCAGTCACCTCTGCTGCACCACCTGCCTCGGTCACCCGCCACCGCCATCTGCCATCCACCACCCGTCTCCAAGCTCAACCATCGTGAGCTCCTGCACGGGCACTGCGGGTGAGAAGTAAAGGAAAAACTATGACCCAATGATGGGTGGGTTCCACTGGCCATTATCTATGTAGACAAGAAAATAAGGTGGAGATATTGGTAGTCCGCTGGTGAAAGAGCACAAACAGTGATCTCACATTATATAAGGACTCGCTCGCCCTATATTGGATGTAGTCTTCTGGAGATGCTCTGAAGTGGTTCATTAAGTGGTACTCATTATAGATTTAAAATATTTGTTAAGAAACCCATCGTACAAACTTGTAACTTTCAGCCACAAAATAAAACCAGTTATACTGAGTTTTATTAAACGGAAGTTATACCGTGTTACAAAGCTACTAGTACGTACCCCCTGCTCTCCGTTCTTTTTCTATTTTATGTTTTGACTTGTGTATCCAAAACCAAATGTGGCTTTGACCATTGCCTTTATGTAACTTCCTATTCCTATTAGTATTATATTAAATTAATAGAGCAATAACTTCCGATGACAAAGCTAGTACATAGTTCTGTACCTTCCCTTGAGAGTTTTAACCATATAATGGTGGCCTGGTGGTCAAGTTTAATTGTAACTTGTAAGGAGTCTAAAACATCAAACAGAAAAGGACAAAGGGAGTATATAAGTTATCAGATCACAAAATACCTGCCATATTCATCAACAAGCATGTCATCCATCTCCCTAATAGGGTCATCAACAGAACGTTCAGCTCGGGACGGTCGCCTGAGCAGGAAACCAGCGTGTGTGTTATCATTTGGCACCTCTATGTCATTCATGTATTTTCGCAGTACATTTTCTGGCATAATCTTTCTCTCTAGCCACAATCTTAAAACCTACAAAGCAAATGGACAGAAATGAAAATTGTCTGGAAATAACAACTCAAAAATTAGTATTAAAGTTGGTACTTTGAGGCACTGGCGTCGGTTTTCACGAGCACCAGCTACAGGTGGAGCAGCAGCACTCAAAAGACGAGGTAATGCAGCTTGAACAGTGGGAACATATGAAGCCCCAGCAACGCCTAAGCATTCAGAAATCAGGTAATTAAATCTTGGGCTTAAGGAAACGCATAGTTCTGTGAACTGGTGCAACATAATACAAAAAGAACTTACCTTTCTGAGAGTGAGAACACTGTGTTATGGAGTCTAAAAGAAAAAGGAGATCAACCTTGCGATGTAAATTAGGCTCATTCTCGATTTTCCTTATGAGAAGCTCAACGATCTGATGACAAATAATTAATTAATTAATAAGGGTACTTTGCTTCTGATGAAAAGGCAATGCTGATGGCATGTGGATTAATAAATGTACATGATCGAAAAATGTGTGAGTCTATGAATGCATGTGTGAGTGTGGGTGTGCAGGGGGTACCTCTTCAGCAATGCCATGTTTCGAGCACTCGATTGCATGACGTGTAGCACGACCTATACTATCCTTTGTCCTCGACAGAGTCTCTATCATTCCCTCCAGGGCATCACGTGCAATTGCTGCATCAGTACCACCACCCAGTGAACCGCTGGATTGCTTAGGTTTTGGACTCTTTTCATGTTCATGGTCAGTTTCTGCTGGCTTTTTCAGATCAACTCGATGACCAGGTTCACAGATGGAATCTTGAGATTGCATGATGTCACCCTCTGAAATAGCATTTCTTGATGCAGACGGAATGTGAAAGACAGGACTAGGACTTCGTCCAGGCAAGCCATACGCTGCGGAAGCAAGAACAGCATTATCTGCAGAAGAGCCATCAGAATTTCCTTGACCAGAAGCAAGATGGTTTCTCTTCGCTTGAGCAGCTGCAATAAGACGCTTAATTGACTTGTCAGAGTCAGCATTAGACTCAGCAAAATCTGCTTTATCAACAAAATTTGATCTGCATAAGAGGAAATTGCAACATCAACAAAGTGTGTAGCTAAACATGTATAAACGTAGACAAAAAAAACATAAGAAAGAAATTTAGCAAATTCAAAGCAGTATACCTGTCCTCTTTAGAGTGATCCAGCTTCCCGCTTCGTTCATCTGACAAAGTGGCACTTAACCTATTCTCGGCAGTCATAGCTATCTGTGTGCTGGGCTTAGCTTTAACCTTGGCATTTTCTGATTTAAACAGAAGTACATTCTTTTCTAAGGTAGCATGGCTTTGAGAGTGGGAGTTCCCAGATGTCTGCTGCACTACTTTAGAAGAACTACCTTGTGGTTTCTTCACTTCAGATGATCCTGGATTTTTTAATTGGTCGGAGGATTTGCGATCTGCCGGACTAATCTTGTTACCCAAAGCAGAAGAAGTGTCAGCTGAGATAGTGGCCGATTTTCGCCCAGTCATTTGTGGTCTAGCGTGCACTTTACCTTGACTTGGTGAATAAATTGGCTCATGCTTCACAGGTGACCTCCCAACACTTCTGGGTTTCTCTTCTCTTGCCAAACCAGATTTTTTTGCAGAAACATTGCCAACTTGTGATGAAGGAATCCCCCGAATACCTGTCTGATGGGTCTTGTCTGTTGGGGTTACATGAGTGGAGATTGATTTGGCCACAGTTTTATGAGGTGGGGTACGTTGTTCTTCCTCCTCATCATCGAAACGACATGCTCTTCTCCTGGGTTGTGCCAATGGTCTACCAACACGTGAGCCATCCTCCCTCATGCTGGAGCCCTTCTTAGCAGTATCAAAACCAGTTAACTTGGTTGCAGAACCAGGTGCCTGTTCCATTCGCTCAGAATGCGGCCTTCGTAGGGGTGATACAACTACACCTGATTTCCGTGTCCTACCATCAGCGGTTACAGTCTCGGGAAATGTGTTGTTTCTGGCTCCCATGGAAGTGGATTTCTCATTTTTCACAGAATTGTCCTTTCCATTATCAGCAGGTAACCTAAGTTCAATCTTTGCCCCTGTCTTAACTGTTTCATTGGCTCTGTCTACTAGTTTTGGCCTCTTTGCCGGACGCATATCAGTGCTACCCTCCGGCTTGCGCTGACCACTACCAGGTAGAGATTTCTTATTGGAAGACAAGACAACAGGTGATTTTACAGTCAACTGCTTGTTAGGCTTGTCAAGCATTACTTTGTCAGGGCACCTTCTCTGTGATTTGTCCATAAGTGATTGTTTCATCGGTTTCAGCTTTTTAAATCCTCCGCTCTCTTTGTCAGCACTATTGGTTGGTACAGTACCAGGTAGAGCCTCAGGAGTAGTCCTCCCAGAAATACCAGTGCCATCGACATGCTTGTTTTCCTCCCTGTCAGCAGTCTTCAACTGCATCTTGGGTTTTTCTTTCTTTGGCACTTCAAGGGCACAAACTATCTCTACAGTAGGGTCCAAAAGCATACCTTCAGTTGGATGGCCCTCTTTCCCAACTTTCTGGTCTTCAGTCTCTCTTCCTGAGAACAGAGAGGTTGGTGAGCGTGCTTGTTCAAGGTGCATGTTGATAGCTGACTTCGATGTGACAGGCTTCTTTTTCTTGGGATGGTCAGAATTCTTTTCTACATATTTTTTCCTATTAGTAACTGTTGGAAAAGTATCCTTTCTGTCATGACCACCATCTTTCACGTTCTCCTCAGTTCCTGAACCGTGCCTTAAATTATTCAAGTTGTCCACAGAACTATCAACTTCCATTTGTTCAAGGTGCATGTTGGTAGCTGACTTCGATGTGACAGGCTTCTTTTTCTTGGGATGGTCAGAATCCTTTTCTACAGGTTTTTTCCTATTAATAACTGCTGGAACAATATCCTTTCTGTCATGACCACCATCTTTCACATTCTCCTCGGTTCCTGAACCGTGCCTTAAAGTATTCAAGTTGTCCTCAGAACTATTAACTTCCATTTGTTCCACTCTTGGAGTCTCACCATCATCAGGTGGCTTTACAAGGGATTCTGTAGGTTTCTCACTCATATCAAGAGTTCGATCAGGTAACACATCATTGGCAGTTTCAGATGATTTTGGCAGCTCGTCATAGGCCTTGCATATCTCCACCAAGGCTTCTTCAAGACCTTTCGCATGTCTTTTCGGAAATCTTTTCTCTCGAGCTTGATTTACCAAGTCATTCTTCACCTCTTCTGTAAATAGCTGGAGATCTTGCAAACCTACAAAAGCACTGTCGGAGATATTCATTCATTAGTAATCAAGTAATTCTTTTACTTTAGCCTTTAAAGAGTTGTCACGATAAGCTCAAAATAGCAAAGAAAAAACAGGCATGGAAGACAGCAAGGGTAACAAATCAATATTGTATCTAGACAAAATGGTGACACGGTTTTAAAGCAATTAAAGAAATGCTCCGCGTAGAGAGTACCTTATAAGCTAAAGCAACCGACTTAATCAATCAAGTGGAGTAATTTAGTTGCTCTATTAGCACCAAAGTAATTTAAAGAGGTCTAAAGATCATTACCTACCACAATTTATTGAGAATAACATACTCAACAATATGTAGGTCAGTTTGCTGCACAGGCTCAAGTTACAATAGAATTAATAACACTCTCATTCTTACTATTTGGAAGAAAATGAAAGGCTGCAGGAGAGGTTAAGAGTATTTACGGATAATGGAAAACTAGAAATAAAGAGTGAGAATTTCATAATAAATCAACTAAAAGTGAAAGTGCTGCTTTCATCTTTCAGACTCAGTCTATGAAGAACTGTACCTCCTAGACTGACCTTGCACAGCAATGTGTAACCTTAGATCATTGGTGGAGACAATAATCACAAGACTTAAACTTTTACACCAAAGGGATTTTTTAGTATAGATATAGGAATCTTCTATTCCTAAATAGGTACAACCCACTACCTATTTTTTCCAGCCAGGCAACCATGCCACATAAACAAGTCATGCATGCAAGTCATCTTCTATACTATTCCTAAATAGCTACAACCCACTACCTAATTTGTCACGATATGCAACCATGCCAAATAAGCTAGTCATGTATGCAAGTCATAAATTGCAGTTTTTTGCATTACTCTATACATGCAGCGCTATCAGATCAACTCATGCATGTTAGTCATAATAAGTTAATTCTTTGCATTAGATTTTATGTTGACAATATATGTTTTGGGAAATTGCAGCATACCTATGTAGTTCACCCTTCCCATTTTGTTAAAAACGACATTCTTTTAACTGTAATTTATTTTTATTTTTTATCTGCTTCGTATTTTTATTGTTTTTAAGCTTAATTTGCTTCCATTAGTTTTAGATGATTTTGCAGCGACTATTTATGCATTTCTTTTAGCAAGGTTCCCGCAGCAACGTGCGGGGCATCATATAGTATATAGCAATCTACCCACCCAAGCCGAAAATCAGATTAAGTAAAGCTCAGGTAAAATAAAATAGATGATTTTGCAGCGACTATTTATGCATTTCTTTTAGCAAGGTTCCCGCAGCAACACGCGGGGCATCATCTAGTATATAGTAATCTACCCACCCAAGCCGAAAGTCAGATTAAGTAAAGCTCAGGTAAAATAAAATAGGCAGAATTAAAAACTGCAAACTCTGCTGTACAAGCATTTATTTAAATCAGAATCAAATGATCGCTCTGTCCTATTTTTTCCCTAGCACACGTGTAAAATCCATCTTGCCAACAATAAGAAATGTCTTGTCACTATAGGAGACAGAGTAGTAATGCTACCAAAGCAAAAAATACGTAGCTACTTACCCACACATGGCATACCTTAATGGATGAACTTAGGAATTTGAGGCAATAAATTGGGTATGAATAACTACAAAAGAGTTTTAGTGTCTCCTGCACATGATCTCGGCTGTGTGATAAATGTAAAGAATACAAACACAAAAAGGCAAGTATGAAGTGGCGCATTCATCAAGAGCGTGGCGACGTGTGGCATTCATGTATCCGATAAATCATCCGCTCTAGAATTGGCAGTTAGAATACCGTTAAACATGGCGACAAAAGGAGCTAGTAACTAACGAGCACGAGGACGGCCTTACATCTGTTATACAATAAGTCATCCACGGTAGAATTGGCAGTTAGAATACCATTAAACATGGCGACAAAAGGAGCTAGTAACTAATGAGCACGAGGACGGTCTTAAATCTCTTATCCGATAAATCATCCACGGTAGAATTGGCAGTTAGAATACCGTTAAACATGGCGACAAAAGGAGCTAGTAACTAATGAGCATGAGGATGGTCTTACATCTCTTTGGTGCCAAAGAAGAGGACAAAGAACTTGCGTGGAGTGGGCTCCTGACTCCAATCCTCCGGCCTGCTCACCTGCATAGATAAGAAGCATTAACCTCCAAGACTGAAGCACGCGGTCAGTATCCTAGACATATCAAGATTCAGGCAGGCAGATATGTGGCCAAGAAAGATGCAGAAAGGGAGGGAACTGGCTCGCTATGGGGGAAGAAAACCCTAGGTAGCAGGCAGGGGAGGAGTGTAGGCTGGACCTTGGCTGGCCAGAAAGGGTAGCCCTTGACCTTGGCGAGGACGAGGTCCCCGAGCTGCGGCTCTCTGTTCCATTTGGTGCCCTTGGCGCCCCGCTTTGCGGCGGGAGCCATTGGGCGGCGAGGCCTAGGCGCCCTTCTTCCCCAGCGTCCGCCCGCACCCCGTTGAAGAGGAGGGGGCCAACGGGGGAACCCTAACCGGCGAGGGCGAGGGCAAGGGCGAGGGCGAGGGCGAGGGCGAGGGGAACCCTAGCAGCTCGCAGTGCGGCACGAAAGGAGACCCTAGTCGAAGGGAAGGGGGAGGGTAGCGGCGGCGGCGGCCGTGAGGGTTCCTACAGCGGTGGGGGGAGGCGATGGCGGGGCGGCGGCGATCGAATCCGTGCGGTGGTGGAGTGGATTACTGGGTTGCAACTGCGATTCGGAATCCTCCTCCCCTCCTCGCAATTTTCTCCCCTCTGCTCAATGTGATGTGAATAACCAGACGATGTGAATAACCAGGAGGAGGAAAAATCTCTCCTTTTTCTTCCGCCTGGACCTCGTGGACGGGGAGAGGTGTCACGCTGGCGACCGGCCGCGCGATCTGGATCGGACGGCGCCGATAGGTTGTTGATGCGGCGCCGTTCGGTTTGGAGAACACCTGGGGTTTCCTCGTCACTTCCGGTACTCATTTATGACGCTGGTGATGCAAATACTATCTCTACCAGCTCAGCATTTTGCGTTTCTTTCTGCTTTTGTTTTCTCTTCTTTTCCTTTTGGGCTAAGCACAAGAACATAGACACTTTTGCCACCAGATGCCAACCTTACCTACTGTCTTGCATCGAAGAAAAAAAAGGGGAAAAAACATGAAGATAAAATTCGCCAACCAAAGTTGCAAATGCTAATCAAAACATATGGTTTTGGATCTAGAACCAAGGTTGCAAGAGTTCGGATTACCTCTATCCCTCGTCAAAGCTGACGTTGATTTTGCTCATGGTCTTCATCTTGCTTTAGCATTCCACGAAGCGCCAGCCATTGACAGGGATGAGCCGTAGTATACAAGTAGGAGACGCGGATGTTTGGAGAGGTCAGATGCAACAAGAACGACAACTCCAGTAGGGAATACAAATGATGGAGGAGGAGGGGAGTGGCGGTTCAGTGTACCACTAGCTACGCCAGATGAATGATGAGACTGGCTAGTGAGGTTGCGCCCCCAAAGCACCCGCCGTGGTTGGGACCTAACGAAGAGCGGCTGGTTGCGGGGAGGGGGAGAGAGGGGGATTGGGTTGATTAATATGCGAGGACTTTTTTCTCTAGTGGTATCTTAACTTATATAGCCTCATCGGTATATCTCGCTAACGTCACTGGACCAAAAGTGAATTGCACCGAAAACCGCGGTAGGCGCACATTGTTTTACGGAATACCCAAGTCCATCTCAATTGGTGGACCCTCTGAATTGTTAAAATGCCATCAAAGATTTTTAAATCTTCAATACGACGTTGGTTTGCCAAAAAATCAGAAAAATGATACTTCGACACAATCAGATGTCGAGTCAAAATGACTCTCATGCGCTTTGAGGCAAAGAATCTACTGAAAGGCGTTTAGTTTTTCCTTTGTGTATAGAATTTGAATTTGGATGTTGCACAACCAACACATTACTCTTAAAAAGGGTGCTGGAGTACCCGCCTCCTAGGGAGGGCTTCGCGGGTGAGAGTGCCCTCTATGTGTTATGTTCCCAGATGGTGTGCTACGGGGGACTCTTGGGGCTCTCCGTGCCATCCCATCTACACGTTGGTGCACACCAGGGCAACCCACCTCGGCGGTCCATAGCGGTTGGACCACGGGCGCACCCGGGGCCATCGTCATGGGGTTCCTTCGGTCGCGAACTCGATAGCCCTCCCCCGCGTTGCCTCACGCACGATGGCATGGTCGAACCCCCCTGTCGACATCCTTCGCCTCTTACAGGCAGTTCCGGTCGTGATAGGCCGGGCATGCGTTAATGGTGTCATATACCGGTGGTGGCTCACCCAAGGGAGCCCGACCTCGAACTTGACCAGGGCCCATGAGGCCCGGGGCAAGGGAGAAACTCTAAGGAGGGCGCAGGAAGCCTTCTTGCCCTCAAAGTCAAGGGCGGCGGCGGCATAGATCGCGTCTCCCTCCGTGTAAACCCTAGTCTCCACCGTCTGTATAAGGAGAGGCTAGGGAGATCTCGTTCCCATCTATTCTCAGATAAAAACTCCCGTTAGCAATCACACACCATTGTATCCCCTCGTATGAGGTATCCCTCCACCATGAATAACCAAAACAAGTAGGACGTAGGGCATTACTATCTGGAGGCCCGAACCTGGATAAACCCCTCTTGTGACCTCCAATCTAAGACTTCTAGTTGCGCTTGGACCCCTACCGAGGGATCTGGCAATTTTGCATAGTCATGCGTTGCGACCGCCTACGTCGGCTCATGTGTGGGGGCGTGGGTCGAGCATGCGTGAAGCTAGCCGGCCAGGTTAAATTGTTGGCCTCATGCGGGTACGCATGGGTGGCTTGCATGGTGCGACGCCCATGTGTGCCTGCTCAGCCTCTACTGGACTAGTCGACTCGTGAGTGGGGCCATGCTGTCAGGACCGGCTGTCCGTGTCGGGTTGGTTCAAGTTGTTCCATTTGGCTCATGTGTGTGCGAGGCGAGCAGTGCGAGCCCAACGACATGACATGTCCGGTTAAAGGGCGCACGTCCGGGCAGGCCCCACGCACGACCGCATCCAGCTCATGTGGTCGAACCGACCCGGCGGGGGGTGAAGGCGCTGACAAATGGTCCATGTTGTCTCGCGTGAGTTGTGGTGTGACGAGTAAGGGTGCTCTATGAGCTTTTTGGTCTTTTCCGTAAGGTGATTGTGTTTCTTATTAGTTAGTTTTCTATGCCACGAGCTAGGCGCGGCACACACTCGCTCGTGGTTCGTCCGACTTTGTTGCTAGTCGTTTGTTCGTTGCTTCGTCGGCTGACTTCCCGTTTGTTCCTCCCATCGGCCGAGGTTTGGATGCTTCCCCCTTGCTTTTTCAGGGATATGATGCCTTTGCTCATTGTGTCTCTCCTCTCCGTGTTTGCAGGCATTTGGGATAGTTGTTTTTTGTGTCGGTTCTGGCTATTCATCTTCTTTCTTCCGTGCACCGCCTGAGTCTTAGGATTGTTATGCCTCTTACCCATGCTTGATTAGCCTTCTTGCTCACCGTTGTCTTTTTTCATGTTGTTTAGGGCAGGTGTTTGTGGTTGTCCCTATTCTCAGGCCTTATGTCTTCTGTTTTGGGTTAGTTTTTTCCTCACTCGTTTGCTTGTGCTCGTGTTCTCTTTCATTACGACCTTGTAGTGGGTATTCGGCTACAAGAGTTGCTGACAATGTTTCCTCCATCTGTTTTTGATGCATTTTGTATTCTTAGTATCGAAAGCTATCGAGTCTTTTGGCATAGTGTGGGTGGTAAAACCGGCAGACCTCGGGGTAGGGGGTCCCGAGTTGTGGATCTCGGATCGATGGTAACGGGGACGAAGGAGACAGTATTTACCCAGGTTCGGGCCCTCTCGAAGAGGTAATACCCTACATCCTGCTTTGATTGTATTAATGATGATGTATCGAGTACAAGCTTGTAACGCCCCCGATGCGGCTATATCTCCCACGTGTCGAGGCACGACTTAGAGGCATAACCGCATTGAAAGCAATGTCGCAAGTGAGGTAATCTTCACACAACCCATGTAATAATTAAGGAAAGAGATACATAGTTGGCTTACGATCGCCACTTCACACGATACATAAATAAACATCCATCATTGAGTACACTCAATGTCCGACTACGGAACCAAAATAAAGAAGATACCCCAAATGCTAACACGGATCCCGATCGTCCCAAGCTGAGCACCACTCTTGATCATCGAGGAAAAGACACATAGTAACGACCACGTTCCTCGTCGAACTCCCACTTGAGCTCGGTTGAATCACTGCCTTGGCCTCCATCGGAACTGCAATTGTTTTGGAAGTATCGTGAGTCAGGGGACTCGGCAATCTCACACCATGAGATCAAGACTATTTAAGCTTATAGGAAGGACATAGTAGTAAAGTGGAGCTGCGACAGCGACTAGCATATATGGTGGCTACATCGCAAAAGAGAAGCGAGAAGAGAAGCAAAGCACGGTCGTGAAACTAGTAGTGATCAAGAAGTGATCTGAACTACTTACATGGACATAACTCCAACACCGTGTTCACTTCCGGACTCCGCCTAGAAGAGACCATCACGGTAACACACGCGGTTGATGTGTATTTTATTGAGGTCAACTTTGGGTTATCTACAACCGGACATTAACAAATTCCCATCGCCTCATAACAGCGGGCACGGCTTTGAAAGATATTACCTGCAGGGTGTCCCAACAGCCCATTATAAGCTCTCACGGTCAACGAAGGATATTCCTTCTCAGGAAGACCCGATCAATCTCGGAATCCGGACTACAAGACATTTCGACGACAATAAAACAAGACCAGCAAAGCCGCCCGATTGTGCCGACAAATCCCGATAGGAGCTGCACATATCTCGTTCTCGAGGCACATCCGGATGAGCAGTCCATACAACTAAACCAAACCTCAAGTTGCCTTGAGGGGCGCTGACAACACTCTAGTTGGGCCAGCACTCGAAGGAGCACTTTGGTCAGGGGGTTAAAATAAAGATGACCCTCGGGCTCGCGAAAACCGGGGAAAAAGGCTTAGGTGGCAAGCTGGTAAAACCAAAGTTGGGCCTTCTTTGGGCGAGTCTTATTCAAAGCGAACTGTCAAGGGGTCCCATAAATCACCCAACCGTGTAAGGAAGCATAAAATCAAGGAACATAACACGGTATGGCGGAAACTAGGGTGGCAAGAGTGGAACAAAACACCGGGCATAAGGCGAGCCTTCCACCCTTTACCAAGGAGCATAAATGAAAATGATGCAATGAGATGTTAGTTGAGCTCATCTTAATGCCGAAATGTTGTTAGAAGAGTGCTATGTGATGTTAGCTCGGCCTTATGCCCGGTGTTTTGTTCCTCTTGCCACCCTAGTTTCCGTCATACCGGTGTTATGTTCCTTGATTTTGCGTTCCTTACGGTTGGGTGATTTATGGGACCCCTTGACGATTCGCTTTGAATAAGACTCGTCAAAGAAGGCCCAACTTTGGTTTTACCAGTTGCCACCTAAGCCTTTTCCCCGGTTTTCGCGAGCCGAGGGTCATCTTTATTTTAACCCCGGACGGTGCTCCTTCGAAAGTGCTGGCGAACTAGAGTCTTGTCAGCGCCCCTCAAGGCAACTTGAGGTTTGGTTTTAGTTGTATGGACTGCTCATCCGGATGTGCCACGAGAACGAGATATGTGCAGCTCCTATCGGGATTTGTCGGCACAATCGGGCGGCTTTGCTGGTCTTGTTTTATTCTTTGTCGAAATGTCTTGTAGTCCGGGATTCGAGATTGATCGGGTCTTCCAGTAGAAGGAATATCCTTCGTTGACCGTGAGAGCTTATAATGGGCTAAGTTGGGACACCCTGCAGGTAATATCTTTCAAAGCCGTGCTGATGTTATGAGGCGAGATGGGAATTTGTTAATGTCCGGTTGTAGATAACCCAAAGTTGACCTCAATAAAATACACATCAATCGCGTGTGTTACCGTGATGGTCTCTTCTCACGGAGTCCGGGAAGTGAACACGTGTTGGAGTTATGTCTGGCGTAAGTAGTTCAAGATCACTTCTTGATCACTACTAGTTTCACGACCGTGCTTTGCTTCTCTTCTCGCTCTCTTTTGCGATGTAGCCACCATATATGCTAGTAAACTGCTGCAGCTCCACTTTACTACTATGTCCTTCCTATAAGCTTAAATAGTCTTGATCTCATGGTGTGAGATTGCTGAGTCCCGTGACTCACGGATACTTTCAAAACAGTTGCGAGTTCCGATGAGGCCGGTCAGGGTGATTCAACCGAGCTCAAGTGGGAGTTCGACGAGGAACGTGGTCGTTACTATGTGTCTTTCACGATGATCGATGAGTGGTGCCCATTGGGACGATCGGGGATCTGTGTTAGCATTTGGGGTATCTTCTTTTATTTTGGTTCCGTAGTCGGACATTGAGTGTACTCGAATGATGGATGTTTATTTATGTCTTGTGTGAAGTGGCATTAATGTAAGCCAACTATGTATCTCTTTCCCTTAATTATTACATGGGTTGTGTGAAGATTACCTCACTTGCGACATTGCTTTCAATGCGGTTATGCCTCTAAGTCGTGCCTCGACACGTGGGAGATATAGCCGCATCGGGGGCGTTACAAAGCTTGATACCTCGAGATCGTAAGGAGAGACCCAACTCTAAGGCTAGGAGAATGCAATTGTGTTTGGGATGGATGGATCTCCTTTATCGACTAGCCTGGCCTCGGCTTATATAATGTACCGGAGGCCAAGGATAACAAGAGTCCTAGTCGAATACGTAGGTGGAGAGGAGTCCTTTTCTTGATTACAAAGTCTTGTGGAATCTTCCTCGTATATGTTATGGGCTGCCCAAAGTGGCCCATTAGTGAGCCGCCATGGGGGTCCTCGTCCCGACCCACCTAGTCGGGAGATGATGTGGTGAGTACCCCTAGTATAGGACACTATCAGTAGCCCCTTGAACCGGCATTCAAGTTGGGGACGCTCCTCGGTTCTTTCGAACTGTTATTCATCTTCGCTCGTCGGTCTTGAAAACTGGTTCAACAAATCTTCACATCTTCATTCTTGAGGATCGCCGAGGTGAATCTGAAGAGTTTACACGCCGGGTATCCGAGGAGCCCTTTAAGTTCTCGGCCTTTATCAATGCCTTGCTATCTTTACTCCACACCCCGGGTTTGAAGTTTTTTGCGTATGGCGTTGTCCTCTTGCATCCGACCTCCAACGTCGGACTGCATCTGAGGTGTCCTTTTGCAGCCGAGCTCCAATGCCGGTCTGCATCCGAGGTGTCATAGATCACCTTGGTTTGAAAAAGTTGAAGGAGTTCAGCCGAGCTTAATGCCGGAAATGCCCTCTAAGGAGCCAACCAATTGCATCCGAGATTTATGTTGGGCTGCTTCCGAGGTGGTGCACCACCTTGGTCGTGGGCTGATTTTTGTGGATTTTTTTATTGGTGCAAATTATTCTCTACTGAGGTGTGTAACCAGTATCCCTCCTGTTGGAAATATGCCCTAGAGGCAATAATAAATTAGTTATTATTATTATATTTCCTTGTTCATGATAATCGTTTATTATCCATGCTATAATTGTATTGATAGGAAACTCAAATACATGTGTGGATACATAGACAACACCATGTCCCTAGCAAGCCTCTATTGGCTAGCTCGTTGATCAATAGATGGTTACGGTTTCCTAACCATGGACATTGGATGTCATTGATAACGGGATCACATCATTGGGAGAATGATGTGATGGACAAGACAATCCTAAGCCTAGCACAAAGATCGTAGTTAGGTATGCTAAAGCTTTTCTAAATGTCAAGTATCATTTCCTTAGACCATGAGATTGTGCAACTCCGGATACCGTAGGAATGCTTTGGGTGTACCAAAGCGTCTGGCAACGAATCGGGTGGCTATAAAGGTGCATTACGGTATCTCGAAAGTGTCATTGGGTTGGCACGAATCGAGGCTGGATTTGTCACTCCGGTTGACGGAGAGGTATCTCTGGGCCCACTCGGTAGGACATCATCATAATGTGCACAATGTGACCAAGGGGTTGATCACGGGATGATGTGTTACGGAGCGAGTAAAGAGACTTCTTGCGTAGCGAGATTGAACAAGGTATCGGGATACCGACGATCGAATCTCGGGCAAGTACAATACCGATAGACAAAGGGAATTGTATACGGGATCGATTGAGTCCTTGACATCGTGGTTCATCCGATGAGATCATCGTGGAACATGTAGGAGCCAACATGGGTATCCAGATCCGCTATTGGTTATTGATGGGAGAGCGTCTCGGTCATATCGCATGGTTCCCGAACCCGTAGGGTCTACACATAAGGTTCGATGGCGCTAGGGTTATAAAGGAAGTTTGTATGTGGTTACCGAATGTTGTTGAGTCCGGATGAGATCCGGACGTCACGAGGAGTTAGGAATGGTCCGGAGGTAAAGATTTATATATGGGAAGTCTGTTTTGGTCACGGAAAAGTTTGGGCGATATCGGTAATGTCTGGGACCACCGGAGGGTCGGGGTCCACCAAGTGGGGCCACCTGCCCCGAGAAGGTTGCGTGGGCCAAGTGTGGGGGAACCAGCCCCAAGGGGCTGGTGCGCCCCAAGGGGCCCAGGCGCAGGGGAGTGGGAGGGCAAACCCTAGTTGAGATGGGCCTTAAGGCCCACCTAGTGGCGCCTCCCTCTTCCCTCTTGGCCCCCCCAAACCCATCTAGGGCTGGCCGCCACCCCTAGGGGTGGAAACCCTAGAGAGGCGCAGCCTCCCTTCCCTATATATATGAGGCCAGGGGCTGCCCATAACACACGAGAACCTCTCCTCTTGGTGCAGCCACCGCCTCCTCCTCCTCCTCTCCCTAGGTGCTTGGCGAAGCCTGCGGGATGCCACGCTCCTCCATCACCATCATGCCGTTGTGCTGCTGCTGGATGGAGTCTTCCTCAACCTCTCCCTCTCTCCTTGCTGGATCAAGGCGTGGGAGGCGCCACCGGCTGTACGTGTGTTGAGCGGAGGTGCCGTCCGTTCGGCACTAGGATCTCCGGTGATTGAATCACGACAAGTACGACTCCTTCAACCCCGTTCACTTGAGCGCTTCCGCTTAGCGATCTACAAGGGTATGTAGATGCACTCTCCTTCCCTCGTTGCTAGAATCTCCATAGATTGATCTTGGTGATGCGTGAAAATTTTGAATTTCTGCTCGTTCCCCAGCAGTGGCATCATGAGCTAGGTCTATTGCGTAGATTCTTTGCACGAGTAGAACACAAAGTAGTTGTGGGCGTTGATGTTGTTCAATATGCTTACTGTTACTAGTCCAATCTTGTTTCGACGGTATTGTGGGATGAAGCGGCCGGACCGACCTTACATACTCTTACGTGAGGCAGGTTCCACCGGTGACATGCACTTGGTGCATAAGGTGGCTAGCGGGTGCCGATCTCCCACTTTAGTCGGAATGGATTCGATGAAAAGGGTCCTTATGAAGGGTAAATAGCAATTGGCATATCACGTTGTGGTTTTGCGTAGGTAAGAAGCGTTCTTGCTAGAAACCCATAGCAGCCACGTAAAACATGCAAACAACAATTAGAGGGCGTCTAACTTGTTTTTGCAGGGTATGCTATGTGATGTGATATGGCCAAGAAGAATGTGATGAATGATATGTGATGTATGAGATTGATCATGTTCTTGTAATAGGATTCACGACTTGCATGTCGATGAGTATGACAACGGCAGGAGCCATAGGAGTTGTCTTTATTTGTTGTATGACCTGCGTGTCATTGAACAACTCCATGTAATTACTTTACTTTATTGCTAACGGTAGCCATAGTAGTAGAAGTAATAAGTTGGCGAGACAACTTCATGGAACACGATGATGGAGATCATGATGATGGAGATCATGGTGTCATGCGGTGACAATGATGATCATGGAGCCCGAAGATGGAGATCAAAGGAGCAATATGATATTGGCCATATCATGTCACTACTATATTGATTGCATGTGATGTTTATCATGTTTATGCATCTTGTTTGCTTAGATCGTGGTAGTAAATAAGATGATCCCTTACACCAATTTCAAGAAGTGTTCTCCCGATTGTGCACCGTTGCTACGGTTCGTCGCTTCTTCTAAGCACCACGTGATGATCGGGTGTGATGGATTCTTACGTTCACATACAAGCGGGTGTAAGACAGATTTACAGCAAAAACACTTGGGGTTAACTTGGCGAGCCTAGCATGTACAGACATGGCCTCGGGAACACAGAGACCGAAAGGTCGAGCATGAGTCGTATAGTAGATATCGATCAACATGAAGATGTTCACCGAGTCGACTAGTCCGTCTCACGTGATGATCGGACACGGCCTGGTTGACTCGGATCATGTAATCACTTAGATGACCCGAGGGATGTCTATCTCGAGTGGGAGTTCATAAGATGAACTTAATTATCTTGAACATAGTCAAAAGACCTTTTGCAAATTATGTCATAAGCTCGCGCTTTAGTTCCTTGTTTAGATATGTTCCTAGAGAAAATATAGTTGAAAGTTGTGATGGCGATTATGCGGACGAGAAAGCTTATGTCCTTAATGCACGCTCGGTGTCTTTGAACCCCAAGCGTAGTTTGTGGATGTTCGAACATCGGACATACGTTTTGATAGTTCGTTAAGCGGTTTAGAGTTGAGGCACGAAAGGCGTTTTGAAATGTCGCGGAACATATGAGATGTTTGAGGGCTGAAATTAGGATTTCAGGCTCGTGCCCACGTCAAGAGGTATGAGACCTCCGGCGATTTTCTTAGCACGCAAACTAAGAGAAAAGCTCAATCGTTGAGTTTGTGCTCAGATTATGCGAGTGCAATGATCACTTGAATCGAGTGGGAGTTAATCTTCCGATAAGATAGTGATGTTTCTCCAAAGTCATTGCCACCAAGCTGCTAGAGCTTCGTGATGAACTATAACATATCGGGGATAGATATGATGATCCTTGAAGTGTTCGCGATGTTTGACACATGAAAGTAGAAGTCAAGTAGGAGCATCAATTGTTGATGGTTGGTAAAACCACTAGTTTCAAGAAGGGCAAGGGCAACAAGGGATACTTCATGAAACGGCAAAACATTCTTTGCTCTAGTGAAGAAACCCAAGGTTGAACCCAAACCGAGACTAAGTGCTTACGTAATAAGGGAGCAGAACCGGAGCAGAACCACCCTAGATACTTGGTAGATGAGAAGGTTGGCAAGGTCGATAGAAGTATATTGGATATACATTATGTTAATGTGTACTTTACTAGTACTCCTAGTAGCACCAGGGTATTAGATACCGGTTCAGTTGCTAAGTGTTAGTAACTCGAAATAAAAGGCTACGGACGAAACGGAGACTAGCTAAAGGTGAGCTGACGATATGTGTTGGAAGTGTTTCCAAGGTTGATGTGATCAAGCATCGCACGCTCCCTCTACCATCGAGATTGATGTTAAATCTAAATAATTGTCATTTGGTGATTGCGTTGAGCATAGACATGATTGGATTATGTCTATCATAATCTGTTATTCATTTAAGGAGAATAATGGTTACTCTATTTATTTGAATAATGCCTTCAATGGTCTTGCACCTAAAGGAATGGTTTATTGAATCTCGATCGTAGTGATACACATTTTCATGCCAAAAGATATAAGATAGTAATGATAGTACCACTGCTTGTGGCACGACCATTTGAGTCATATTGGTATAGAACGCATGAAGAAGCTCCATGTTGATGGATCTTTGGACTCACTCGTTTTGAAAAGTTTGAGACATGCGAACCATGTCTATTGGTGTATATGCATGAAGAAACTCCATGCAAATGGACCGTTTGGACTCACTTGATTTTGAATCACTTGAGATATGCAAATCATACCACATGGGCAAGATGACGAAAAGCCTCGTTTGATAAGATGGAACAAGATAGCAACTTGTTGGAAGTAACACATTTTGATGTGTGCAGTCCAATGAGTGTTGAGGCATCTGATGAATATCGTTATGTTCTTACTTCACAAATGATTCGAGTAGATGTTGAGTACTTGATGAAACACAAGTCTGAATTATTGAATGGTTCAAGTAATTTCAGAGTGAAGTTGAAGATCATCGTGACAAGAGGATAAAATGTCTATGATATGATCATAGAGATGAGTATCTGAGTTCTGAGCTTTGGCACACAATTAAGACATTGTGGAAATTGTTTCACAATTAATACCGGCTGGAACACCATAGTTTGATGGTGTGTCCGAACATCATAGTTGCACCCTATTGGATATGGTGCGTACCATGATGTCTCTCATCGAATTACCATTATCGTTTATGGGTTAGGCATTAGAGACAACCACACTCACTTTAATAGGGCACCACGTAATTCCGTTGAGGCGACACCGTTTGAACTATGGTTTGGAGAAACCTAAGTTGTCGTTTCTTAAAAGTTTGGGGCTGCGGACGCTTATGTGAAAAAGTTTCAGGTTGATAAGCTCGAACCCAAAGGACAAAATGCATCTTCATAGGACACCCAAAATAGTTGGGTATACCTCCTAATTCAGATCCGAAAGCAATAGGGATTGTTTCTTGAATCGGGTCCTTTCTCGAGGAAAAGTTCGTCTCGAAAAGTTGAGTGGGAGGATGGTGGAGACTTGATGAGGTTATTGAACCGTCACTTCAACTAGTGTGTAGCAGGGCACGGAAGTTGTTCCCATGGCACCTACACCAATTGAAGTAGAAGCTTATGATATTGATCATGAAGTTTTGGATCAAGTCACTAGCATTACCTCGTGGGGTGACAAGGATGCATACTACTTGAGTGGTACGCAATCCTGTCTTGAAGGTCATGTTGCTAGACAACAATGAACCTCGAGCTATGGAGAAGCAATGGTGGGCCCAAATTCCGACAAATGGTTAGAAGCCATGAAATCCGAGATAGGATCCATGTATCGAGAACAAAGCATGGACTTTGGTGGACTTGCCGATGATTGGCAAGCCATTGCAATAAATGGATCTTTAAGAAGAAGGCGGACGTGGGCGGTAATAGCACCGTCTATGAAGCTCTACTTGTGGCAAAGAGTTTTTCACAAGTTCAAGGAGTTGACTACGATGAGATTCTCTAATTAAGTAGCGATGCTTAAGTCCGTCGGAATCATGTTAGCATAAGCTGCATTTATGAAATCTGGCAGATGGATGTCAAAATGAGTTTCCTTACCGGTTTTAGAAGGAAAGGTTGTATGTGATACAATCGAAAAGTTTTGTCGATCCTAAGGATGCTAGAAGGTATGCTGGCTCCAGCGATCCTTTCTAAGGACTGGAGTAAGCATCTCGGAGTTGGAATGTGTGCTTTGATGAGATGATCAAAGATTTTGGGTTTGTACAAAGTTTATGAGAAACTTGTATTTCCAAACAAGTGAGTGGGAGCACTATAGAATTTTTGATGAGTATATGTTGTTGACATATTGTTGATCAGAAATGATGTAGAATTTTCTGTGAAGCATATAGGGTTATTTGAAAAGTGTTTTTCAAGTGAAAACCTGGATTAAGCCACTTGAACATTGAGCATCAAGATCTATGAGGATAGATCAAAAACCGTTCAATAGTACTTTCAAATGAGCACATACCTTGACATGATCTTGAAGGTGTTCAAGATGGATCAGTCAAAGAAGGAGTTCTTGCCTGAGTTGTAAGGTATGAAGTTAAGAGTTAAAAGCTCGACCACGGCAGAAAAGAGAGAAAGGGCGAAGGTCGTCCCTATGCTTTGAGACATAGGCTCTATAGTATGCTATCTTGTGTACCACACCGGAAGTGTGCCTTGCCATGAGTCGGTCATAGGGTACAAGAATGATCCAGAATGGATCATTGGACAATGATCAAAATTGTCCTTGGAGTAAATAAGGACATGTTTCTCGATTATGGAGGTGGTAAAGAGTTGGCGTAAAGGGTTACGTCGATGCAAGCTTTAACACCTATCCGAGTGACTCGAGTAGCAAACCGGATCGTATAGTGGAGCAACCATTTGGAATAGCTTCAAGTGGGCGTGAAAGCAGCATTTATAATATGACCTAGAAATTTGCAAAGCACACACGGATCTGAAAGGTTCAGACCGTTGACTAAAACCCGTTGACTAAAACCTCTCTCACAAGCAAAACATGATCAAACCTCGAAATCATTGAGTCTTAATCACATGGTGATGTGAACTAGTTTGAGACACTAGTAGACTCTTTGGATGTTTGGTCACATGGCGATGTGACCTATCGATGTTAATCACATGGCGATGTGAACTAGATTATTGACTCTAGTGCAAGTGGGAGACTGTTGGAAATATGCCTAGAGGCAATAATAAATTAGTTATTATTATTATATTTCCTTGTTCATGATAATCGTTTATTATCCATGCTATAATTGTATTGATAGGAAACTCAAATACATGTGTGGATACATAGACAACACCATGTCCCTAGCAAGCCTCTATTGGCTAGCTCGTTGATCAATAGATGGTTACGGTTTCCTAACCATGGACATTGGATGTCATTGATAACGGGATCACATCATTGGGAGAATGATGTGATGGACAAGACCCAATCCTAAGCCTAGCACAAAGATCGTAGTTAGTATGCTAAAGCTTTTCTCAATGTCAAGTATCATTTCCTTAGACCATGAGATTGTGCAACTCCGGATACCGTAGGAATGCTTTGGGTGTACCAAGCGTCTGGCAACGGCGGGTGGCTATAAAGGTGCATTACGGTATCTCCGAAAGTGTCATTGGGTTGGCACGAATCGAGGCTGGGATTTGTCACTCCGGTTGACGGAGAGGTATCTCTGGGCCCACTCGGTAGGACATCATCATAATGTGCACAATGTGACCAAGGGGTTGACCACGGGATGATGTGTTACGGAGCGAGTAAAGAGACTTGCCGTAGCGAGATTGAACAAGGTATCGGGATACCGACGATCGAATCTCGGGCAAGTACAATACCGATAGACAAAGGGAATTGTATACGGGATCGATTGAGTCCTTGACATCGTGGTTCATCCGATGAGATCATCGTGGAACATGTGGGAGCCAACATGGGTATCCAGATCCGCTGTTGGTTATTGACGGGAGAACGTCTCGGTCATGTTCGCATGGTTCCCGAACCCGTAGGGTCTACACATAAGGTTCGATGGCGCTAGGGTTATAAAGGAAGTTTGTATGTGGTTACCGAATGTTGTTGAGTCCGGATGAGATCCGGACGTCACGAGGAGTTCGGAATGGTCCGGAGGTAAAGATTTATATATGGAAGTCTGTTTTGGTCAAAGAAAAAGTTTGGGCGATATCGGTAATGTCTGGGACCAGGGAGGGTCCGGGGTCCACCAAGTGGGGCCACCTGCCCGAGAAGGTTGCGTGGGCCAAGTGTGGGAGGAACCAGCCCCAAGGGGCTGGTGCGCCCACAAGGGGCCCAAGCGCAAGGGGAGTGGGAGGGCAAAGCCTAGTTCAGATGGGCCTTAAGGCCCACCTAGTGGCGCCCCTCTTCCCCTCTTGGCCGCCCCCCAAACCCATCTAGGGCTGGCCGCCACCCCTAGGGGTGGAAACCCTAGAGGGCGCAGCCCTCCCTTCCCTATATATATGAGGCCACAGGGGCTGCCCATAACACACGAGAACCTCTCCTCTTGGTGCAGCCACCTCTCCTCCTCCTCCTCTCCCTAGGTGCTTGGCGAAGCCTGCGGGATGCCACGCTCCTCCATCACCATCATGCCGTTGTGCTGCTGCTGGATGGAGTCTTCCTCAACCTCTCCTCTCTCCTTGCTGGATCAAGGCGTGGGAGGCGTCACCGGGCTGTACGTGTGTTGAACGCGGAGGTGCCGTCCGTTTGGCACTAGGATCTCCGGTGATTGAATCACGACAGTACGACTCCTTCAACCCTGTTCACTTGAGCGCTTCCGCTTAGCGATCTACAAGGGTATGTAGATGCACTCTCCTTCCCTCGTTGCTAGAATCTCCATAGATTGATCTTGGTGATGCGTGAAAATTTTGAATTTTGCTCGTTCCCCAACAAAGTGGCATCATGAGCTAGGTCTATTGCGTAGATTCTTTGCACGAGTAGAACACAAAGTAGTTGTGGGCGTTGATGTTGTTCAATATGCTTACCGTTACTAGTCCAATCTTGTTTCGACGGTATTGTGGGATGAAGCGGCCGGACCGACCTTACACGTACTCTTCGTGAGATGAGTTCCACCGATCGACATGCACTTGGTGCATAAGGTGGCTAGCGGGTGCCGATCTCCCACTTTAGTCGGAATGGATTCGATGAAAAGGGTCCTTATGAAGGGTAAATAGCAATTGGCATATCACGTTGTGGTTTTGCGTAGGTAAGAAGCGTTCTTGCTAGAAACCCATAGCAGCCACGTAAAACATGCAAACAACAATTAGAGGACGTCTAACTTGTTTTTGCAGGGTATGCTATGTGATGTGATATGGTCAAGAAGAATGTGATGAATGATATGTGATGTATGAGATTGATCATGTTCTTGTAATAGGATTCACGACTTGCATGTCGATGAGTATGACAACGGCAGGAGCCATAGGAGTTGTCTTTATTTATTGTATGACCTGCGTGTCATTGAACAACTCCATGTAATTACTTTACTTTATTGCTAACCGGTAGCCATAGTAGTAGAAGTAATAAGTTGGCGAGACAACTTCATGGAGACACGATGATGGAGATCATGATGATGGAGATCATGGTGTCATGCGGTGACAATGATGATCATGGAGCCTCAAGATGGAGATCAAAGGAGCAATATGATATTGGCCATATCATGTCACTACTATATTGATTGCATGTGATGTTTATCATGTTTATGCATCTTGTTTGCTTAGATCGACGGTAGTAAATAAGATGATCCCTTACACCAATTTCAAGAAGTGTTCTCCCGATCGTGCACCGTTGCTACAGTTTCGTCGCTTCTAAGCACCACGTGATGATCGGGTGTGATGGATTCTTACGTTCACATACAACGGGTGTAAGACAGATTTACACAAAAACACTTGGGGTTAACTTGACGAGCCTAGCATGTACAGACATGGCCTCGGGAACACAGAGACCGAAAGGTCGAGCATGAGTCGTATAGTAGATACGATCAACATGAAGATGTTCACCGAGTCGACTAGTCCGTCTCACGTGATGATCGGACACGGCCTGGTTGACTCGGATCATGTAATCACTTAGATGACCAGAGGGATGTCTATCTGAGTGGGAGTTCATAAGATGAACTTAATTATCTTGAACATAGTCAAAAGACCTTTTGCAAATTATGTCATAAGCTCGCGCTTTAGTTCCTTTGTTTAGATATGTTCCTAGAGAAAATATAGTTGAAAGTTGTGATGAGCGATTATGCGGACGAGAGAAAGCTTATGTCCTTAATGCACGCTCGGTGTCTTTGAACCCCAAGCGTAGTTTGTGGATGTTGCGAACATCGGACATACACGTTTTGATAGTTCGATTAAGCGGTTTAGAGTTGAGGCACGAAAGACGTTTTGAAATGTCGCGGAACATATGAGATGTTTGAGGGCTGAAATTAGGATTTCGGGCTCGTGCCCACGCCAAGAGGTATGAGACCTCCGACGATTTTCTTAGCCTGCAAACTAAGAGAGAAAAGCTCAATCGTTGAGTTTGTGCTCAGATTGTGCGAGTGCAATGATCACTTGAATCGAGTGGGAGTTAATCTTCCTGATAAGATAGTGATGTTTCTCCAAAGTCATTGCCACCAAGCTGCTAGAGCTTCGTGATGAACTATAACATATCGGGGATAGATATGATGATCCTTGAAGTGTTCGCGATGTTTGACACCGCGAAAGTAGAAGTCAAGTAGGAGCATCAATTGTTGATGGTTGGTAAAACCACTAGTTTCAAGAAGGGCAAGGGCAACAAGGGATACTTCATGAAGCGGCAAAACAGATTGCTGCTCTAGTGAAGAAACCCAAGGTTGAACCCAAACCCGAGACTAAGTGCTTACGTAATAAGGGGAACAGAACCTTTGGAGCAGAACCACCCTAGATACTTGGTAGATGAGAAGGTTGGCAAGGTCGATAGAAGTATATTGGATATACATTATGTTAATGTGTACTTTACTAGTACTCCTAGTAGCACCAGGTATTAGATACGGTTCGGTTGCTAAGTGTTAGTAACTCGAAATAAAAGGCTACGGACGAAACGGAGACTAGCTAAAGGTGAGCTGACGATATGTGTTGGAAGTGTTTCCAAGGTTGATGTGATCAAGCATCGCACGCTCCCTCTACCATCGAGATTGATGTTAAATCTAAATAATTGTCATTTGGTGATTGCGTTGAGCATAGACATGATTGGATTATGTCTATCGCAATACGGTTATTCATTTAAGGAGAATAATGGTTACTCTATTTATTTGAATAATGCCTTCAATGGTCTTGCACCTAAAGGAATGGTTTATTGAATCTCGATCGTAGTGATACACATTTTCATGCCAAAAGATATAAGATAGTAATGATAGTACCACCTGCTTGTGGCACAGCCATTTGAGTCATATTGGTATAGAACGCATGAAGAAGCTCCATGTTGATGGATCTTTGGACTCACTCGTTTTTGAAAAGTTTGAGACATGCGAACCATGTCTATTGGTGTATATGCATGAAGAAACTCCATGCAAATGGACCGTTTGGACTCACTTGATTTTGAATCACTTGAGATATGCAAATCATACCACATGGGCAAGATGACAGAAAAGCCTCGTTTCAGTAAGATGGAACAAGATAGCAACTTGTTGGAAGTAACACATTTTGATGTGTGCAGTCCAATGAGTGTTGAGGCATGCAGTGAATATCGTTATGTTCTTACTTCACAAATGATTCGAGTAGATGTTGAGTACTTGATGAAACACAAGTCTGAATTATTGAATGGTTCAAGTAATTTCAGAGTGAAGTTGAAGATCATCGTGACAAGAGGATAAAATGTCTATGATATGATCATAGAGATGAGTATCTGAGTTACGAGCTTTGGCACACAATTAAGACATTGTGGAAATTGTTTCACAATTAATACCGCCTGGAACACCATAGTTTGATGGTGTGTCCGAACATCATAGTTGCACCCTATTGGATATGGTGCGTACCATGATGTCTCTCATCGAATTACCATTATCGTTTATGGGTTAGGCATTAGAGACAACCACACTCACTTTAATAGGGCACCACGTAATTCCGTTGAGACGACACCGTTTGAACTATGGTTTGGAGAAACCTAAGTTGTCGTTTCTTAAAAGTTTGGGGCTGCGACGCTTATGTGAAAAAGTTTCAGGTTGATAAGCTCGAACCCAAAGCGGACAAAATGCATCTTCATAGGACACCCAAAACAGTTGGGTATACCTCCTAATTCAGATCCGAAAGCAATAGGGATTGTTTCTTGAATCGGGTCCTTTCTCGAGGAAAAGTTCGTCTCGAAAAGTTGAGTGGGAGGATGGTGGAGACTTGATGAGGTTATTGAACCGTCACTTCAACTAGTGTGTAGCAGGGCACAGGAAGTTGTTCCCATGGCACCTACACCAATTGAAGTAGAAGCTTATGATATTGATCATGAAGTTTTGGATCAAGTCACTAACGTACCTCGTAGGGTGACAAGGATGCATACTACTTCAGAGTGGTACGCAATCCTGTCTTGAAGGTCATGTTGCTAGACAACAATGAACCTACGAGCTATGGAGAAGCAATGGTGGGCCCAAATTCCGACAAATGGTTAGAAGCCATGAAATCCGAGATAGGATCCATGTATCAGAACAAAGCATGGACTTTGGTGGACTTGCCCGATGATTGGCAAGCCATTGCAATAAATGGATCTTTAAGAAGAAGACGGACGTGGACGGTAATAGCACCGTCTATGAAGCTCTACTTGTGGCAAAGAGTTTTTTCACAAGTTCAAGGAGTTGACTACGATGAGATTCTCTAATTCGTAGCGATGCTTAAGTCCGTCGGAATCATGTTAGCATAAGCTGCATTTATGAAATCTGGCAGATGGATGTCAAAATGAGTTTCCTTACCAGTTTTCGTAAGGAAAGGTTGTATGTGATACAATCAGAAAAGTTTTGTCGATCCTAAGGATGCTAGAAGGTATCTTGGCTCAGCGATCCTTTCTAAGGACCGGAGTAAGCATCTCGGAGTTGGAATGTGTGCTTTGATGAGATGATCAAAGATTTTGGGTTTGTACAAAGTTTATGAGAAACTTGTATTTCCAAACAAGTGAGTGGGAGCACTATAGAATTTTTGATGAGTATATGTTGTTGACATATTGTTGATCAGAAATGATGTAGAATTTTCTGTGAAGCATATAGGGTTATTTGAAAAGTGTTTTCAAGTGAAAACCTGGATTAAGCCACTTGAACATTGAGCATCAAGATCTATGAGGATAGATCAAAACCGCTCAATAGTACTTTCAAATGAGCACATACCTTGACATGATCTTGAAGGTGTTCAAGATGGATCGATCAAAGAAGGAGTTCTTGCCTGAGTTGTAAGGTATGAAGTTAAGAGTTAAAAGCTCGACCACGGCAGAAAAGAGAGAAAGGACGAAGGTCGCCCCTATGCTTCGTACATAGGCTCTATAGTATGCTATCTTTGTGTACCACACCGAAGTGTGCCTTGCCATGAGTCGGTCAAGGGTACAAGAATGATCCAGAATGGATCATTGGACAATGATCAAAATTGTCCTTGGAGTAAATAAGGACATGTTTCTCGATTATGGAGGTGGTAAAGAGTTCGGCGTAAAGGGTTACGTCGATGCAAGCTTTAACACCTATCCGAGTGACTCTGAGTAGCAAACCGGATACGTATAGTGGAGCAACCATTTGGAATAGCTTCAAGTGGAGCGTGAAAGCAGCATTTATAATATGACCTAGAAATTTGCAAAGCACACACGGATCTGAAAGGATCAGACCCGTTGACTAAAACCCGTTGACTAAAACCTCTCTCACAAGCAAAACATGATCAAACCTCAGAAATCATTGAGTCTTAATCACATGGTGATGTGAACTAGTTTGAGACACTAGTAGACTCTTTGGATGCTGGTCACATGGCGATGTGACCTATCAGTGTTAATCACATGACGATGTGAACTAGATTATTGACTCTAGTGCAAGTGGGAGACTGTTGGAAATATGCCCTAGAGGCAATAATAAATTAGTTATTATTATTATATTTCCTTGTTCATGATAATCGTTTATTATCCATGCTATAATTGTATTGATAGGAAACTCAAATACATGTGTGGATACATAGACAACACCATGTCCCTAGCAAGCCTCTATTGGCTAGCTCGTTGATCAATAGATGGTTACGGTTTCCTAACCATGGACATTGGATGTCATTGATAACGGATCACATCATTGGGAGAATGATGTGATGGACAAGACCCAATCCTAAGCCTAGCACAAAGATCGTAGTTAGTATGCTAAAGCTTTTCTAAATGTCAAGTATCATTTCCTTAGACCATGAGATTGTGCAACTCCGGATACCGTAGGAATGCTTTGGGTGTACCAAACGTCACAACATAACTGGGTGGCTATAAAGGTGCATTACGGTATCTCCGAAAGTGTCATTGGGTTGGTACGAATCGAGATCAGGATTTGTCACTCCGGTTGACGGAGAGGTATCTCTGGGCCCACTCGGTAGGACATCATCATAATGTGCACAATGTGACCAAGGGGTTGATCACGGATGATGTGTTACGAACGAGTAAAGAGACTTGCCGTAACGAGATTGAACAAGGTATCGGGATACCGACGATCGAATCTCGGGCAAGTACAATACCGATAGACAAAGGGAATTGTATACGGATCGATTGAGTCCTTGACATCGTGGTTCATCCGATGAGATCATCGTGGAACATGTGGGAGCCAACATGGGTATCCAGATCCGCTGTTGGTTATTGATGGGAGAACGTCTCGGTCATGTTCATGGTTCCCGAACCCGTAGGGTCTACACTTAAGGTTCGATGACGCTAGGGTTATAAAGGAAGTTTGTATGTGGTTACCGAATGTTGTTGAGTCTCGGATGAGATCCCGGACGTCACGAGGAGTTCGGAATGGTCCGGAGGTAAAGATTTATATATGGAAGTCCTGTTTTGGTCACCGGAAAAGTTTGGGCGATATCGGTAATGTCTGGGACCACCGGAGGGTCCTGGGTCCACCAAGTGGGGCCACCTGCCCGAGAAGGTTGCGTGGGCCAAGTGTGGGAGGAACCAGCCCCAAGGGGCTGGTGCGCCCCACAAGGGGCCCAAGGCGCAGGGGAGTGGGAGGGCAAACCCTAGTTCAGATGGGCCTTAAGGCCCACCTAGTGGGCGCCTCCCTCTTCCCTCTTGGCCCCCCCAAACCCATCTAGGGCTGGCCGCCACCCCTAGGGGTGGAAACCCTAGAGGGGCGCAGCCCTCCCTTCCCTATATATATGAGGCCACAGGGGCTGCCCATAACACACGAGAACCTCTCCTCTTGGTGCAGCCCTGCCTCTCCTCCTCCTCCTCTCCCTAGGTGCTTGGCGAAGCCCTGCGGGATTGCCACGCTCCTCCATCACCATCATGCCGTTGTGCTGCTGCTGGATGGAGTCTTCCTCAACCTCTCCTCTCTCCTTGCTGGATCAAGGCGTGGGAGACGCCACCGGCTGTACGTGTGTTGAACGCGGAGGTGCCGTCTGTTCGGCACTAGGATCTCCGTGATTGAATCACGACAAGTACGACTCCTTCAACCCCGTTCACTTGAACGCTTCCGCTTAGCGATCTACAAGGGTATGTAGATGCACTCTCCTTCCCTCGTTGCTAGAATCTCCATAGATTGATCTTGGTGATGCGTAGAAAATTTTGAATTTCTGCTACGTTCCCCAACACCTCCATGTGCGTGTCAGCCTAAAATCTGGGATGCGCCTGAAGGATAAAACAAAACCACTGATCCTAGTAGCCCCTGAGACTCAGGTCGATTCGCGAAATCATCCTAAGGATCAAGTCCTTGCTCGACAACATAGTTTAGGAATATAAATATGGTGCGCAGTAGCTCCCGAGACTCAGGTTGGGTGCGGGCGACCAACTTGAGGATTGTAATCTCCTCAGAAACTATTTTGCACATTGACTTTTCTGCATTGAATCAACAATGCAGTAGCCCCCAAGACTTGGGTTGGGCACATGGACGACCCTAGGATCATATATCCTTGGGAACTTGTTCAGTCGGCGTTTGAGTGTCGCCATCACCAAGGTGTAGGTCGGTAGGAAAGATGTCGAGCTGCGGGTCGGAAAAGATTTCCCGAGCTGATTTATTACACATGGCACCTCGGTCAAGAGAATGTCCCTCCTCCTGAAGGAGAAACATAAAATAGGTTAAAGGTGTCATCAGTTCGAATAACCAGAAAACTTATGTAAAAAGCTTTATGTCTGAATTAGATCAAGTCTTTTTGGTGCCAAGCCAAAAAATTGGTCTTAAAACTAGTTGCGCTTCCGTCGTGCTTTAACATGATACATCCGATCTCCAGACTTCAAATGGGTCAGCCTTCAGCTTCAACCTCCTTTCCCGAAGGCGGAGTGCTTCTCATTATGCCAGTTTAGCAAACTAAACTCGAGCGTCTTTAGAGAGAAACCAGGCTATCCAGCTATTGACCACACACTCGCGTCAGAAAAAGGCGTAGTAGAAAAAGACTTTGCAACGACTAAAAGAAAACATTTATTATAAAACGGCTCATTTAAATTAAGAGCCCCCAGTTAAATTGGGTAAAGGAGTTTTTAACAAACTAAGATTTTGACAAATAACTATTTATTTAACACAAATATAATGCTTGGTTGAACCGCACAAAAATGCCCAGTGCCAGTTGTTGTTTTTTTCCTTGTTTTTGTCTTTACAAAAAAATAAATACCAAACAGAGTCCAAATGGAACGAAACTTTTTGACGATTTTTCTTAGGCCACAAGACACCCTGGAAGCTTCGGGAGGAGTCCAGAAGAGCCACGAGATGGCCACAAGCTTGGAGGGCGCGCCCGCCAAGCTTGTGCCCCCCTCGTGGCACTTCCAACCCAAATTTTTCTTCTATAAATACCCAAAAATTCCCCGTAGACCAGAGGCCACACCAAAAAAACTTTACCACCGCCGCAAGTCTCTGACTTCGTGAGATCCCATTTGGGGACCTTTGAAAGGACATGCGGTGCCCCCATGTGTGGTTTTGGTAATTGATGACATTCTCTATGGACTAATGGTTGCATTGAGTTATATTTGAAGGATTTGTCCATAGGCTTTTCTTGAAGTCCATGTGTTGGTTTCAAGGAGTTTATGTGTTGACCAAGGTGCTATTAAGGAATTATCCAAAGATTGGTCATGTGAGTGTTGAGCTTATTGCAAGCATGTCTTGAAGGAGAAGATTGTGTGATCATTCATGTTTACCTTCAAGACATCATCCAAACGAAGAGAGTTGGAAAGATTCAAGGTTGATCAAGACTAAGTCAAGAGTGAATCAAGTTGATCAACTCACAAAGCGTAGAAGATGTACCGAGAGGGATCAAGTGATCCCATGGTATGGTAAGCATTGTCCATTACGCTTTGTGTGCTAACCCATGGTCTTCGTGAGAGTTCTTTGTGGGGTTAGGTTGCGGTGTGCAAGTTCAAGTGATGCATCACGAAGAGATCAAGTTCTTGAAGCTTGCCGTCCATTTGGTGACAATGGACTTGTGAAGATGTGCGGGAGAGTGGCTCACCCATAGTGGAGTATGGGGGAGCAATCAACTAGTCTTCTCCGAGCCAACGCAATCAAGAAAGGTGGTCCAACTTGAGGGAGTCAAGATCTTCATCATCTAGCTCAAGTGGACCATGTGCAAGGCAAAGGTTTGCCCTTGATAGGTTTTCTATTTTACCGGTCTCATGGTAGTTGTGGAAGACCGGGTTATAGGATCGTTTGCCGTACTATCAAGGGGGGCTCTCGATGAGTTGCTTGATCGTATCGTTCGTAGAGAGCTCAAACCATTGCATCCTTGCATCATCTTTTTGGTTCTTGTTTGGGTCTTCTCCTTGTGAGTTTTGGAGCTTATGGTCATTTTTATGACAAGCTCGAGTTCATTGAAAACGGAGTTCTCATGCATCTTCTATGATGTTTTCGATGTTGGAGGGTATGCCGGTTCTTCTCGGTTGGAGGTTTCACTCCTTTGTTTGCTAAGCATACTTCTCGCTGTTTTGATGCTACTCGTTGTCTTGTTTCAAACAAGCTTGAGTTTGCTCAATTCGGAGCTCATATGAAGAAGTTATGGCAGTTCTGGTTTTCTTGGAGTATTCTTTGTTTTCATGGTTGTGGCTTAAGGTTGGTGCCAGTGGTAGTACCCATGGTCTCACAATGTAGTACCCGAAGCCCCCAGAGGTAGTACCGCCCACGAAGCGGTAGTACCGCTCTAAGATGTAGTACCGCCACGCAGAGCGGTAGTACCGCCTCGGCTTCGGCCGTAGTACCGCGTAGTACCGCGCCTCTGCCGCCTCGATTCAAACGGTGTGTTCTCGTGTCGGGTTTTGCGGCACTAGTAGCGGCGATAGAAGCGGTAGTACCGCTCGAGCGGTAGTACCGCTCTACTCCCGATGTAGTACCGCTCTGGGGCCATGACTGACTTTCTCTTCTTCAGCGGTAGTACGGCTGGATAGGAGCGGTAGTACCGCCCTCGGTAGTACCGCCTTCCCTAGCGGTAGTACCGCTCTGTCTTGGGCTGTTCATGGGGTAACAGTTGGATTTTCCCCTCCTATAAAAAGGGTCTTCTTCCCCATTGAATCTTATCCTTTGAGCTCGTGTTCTTCCCCCATTGTTGACCTTCTCCGAGCTTGCTATCTCTCAATCCCTCCATGGATTCTTGCTAGTTTTGGGGAAAAAGAGAGAGATCTAGATCCACATTTCCACCAATCACTTTCTCCTCTATGTGAGGGGAACCCCTTGGATCTAGTTCTTGGAGTTCTTGGTGTTCTCCTTCTTGTTCTTCCTCTCATTTTCCTCCCTAGCATTAGTTGCTTTGGTGGGATTTGAGAGAGAAGGACTTAGGCACTCCGTGTGCCCTTGCCATTGCATTTGTGCATCGGTTTGAGTTCTCCACGGTGATACGTGGAAGTTACAAGTTGAGAAGCTTATTACTCTTGGGTGCTTGGTGCCCTTGAGCTTGTTCCTCTTGGGTGCTTGGGCGCCCTAGGCAGTTAGTGGTGTTTGAGCTCAATCATTGTGGTGTAAAGCTCCGGCAAGCGTCGGGTCTCCAATTAGGTTGTGGAGATCGCCTTGAGCAATTTGACGGTACCGTGACCGCCCCAAGGGTTGCCAAAGTGTACGGGTTGGTGACCGCCCCAAGGGTTGCCATTTGTATGGGTTCGGTGACCGCCCTCAAGGGTCCCTTAGTGGAATCACGGCATCTTGCATTGTGCGAGGGCGTGAGGAGATTCTGATGGCCCTAGTGGCTTCTTGGGAGCATTGTGCCTCCACACCGCTCCAAACGGAGATTAGCATCCGCAAGGGTGTGAACTTCGGGATACATCGTCGTCTCCGCGTGCCTCGGTTATCTCTTACCCGAGCCCCTTTACTTATGTACTTTACTTTGTGATAGCCATATTGTTCTTTGTCATATATCTTGCTATCACATAGTTGCTTATCTTGCTTAGCATAAGTTGTTGGTGCACATAGGTGAGCCTAGTTGTTGTAGGTTTTGTGCTTGACAAATTAACCGTTAGGTTTATTCCGCATTTGTTCAAGCCTAAACCGTAATTATTTTAAAGCGCCTATTCACCCCCCCCCCTCTAGGCGACATCCTCGATCTTTCAACCTTTTTCGGTACTCTGCCGGAGGGGATTCGATCACGGAGGGCTTCTACATCAACCTTGTTGCCATACTGATGATGTGTGAGTAGTTTACCACAGACCTACGGGTCCATAGCTAGTAGCTAGATGACTTCTTCTCTCTCTTTGATCTTCAATACAATGTTCTCCTCGATGTTCTTGGAGATCTATTCGATGTAATCTTCGTTTGTGGTGTGTTTGTTGAGACCCGATGAATTGTGGGTTTATGATCAGATTATCTATGAATATTATTTGAGTCTTCTCTGAACTCTTTTATGCATGATTTATATAGCTTTGTATTTCTCTCCGATCTATTCATTTGGTTTGGCCAACTAGATTGATTTTTCTTGCAATGGGAGAGGTGCTTTGTAATGGGTTCAATCTTGCGGTGCTCAATCCTAGTGACAAAAAGGGACATGACACGTATTTGTATTGTTGCCATTAAGGATAAAAAGATGGGTTTTATTCATATTGATTGGATCTATCCCTCTACATCATGTCATCTTGCTTAAGGCGTTACTTCGTTCTTTTTAACTTACTACACCAGATGCATGCTGGATATCGGTCGATGTGTGGAGTAATAGTAGTAGATGCAGGCAGGAGTCGGTCTACTTGTCTCGGACGAATGCCTATATACATGATCATTGCCTTGGATATCTTCATAACTATGCACTTTTCTATCAATTGCTCAACAGTAATTTCTTTACCCACCATATGCTTTCTTTCAAGAGAGAAGCCTCTAGTGAAAACTATGGCCTTCGGGTCTATCTTTTATCATATTATTTTCATATCTACAAAATCAAAAATCCAAAAATACCTTGCTGCAATTTATTTACTCTTATTTTATTTCCATCACTATCAGATCTCATCCTTGCAAGTAACTATGAAGGGATTGACAACCCCTTTATCGCGTTGGGTGTAAGTGTTGGTTTGTTTGTGTGGGTGCAATTATTGGAGACTTGTGTGTTCCTCCCACTGGATTGATACCTTGGTTCTCAACTGAGGGAAATACTTATCTCTACTTTGCTGCATCACCCTTTCCTCTTCAAGAGAAAAACCAACGCAAGCTCAAGAAGTAGTAAGAAGAATTTATGGCGCCGTTGTCGGGGAGGATCTACCTCAAGCCTACCAAGTACCCGTCATAAACTGTCATATCTTGCATCTACATTATTTTTTGTTTGCCTCTAGTTTTCCTCTCCTCCACTTCCAAAATGTTTTCAGAAAAATACAAAAATATTTGCCTTCTTTCCGTTTGCCTTTTCCTTTGCTTTTTGTTTGCTTGTGTGTTAGATTGCTTGCTTTGTCACGATGTCTCAAGAAAATACAAAGTTGTCTCAAGAAAAGTTGCTTAAGTTTGATGATGTGGCTAGGAACGTTGATAGAGTTTCTCATGAGATTGATTCCCTTAAGATTAGATCTATGCCACCGAAGCTTGATATTAATGGGTCTATGAAAGCTATTCAAATTTCTATTAATGAAAGTAGGGAGAGAACCGCTAGAATGCGAGCTAAGAGAGAATGGCTAGAAAAATTATGTTCTTCTGGTTTTTGCGATATCATGATGAAGATCTTAAAGTGACTGGTGTGACTCCTTTGAATCTTTGTTGGCTAATATAAAACTTGATAAAGAAGGAACTGGAGAGGAGTCAACTTTAGCTAGAAGGCGTCCCAATAATTTGGAGGGTGAAGATCTTACTGAAAAAATTGATGAAAGTGGGTTTGGCGAGGTTAAAACTTTAACTAGTGATCTGACCACTCTTTTGGATTACAAGGAATTTAATTATGATAATTGTTCTTTGATTGAGTGTATTTCCTTGTTACAATCCATGCTTAATTCACCTCATGCTTATAATCAAAATAAGGCTTTTACTAAACATATCGTTTATGCTATGATGAAATCTTTTGAAGAAAAACTTGACTTGGAAGTTTCAATCCCAAGAAAGTTATATGATGAATGGGAATCTACTATTAAAATTAAGATTAAAGATTATGAGTGGAATGCTTTATGTGATTTGGGTGCTAGCGTTTCCACTATTCCAAAATCTTTATGTGATGTGCTAGGCTTCCATAAACTTGATGGTTGTTCTTTAAATTTGCACTAACGGATTCCACTATTAAGAAACCTATGGGAAGAATTAATGATGTTATTATTATTTCAAATAGGAATAATGTGCCCGTAGATTTCATTGTGCTTGGTATTGGTTGCAATCCTTCATGCCCCATAATTCTTGGTAGACCTTTCCTTAGAACGATTGGTGCAATTATTGATATGAAAGAAGGAAACATTGGATTCCAATTTCCATTAACGAAGGGCATGGAACACTTTCCAAGAACGAAAATTAAGTTACCATATGAATCTATTATGAGGTCCACTTATGGATTGAATACCAAAAATGACAAAACCTAGATCTATGCAATATGCCTAGCTAGGGGCGTAAAACGATAGCGCTTGTTGGGAGGAAACCCAATATTATTTTATGTTTTTGCTTTTTCTTCAGTTTTTCAATAAATATGCAATTATGCTTCTGTTATGATTATGTTTTAGTATTTTAATCAGTGTTTGTGCCAAGTAAGACCTTTAGGATGGTTTGGGTGATAGTTGATTCGATTCTGTTGAAAAACATAAACTTTTGCGCCCAGTTCTGGAATTTTGTAAATTCACAAAAACGTTATTTTGCTCTGAATTTTTTACACAAGATTGATATGCAAATTGCCTATGTTTTCCTAATTTTTTAGAATTTTTGGAGTTACAAAAGTTTGACTAATGTCCAGATTACTACAAACTGTTCTGTTTTTGACAGATTCTGTCTTCTTTGTGTTGTTCGCTTGTTTTGATAAATCTATGGGTTGCATCAAGGGGTATGAACCATGGTGAAGTTAGAATATAGTAGTTATAATGCAAATATAAAATTGGAATGAGTTTACAACAATACCTAAAAGTGGTGGCTCACGAGTTTTCTGTTGAGTTTTGTGTTGTGAAGTTTTCAAGTTTTGGGTGAAGTTTCGATGGGCTAAGGAATAAGGAGTGGCAAGATCCTAAGATTGGGGATTCCCATGGCACCCCAAGATAATATTCAAGGACAACCAAGCGTCTAAGCTTGGGGTTTCCCAGGATGGCATCCCCTCTTTTGTCTACAATCCATCGTAAATTACTTGAGGCTATATTTTTATTCACTACATGATATGTGTTTTGCTTGGAGCGTAGTGTATTATGTGAGTCTTTGCTTTATTTTCTTTTTAGTTTTCCACAATAATCCTTGCTGTACACAACTTTTTGAGAGGGACACACATTAATCGTGAATTTGTTAGAATACTCTTTGAGCTTCACTTATATCTTTTGAGCCAAACAGTTGCTCTAGTGCTTCACTTATATCTTTTAGAGCACGTCGGTGGCTATATTTTAAAGAAATTGATGAACTCTCATGCTTCACTTATATTATTTTGAGAGTCTTATAAATAGTATGGCAATTTGCTTGGGTTATGATTTTAGTCCTAATATGATGGGTATTCAAGATGGATATAATAAAAACTTTCATGAAGATCATTGAATATATGAGAAGTTTGATTCTTGCATTTGTTTTGAGATATAAAGATGGTAATATTAGAGTCGTGCTAGTGAGTAATTGTGGTTTAGTAAGAATATTGGTGTTAAGGTTTGTGATTCCTGAAGCATGCATGTATGGTCTCGTTATGCTATGAATTTGGAGCATGGTTTATTATTGATTGTCTTCCTTATGAGTGGCGGTCGGGGACGAGCGATGGTATTTTCCTACCAATCTATCCCCCTAGGAGCATGCATAGTAGTACTTTGCTTCAAGGGCTAATAAATTCTTGCAGTAAGTATGTGAGTTCTTTATGACTAATGTGAATCCATGGATTATTTCACTGGTACAACGAGATGCTATACAAGCGGTTTTTAACCCCTTTCCATGACGGCGTTTTGAAACGTCGCCAAGTGAGTGTGTGCGATAGGGGGTCCTTCCCACACGACCTAGAAACCGTCGGGGATAGGGAGCCTTGATGCATACAGTTGTCCCTATAAAACCGTTTCTGATATCTCGAATCTGAAACGCTTCATACTTGCAACTCGTTTGTGCTTGCATTGCCATCGCAGTCGGTATTCTGTGGTGCTACGTTTACGATGCGCGACCCATGACAAATAGTTCACGATTTATAGAAGCAGACAATCACACACATTTACTTTTCCTCGACTGTATACGATTTGATGTAAGATCGCATACAATTGTCCCTATAAAACTGTATGTGAAGCTTGAATACATCCCACACGATTCATCCGCTGTACCCGCGTCGGATGAAGACCTATAGCACATGTTCTTCTATGACCAAACGTTTGCGATGCGCACAACGTCATAAATAGTCCATAATTACCAAGCGTGTGTGATAAGGTGACTTTCACAAACATTTAATAAGAAGGAACTGTGTGCGATGCCGTTGTTAATCGCACACTTTTTTTCTTGGTTGATCATGTGTGCAGTAGAGATTGATCGCACACGTAGTGGATCCGAGAAACGTGTCTGATCTCCACGTCTGTCATAGAAGTTTTGCTTCCGCAAACCGTGTGTAGTGTAATCCCTAATTTAATCCCAAATTTGAAAACCACATATTTTGAATTTGAAAGTAGGCAATCACTTATTTCATATCAAACCATGTTTATTACAAATATAGGTAATCTTGAGTGAACTGCTTCAGGAACCACTGCTAACGAAAAAGATTCAGGCATTGTTTTCTAACAACTCATTATGGGCAGTAAAAAGAGAAGGCTGCAGAGTTTGTAGTTACCATCCTATAGCTCACTGTTGTGTTGGATAGAGCGTAAACAAATAGTTTGCTTGCCACCGTTCGTATCTTTTTGCTAATAATCCTTATCAGTTTCCTCACTTGATGCTTGTTCATGAATATCTCGTTGTCCCATACGCAAAAAGGGTCGATGCATGGATCCTTGCCAAGGGCATGTGTACCTACAAGCAACAAGCCAATATTAGAAGCTAACAAGTGTCCAGGTCTGGACCTATATGCACTACATTATGGAACAACGGAGGGAGTAAAAGCCGAGGGATGAAACTAACCTCGGCGGAAAATGGTGGACACTCCCGTTGTTGTCATGCATAAGTAGTGGAAAGGCATGATAAGTACAGCAACCTTAACATCAAACAAATATAGCAAAGGTAAACAACATCATCTCCAAATGATATCTTGAATGTGTTGGTTTCAGCATGCTATTAAAGCAGATATAAAATAGAAGGCAATGTTACCTACAACAGGCTTAACAGCCAACAAATATTGCAATTCAAACTGGTATTGTTGAAAATGAATAGAACGTAGGTAATGCTTAAACATCACAGTGGATAAATATGTAAAACTGAAATAAAGGGCATGTGTTAACTATACCAGGCATAACTGTAACCAAATATAGGCGTTCAAACTGGTATTGATGCAATCGAGCGGCACAGTTCCGACTCGCACATAATGAACATCACATTGTGAATGACTGAAATAAACAAGGCATAAATGATCAATATATTGGGGAACGCAGTATTTCAAAAAATTCCTACGATCACGCAAGATCTATCTAGGAGATGCATAGCAACGAGCGGGGAGAGTGTGTCCACGTACCCTCGTAGACCGAAAGCAGAAGCATTAAGTAACGCGGTTGATGTAGTCGAACGTCTTCGCGATCCAACCGATCAAGTACCGAATGCACGGGACCTCCGTGATCTGCACACGTTCAGCTCGGTGACGTCCCTTGTACTCTTGATCCAGTTGAGGCCGAGGGAGAGTTTTTTTAGCACGATGGCGTGGTGACGGTGATGATGAACTTACCGACGCAGGGCTTCGCCTAAGCACTGCAACGATATGACTGAGGTGGAAATCTGTGGAGGGGGCACCGCACACGGCTAAAACAACTGTTGACTTGTGTGTCCTAGGGTGCCCCCATATATAAAGGAGCAAGGGGGAGGCCGGCCGGCCCTCATAGGGCGCGCCAAAGGGGGGCAATCCTACTCCAAGTAGGAGTTGGATCCCCCCTTTCCTAGTCCTACTAGGAGAAGAAGGAAGGAGAGGGGAAAGAGAAGGAAGGAGGGGGCGCCGCCCCTCCCCCTAGTCCAATTCAAACTAGGCCCATGGGGGGGGCACGCGGCCAGCCCTTGGCAGCCCCTCTCTCTCCCCTAGGCCCAATAAGACCCATTACTTCCCCGGTGGTTCCGATAACCCTTCCGGCACTCCGATATTTATCCGGTGACCCCCGGAACCCATCCGATGTCCGAATAACATCGTCCAATATATAATTCTTTATGTCTCAACCATTTCGAGACTCCTCGTCATGTCCGTGATCACATCCGGGACTCCGAACAACCTTCGGTTCAACAAAACATATAAACTCATAATATTGATCGTCATCGAACGTTAACCGTGCGGACCTTAAGGGTTCGAGAACTATGTAGACATGACCGAGACTCATCTCCGGTCAATAACCAATAGCGGAACCTGGATGCTCATATTGGATCCCACATATTCTACGAAGATCTTTATTGGTCAAACCGCATAATAACATACGTTGTTCCCTTTGTCATCGGTATGTTACTTGCCCGAGATTCGATCGTCGGTATCTCAATACTAGTTCAATCTCATTACCGGCAAGTCTCTTTACTCGTTCCGTAATGCATCATCCTGTAACTAACTCATTAATCACATTGCTTGCAAGGATTATAGTGATGTGCATTACCGAGAGGGCCCAGAGATACCTCTCCGACAATCAGAGTGACAAATCCTAATATCGATCTATGCCAACTCAACAAACACCATCGGATACACCTGTAGAGCATCTTTATAATCACCCAGTTACGTTGTGACGTTTGATAGCACACTAAGTGTTCCTCCGGTATTCGGGAGTTGCATAATCTCATAGTCAGAGGAACATGTATAAGTCATGAATAAAGCAATAGCAACAAACTAAACGATCATCGTGCTAAGCTAACGGATGGGTCTTGTCAATCACATCATTCTCTAATGGTGTGATCCCGTTCATCAAATGACAACTCATGTCTATGGTTAGGAGACTTAACCATCTTTGATTAGCGAGCTAGTCAAGTAGAGGCATACTAGTGACACTCTGTTTGTCTATGTATTCACACATGTACTAAGTTTCCGGTTAATACAATTCTAGCATGAATAATAAACATTTATCATGATATAAGGAAATATAAATAACAACTTTATTATTGCCTCTAGGGCATATTTCCTTTAGTCTCCCACTTGCACTAGAGTCAATAATCTAGATTACACAGTAATGATTCTAACACCCATGGAGTCTTGGTGCTGATCATGTTTTGCTCGTGAGAGAGGCTTAGTCTCTATGTCTCCCTCCTTGACTTGATCGCGGATGGAATTGAATCGTCTCTTGATGTGCTTGGTTCTTTTGTGAAATCTGGATTCCTTTGCTAAGGCAATTGCACCAGTATTGTCACAAAAGATTTTCATTGGACCCGATGCACTATGTATGACACCTAGATGGGATATGAACTTGATATGTCTCCAACGTACCTATAAATTTTGATTGTTCCATGCTATTATATTATTTGTTTTGGATGTTTAATGGGCTTTAATATACATTTTTATGTTATTTCTGGGACTAACCCATTAACCGAAGGCCCAGTGTGAGTAGTTTACCACAGACCTTCGGGTCCATAGTTATTAGCTAGATGGCTTCTTCTCTCTCTTTGGATCTCAATACAAAGTTCTCCTCAATTTTCTTGGAGATCTATTTGATGTAATACTTTTTGTGGTGTGTTTGTCAAGATCTGATGAATTGTGGGTTTGTGATCAAGATTATCTATGAACAATATTTGATTCTTCTCTAAATTCTTATATGCATGATTTGATATCTTTGCAAGTCTCTTTGAATTATCGATTTAGTTTGGCCTACTAGATTGATCTTTCTTGCAATGGGAGAAGTGCTTAGCTTTGAGTTCAATCTTGGGGTGTCCTTTCCCAGTGACAGTAGGGGCAGCAAGGCACGTATTGTATTGTTGCCATCGAGGATAAAAAGATGGGGTTTATATCATATTACTTGAGTTTATCCCTCTACATCATGTCATCTTGCCTAATGCGTTACTCTGTTCTTATGAACTTAATACTCTAGATGCATGCTGGATAGCGGTCGATGTGCGGAGTAATAGTAGTAGATGCAGAATCGTTTCGGTCTACTTGTCATGGATGTGATGCCTATATACATGATCATGCCTAGATATTCTCATAACTATGCGCTTTTCTATCAATTGCTCGACAGTAATTTGTTCACTCACCGTAGAATATGCTATCTTGAGAGAAGCCACTAGTGAAACCTATGGCCCGCGGGTCTATTTTACATCATATTAATCTCTCGTCAACTCGCTATTTAATCACCGTTTATTTTTGTAATCTTTACTTTTCAATCTATACAACAAAAATACCAAAAATATTTATCTTATTATCTTTATCAGATCTCACTTTTGCAAGTGGTCATGAAGGGATTGACAACCCCTTTATCGCGTTGGTTGCAAGGTTCTTAATTGTTTGTGTAGGTACTAGGGATTTGCGTGTAGTCTCCTACTGGATTGATACCTTGGTTCTCAAAAACTGAGTGAAATACTTACACTACTTTGCTGCATCACTCTTTCCTCTTCAAGGGAAAACCAACGCATGCTCAAGAGGTAGCAAGAAGGATTTCTGGCGCCGTTGCCGGGGAGATTTGCACCAAGTCAAGTCAAGATTTGATCTCCCTCCAACAAGCCATTTCTGGCGCCGTTTCCTGGGAGATCTACGCACAAGTCAAGACATACCAAGTACCCATCACAAACTCTTATCCCTCGCATTGCATTATTTGCCATTTGCCTCTCATTTTCCTCTCCCCTACTTCACCCTTGCCATTTTATTCGCCTCTTTCCCATTTGCTTTTCTTTCACCATGGCCGAGTCAAAAAGGGCTAAGGGTTCTCTCCCGGGTTTTAGTACTTTGGATACTCCCTCCGTCCTCTCTAAGCTCATAAATAATGATGCTATGGAAAGACCTACCGAGGTTATCAATGAGGGTTTGAATGATTTCGATGAAGATGATCCCAGAATTTTTCATTATTTACTTGATGAGTCTTTAAAAGATGCTTGGGATAGGCTATTAAGGATCCGAGCTAGCTATGTGCCTCATTATCAAATTGAGATATACCTAAAAAGCTTTTATGTTGGCTTACCCTCTTCGTTCAAGCAAGTTTTAGATTCTATTTTTGAAGAAGGTTTTCTTGAGGGGGATGACATAGATACCTATGAAAATATGAAAACCATATTTGGGCACCCCATGAGTGAGAAGGTTGAATCCACCTCGCTTTTGTGCTTTTATCAAAATGAAATTATCAAAGAGATGAAGGCTAGCTTAGATGCAAATTTCCGTAGCATGCTTAATCTTTCTTCCACCATTAATGGCCATGTGCTTTCTCAAAATATAAAGATAAATGCTATAGATAAGAAATTTTCTCTTTTCTTTCCCAACACCAAAGACGGAAATACCTAGATCTATTCTTGTTTTTATGCCTAGCTAGGGGCGATAAATGATAGCGCTTGTTGGGAGGCAACCCAATTTTATTTTTGTTCCTTGCTTTTTGTTCCTGTTTAGTAATAAATAATTCATCTAGCCTCTGGTTATATGTGGTTTTATGTTTTAATTAGTGTTTGTGCCAAGTAAAACCTATAGGATCTTCTTGGGTGATAATTATTTGATCTTGCTGAAAAAGACAGAAACTTTCTGCTCACTAAAACAATTGTTAAAAATCATTAGAAAGTGATAAAATACTGATTCAAATTGCAGTAGATCAATAATAAAATTATCTAGGTCGTCCTATTTTTGCAGATTTTTATGAGTTACAGAAGTTTGCGTTTGATACAGATTACTACAGACTGTTCTGTTTTTAATAGATTCTGTTTTTCGTGTGTTGTTTGCTTATTTTGATGAATCTATGGCTAGTAACGGGAGGTATGAACCATAGAGAAGTTGGAATACAGTAGGTTTAACACCAATATAAATAATGAATGAGTTAATTACAGTACCTTAAAGTGGTGGTTTGTTTTATTTCGCTAACGGAGCTCATGAGATTTTCTGTTGAGTTTTGTGTTATGAAGTTTTCAAGTTTTTGGGTAAAGATTTGATGGATTTTGGAACAAGGAGTGGCAAGAGCCTAAGCTTGGGGATGCCCAAGACACCCCAAGGTAAAATTCAAGGACAACCAAAAGCCTAGGCTTGGGGATGCCCAAGGCACCCCAAGGTAAAATTCAAGGACAACCAAAAGCCTAAGCTTGGGGATGCCCCGGAAGGCATCCCCTCTTTCATCTTCGTCTATCGGTAACTTTAGTCGATGCTATATTTTTATTCACCACATGATATGTGTTTTGCTTGGAGCGTCTTGTATTATTTGAGTCTGTGCTTTTTAGTTTACCACAATCATGCTTGCTGTACACACCTTTTGGGAGAGACACACATGAATCGGAATTTATTAAATACTCTATGTGCTTCACTTATATTTTTTGAGCTAGATAATTTTGCTCTAGTGCTTCACTTATACCTTTTTAGAGCACGGTGGTGGTTTTATTTTGTAGAAATTATCAATCTCTCATGCTTCACTTATATTATTTTGAGAGTCTTTTATAACAACATGGTAGTTTGCTTTGGCTATAAAATTAGTCCTAATATGATAGGCATCCAAGATAGGTATAATAAAACTTTCATATAAAGTGCATTAAACACTATGATAAGTTTGATACTTGATAATGGTTTTGAGATATAAAGGTGGTAATGTTAGAGTCATGCTAGTTGGGTAACTGTGAAATTGAGAAATACTTGTGTTAAGGTTGGCAAGTCCCATACCATGCACGTATGGTAAACGTTGTGTGACAAATTTGAAGCATGTGGTGTTCTTTGATTGCTTTCCTTATGAGTGGCGGTCGGGGACGAGCGATGGTCTTTTCCTACCAATCTATCCCCCTAGGGGCATGCGTAGTAGTACTTTGCTTCGAGGGCTAATAAACTTTTGCAATAAGTATATGAGTTCTTTATGACTAATGTAAGTCCATGGATTATACGCACTCTTACCTTTCCGCAATTTGCTAGCCTCTACAGTACCGTGCATTGCCCTTTCTCACCTTGAGAGTTGGTGCAAACTTCGCCGGTGCATCCAAACCCCGTGATATGATATGCTCTATCACACATAAGCCTCCTTATATCTTCCTCAAAACAGCCACCATACCTACCTATTATGGCATTTCCATAGTCATTCCGAGATATATTGCCATGCAACTTTCCACCGTTCCGTCTATTATGACACGCTCCATCATTGTCATATTGCTTTGAATGATCATGTAGTTGACATTGTATTTGTGGCAAAGCCACCTTTATAATTCTTTCATACATGTCACTCTTGATTCATTGCATATCCCGGTACACCATCGGAGGCATTCACATAGAGTCATATTATGTTCTAAGTATCGAGTTGTAATTCTTGAGTTGTAAGTAAATAGAAGTGTGATGATTTTCATTATTAGAGCATTGTCCCATGTGAGGAAAGGATGATGGAGACTATGATTCCCCCACAAGTCGGGATGAGACTCCGGACTAAAAAAAGAGGCCAAAGAAGCCCAAACAAAAAAAAGAGAGAAGGGACAATGTTACTATCCTTTTTCCACACTTGTGCTTCAATATAGCACCATGATCTTCATGATAGAGAGTTTTTTATTCTGTCACTTTCATATATTAGTGGGAATTTTTCATTATAGAACTTGGCTTTGTATATTCCAATGATGGGCTTCCTCAAAATGCCCTAGGTCTTCGTGATCAAGCAAGTTGGATGCACACCCACTAGTTTCTTTTGATGAGATTTCATACACTTATAGCTCTAGTGCATCCGTTGCATGGCAATCCCTACTCCTCGCATTGACATCAATTGATGGGTATCTCCATAGCCCGTTGATTAGCCGCGTCAATGTGAGACTTTCTCCTTTTTTGTCTTCTCACATAACCCCTACCATCATACTCTACTCCACCCATAGTGCTATATCCATGGCTTGCGCTCATGTATTGCGTAAGGGTTGAAAAGGCTGAAGCGCATTAAAAAGTATGAACCAATTGCTCGGCTTGTCATCAGGGTTGTGCATGATGGGAGCATTTTGTGTGACGAAAATGAAGCATGGCCAAACTATATGATCTTGTAGGGATAAGCTTTCTTTGGCTATGTTATTTTGATAAGACATAATTGCTTGGATAGTATGCTTGAAGTATTACTATTTTTATGTCAATATTAAACTTTTATCTTGAATCTTTTGGATCTAAACATTCATGCCATAATAAAGAGAATTACATTGGAAATTATGTTAGGTAGCATTCCACATCAAAAATTATGTTTCTATCATTTACCTACTCGAGGACGAGCATGAATTAAACTTGGGGACGCTTGATACGTCTCCAACATATCTATAATTTTTGATTGTTCCATGCTATTATATTATCTATTTTGGATGTTTAATGGGCTTTAATATACCTTTTTATATTATTTTTGGGACTAACCTATTAACCGAAGCCCCAGTGCAAATTGTTGTTTTTTTGCCTATTTCAGTGTTTCGCAGAAAAGGAATATCAAACGGAATCCAAACGGAATGAAACCTTCGCGAGGATCGTTTTTGGAACAAACACAATCCAGGAGACTTGGAGTGGACGTCAAGGAAGCAACGATGCGGCCACGAGGCAGGGAGGCGCGCCCCCCACCCTCGTGGGCCCCTCGTAGCTCCACCGACCTACTTCCTTCGCCTATATATACTCTTATACCCTGAAAACATCCAGGGGAGCCACGGAACACTTTTTCCACCGCCGCAACCTTCTGTACCTGTGAGATCCCATCTTGGGGCCTTTTCTGGCGCTCCGCCGGAGGGGGAATCGATCACGGAGGGCCTCTACATCAACACCATGGCCTCTTTGATGATGTGTGAGTAGTTTACCACAGAACTTCGGGTCCATAGTTATTAGCTAGATGGCTTCTTCTCTCTCTTTGGATCTCAATACAAAGTTCTCCTCGATTTTCTTGGAGATCTATTCGATGTAATACTTTTTGCGGTGTGTTTGTCGAGATCTGATGAATTGTGGTTTTGTGATCAAGATTATCTATGAACAATATTTGATTTTTCTCTAAATTCTTATATGCATGATTTGATATCTTTGCAAGTCTCTTCGAATTATCGGTTTAGTTTGGCCTACTAGATTGATCTTTCTTGCAATGGGAGAAGTGCTTAGCTTTGGGTTCAATCTTGCGGTGTCCTTTCCCAATGACAGCAGGGGCAGCAAGGCACGTATTGTATTGTTGCCATCGAGGATAAAAAGATGGGGTTTATATCATATTACTTGAGTTTATCCCTCTACATCATGTCATCTTGCCTAATGCATTACTCTGTTCTTATGAATTTAATGCTCTAGATGCATGCTGGATAGCGGTCGATGTGTGGAGTAATAGAAGTAGATGCAGACTCGTTTTGGTCTACTTGTCACGGACGTGATGCCTATATACATGATCATGCCTACATATTCTCATAAATATGTGCTTTTCTATCAATTGCTCGACAGTAATTTGTTCACCCACCGTAGAATATGATATCTTGAGAGAAGCCACTAGTGAAACCTATGGCCCCCGGGTCTATTTTCCATCATATTAATCTGCCGTCAACGTACTATTTCTGTCGCCGTTTATTTTGCAATCTTTACTTTTTCAATCTATACAACAAAAATACTGTTGGAAATATGCCCTAGAGGCAATAATAAATTAGTTATTATTATATTTCCTTGTTCATGATAATCGTTTATTATTCATGCTATAATTGTATTGACCGGAAACAGCAATACATGTGTGGATACATAGACAACACCATGTCCCTAGTAAGCCTCTAGTTAACTAGCTCGTTGATCAATAGATGGTTACGGTTTCCTGACCATGGACATTGGATGTCATTGATGACGGGATCACATCATTAGGAGAATGATGTGATGGACAAGACCCAATCCTAAGCATAGCACAAGATCGTGTAGTTCGTTTTGCTAGAGCTTTTCCAATGTCAAGTATCTCTTCCTTAGACCATGAGATCGTGCAATTCCGGATACCGTAGGAGTGCTTTGGGTGTATCAAACATCACAACGTAATCGGGTGACTATAAAGGTGCACTACAGGTATCTCCGAAAGTGACCATTGGGTTGACACGGATCGAGATCGGGATTTGTCACTCCGTAAAGCGGAGAGGTATCTCTGGGCCCACTCGGTAGGACATCATCATAATGTGCACAGTGTGACCAAGGGGTTGATCACGGATGATGTGCTACGGAGCGAGTAAAGAGACTTGCCGTAACGAGATTGAACAAGGTATCGGTATACCGACGATCGAATCTCGGGCAAGTACAATACCGCTAGACAAAGGGAATTGTATACGGGATCGATTGAGTCCTTGACATCGTGGTTCATCCGATGAGATCATCGTGGAACATGTGGGAGCCAACATGGGTATCCAGATCCGCTGTTGGTTATTGACCGGAGAACGTCTCGGTCATGTCTACATGTCTCCGAACCCGTAGGGTCTACACTTAAGGTTCGGTGACGCTAGGGTTATATAGGAAGCTTGTATGTGGTTACCGAATGTTGTTGAGTCCGGATGAGATCCTGGACGTCACGAGGAGTTCCGGAATGGTCCGGAGGTAAAGATTTATATATGGGAAGTCCTGTTTTGGTCACCGGAAAAGTTTGGGCGATATCGGTAATGTCTGGGACCACCGGAGGGTCCGGGGTCCACCAAGTGGGGCCACCTGCCCGGAAGGTTGTGTGGGCCAAGTGTGGAGGGAACCAGCCCCAAGGGGCTGGTGCGCCCACAAGGGGCCCAAGCGCAAGGGGAAGTGGGAGGGCAAACCCTAGTCCAGATGGGCCCTAAGGCCCATCTAGTGGCGCCTCCTCTCCTCCTCTCTTGGCCGCCCCCAAACCCATCTAGGGCTGGCCGCCACCCCTAGGGGTGGAAACCCTAGAGGGGCGCAGCCTCCCTTCCCTATATATATGAGGCCACAGGGGCTGCCCATAACACAGGAGAACCTCTCCCTCTTGGTGCAGCCACCGCCCTCCTCCTCCTCCTCTCCCCTGGTGCTTGGCGAAGCCCTGCGGGATTGCCACGCTCCTCCATCACCACCATGCCGTTGTGCTGCTGCTGGATGGAGTCTTCCTCAACCTCTCCCTCTCTCCTTGCTGGATCAAGGCATGGGAGACGTCACCGGGCTGTACGTGTGTTGAACGCGGAGGTGCCGTCCGTTCGGCACTTGATCATCGGTGATTTGAATCACGACGAGTACGACTCCTTCAACCCCGTTCACTTGAACGCTTCCGCTTAGCGATCTACAAGGGTATGTAGATGCACTCTCCTTCCCCTCGTTGCTAGTTTCTCCATAGATAGATCTTGGTGACACGTAGGAAAATTTTGAATTTCTGCTACATAACCCACAGTGGCATCATGAGCTAGGTCTATTGCGTAGATTCTTTGCACGAGTAGAACACAAAGTAGTTGTGGGCGTTGATGATGTTCAATATGCTTACCGTTACTAGTCCAATCTTGTTTGACGGTATTGTGGGATGAAGCGGCCGGACCGACCTTACACGTACTCTTCGTGAGGCAGGTTCCACCGGTGACATGCACTTGGTGCATAAGGTGGCTAGCGGTGCCGTCTCTCCCACTTTAGTCGGAACGGATTCGATGAAAAGGGTCCTTATGAAGGGTAAATAGCAATTGGCATATCACGTTGTGGTTTTGCGAGGTAAGAAAGCGTTCTTGCTAGAAACCCATAGCAGCCACGTAAAACATGCAAACAACAATTAGAGGGCGTCTAACTTGTTTTTGCGGGGTATGCTATGTGATGTGATATGGCCAAGAAGAATGTGATGAATGATATGTGATGTATGAGATTGATCATGTTCTTGTAATAGGATTCACGACTTGCATGTCGATGAATATGACAACCGGCAGGAGCCATAGGAGTTGTCTTTATTTATTGTATGACCTGCGTGTCATTAAACGACGCCATGTAATTACTTTACTTTATTGCTAACCGGTAGCCATAGTAGTAGAAGTAATAGTTGGCGAGACAACTTCATGAAGACACAATGATGAAGATCATGATGATGAAGATCATGGTGTCATGCCGGTGACAATGATGATCATGGAGCCCCGAAGATGGAGATCAAAAGGAGCAATATGATATTGGCCATATCATGTCACTACTATATATAATTGCATGTGATGTTTATTATGTTTATGCATCTTGTTTACTTAGAACGACGGTAGTAAATAAGATGATCCTTACACAAATTTCAAGAAGTGTTCTCCCTAAGCGTGCACCGTTGCTACAGTTCGTCGCTTCTAAGCACCACGTGTTAATCGGGTGTGATGGATTCTTACGTTCACATACAACGGTGTAAGCAAGATTTACACACGCAGAAACACTTAGGGTTAACTTGACGAGCCTAGCATGTGAAGACATGGCTTTGGGACACGGAGACCGAAAGGTCGAGCATGAGTCGTATAGTAGATCGATCAACATGAAGATGTTCACCGATGATGACTAGTCCGTCTCACGTGTTGATCGGACACGGCCTAGTTGACTCGGATCATGTAATCACTTAGATGACCAGAGGATGTCTATTCGAGTGGGAGTTCATAAGATGAACTTAATTATCTTGAACATAGTCAAAAGACCTTTTGCAAATTATGTCGTAAGACTCGCGCTTTAGTTCCTTTGTTTAGATATGTTCCTAGAGAAAATATAGTTGAAAGTTGAAAGTAGCGATTATGCGGACGATGAAAGCTTATGTCCTTAATGCACCGCTCAGTGTGCTGAACCCCAAACGTCGTTTGTGGATGTTGCGAACATCGGACATACACGTTTTGATAACTACGTGATAGTTCGGTTAAGCGGTTTAGAGTTGAGGCACCAAAGGCGTTTTCAAGCGTCGCGGAACATATAAGATGTTTGAGGGCTGAAATTGGGATTTCAGGCTCGTGCCCACGTCAAGAGGTATGAGACCTCCGACGATTTTCTTAGCCTGCAAACTAAGGGAGAAAAGCTCAATCGTTGAGCTTGTGCTCGATTGTCCGAGTGCAACAATCACTTAAATCGAGTGGGAGTTGATCTTCCAGATGAGATAGTGATGTTTCTCCAAAGTCATTACCACCAAGCTGCTAGAGCTTCGTGATGAACTATAACAAATCAGGGATAGATATGATGATCCTTGAGGTATTCGCGTTGTTTGACATCGCGAAAGTAGAAATCAGAAGGAGCATCAATTGTTGATGGTTGATGGAACCACTAGTTTCAAGAAGGGCAAGGGCTAGAAGGGACACTTCATGAAGCGGCAAATCATTTGTTGCTCAAAGTGAAGGAACCCAAGGTTGAACCCAAACCCGAGACTAAGTGCTTACGAGATAAGGGAAACAGCCATTGGAGTAGAATTACCCTAGATACTTGGTAGATAAGAAGGCGGGCAAGGTCGATAGAAGTATATTTGATATACATTATGTTAATGTGTACTTTACTAGTACTCCTAGTAGCACCAGGGTATTAAGATACGGTTCGGTTGCTAAGTGTTAGTAACTCGAAATAAAAGCTACGGAATAAGCGGAGACTAGCTAAAGGTGAGTGACGATATGTGTTGGAAGTTTTTTCCAAGGTTGATGTGATCAAGCATCGCACGCTCCCTCTACCATCGAGATTTGGTGTTTGCGTTGAGCATAGACATGATTGGATTATGTCTATCACAATACGGTTATTCATTTAAGGAGAATAATGGTTACTCTGTTTATTTGAATGATACCTTCAATGGTCTTGCACCTAAATAAATGGTTTATTGAATCTCGATCGTAGTGATACACATTTTCATGCCAAATGTATAAGATAGTAATGATAGTACCACTTACTTGTGGCACTGCCATGTAAGTCATATTGGTTGAAAACGCATGAAGAAGCTCCATGTTGATGGATCTTTTGACTCACTCATTTATGAAAAGTTTGAGACATGCGAACCATATCTATTGGTGTATATGCATGAAGAAACTCCATGCAGATGGATCGTTTGGACTCACTTGATTTTGAATCACTTGAGATATGCAAAACATACCACATGGGCAAGATGGTGAAAAGCCTCGGTTTCGATAAGATGGAACAAGATAGCAACTTGTTGGAAGTAACACATTTTGATATGTGCAGTCCAATGAGTCTTTGAGGCATGCGATGAATATCATTATGTTCGACTTCACGGATGATTTGAGTAGATGTTGAGTATATTTACTTGATGAAACACAAGTCTGAATTATTGAAAGGTTCAAGTAATTTCAGAGTGAAGTTGAAGATCTTCGTGAACAAGAGAATAAAATGTCTGTGATGTGATCATAGAGATGGATATCTGAGTTGCGAGTTTTGGCACAGTATTAAGACATTGTGGAAATTGTTTCACAATTAATACCGCCTGGAACACCATAGTGTGATGGTGTGTCCGAACATCATAGTTGCAACCTATTGGATATGGTGCGTACCATGATGTCTCTTATCGAATTACCACTATCGTTCATGGGTTAGGCATTAGAGACAACCGCACTCACTTTAATAGGGCACCACGTAATTCCGTTGAGATGACACCGTATGAACTATGGTTTAGAGAAACCTATGCTGTCATTTCTTAAAGGTTTGGGGCTGCGACGCTTATGTGGAAAAGTTTCAGGTTGATAAGCTCGAACCCAAAGCGGACAAAATGCATCTTCATAGGACACCCAAAACGGTTGGGTATACCTCCTAATTCAGATCCAAAGCAATAGGGATTGTTTCTTGAATCGGGTCCTTTCTCGAGGAAAAGTTCGTCTCGAAAAGTTGAGTGGGAGGATGGTGAAGACTTGATGAGGTTATTGAACCGTCACTTCAACTAGTGTGTAGCAGGCACAAGAAGTTGTTCCGTGGCACCTACACCAATTGAAGTAGAAGCTTATGATAGTGATCATGAAGTTTGGATCAAGTCACTAACGTACCTCGTGGGGTGACAAGGATGCGTACTACTTGAGTGGTACGCAATCCTGTCTTGAAGGTCATGTTGCTAGACAACAATGAACCCACGAGCTATGGAGAAGCGATGGTGGGCCCAAATTCCGACAAATGGTTAGAAGCCATGAAATCCGAGATAGGATCCATGTATCATAACAAAGCATGGACTTTGGTGGACTTGCCGTTGATCGGCAAGCCATTGAGATAAATGGATCTTTAAGAAGAAGACGGACGTGGGCGGTAATATCACTTGTCTATGAAGCTCGACTTGTGGCGAAGAGTTTTCACAAGTTCAAGGAGTTGACTACGATGAGATTTTCTCATCCGTAGCGATGCTTATGTTCGTCGGAATCATGTTAGCATAAGCTGCATTTATGAAATCTGGCGGATGGATGTCAAAACAAGTTTCCTTACCGGTTTTCGTGAGGAAAAGTTGTATGTGATACAATCGAAAGTTTTGTCGATCCTAAGGATGCTAAAAGGTATCTTGGCTCCAATGATCCTTTCTAAGGACTGGAGTAAGCATCTCGGAGTTGGAATGTGCACTTTGATGAGATGATCAAAGATTTTGGGTTTATACAAAGTTTATGAGAAACTTGTATTTCCAAAGAAGTGAGTGGGAGCACTATAGAATTTTGATGAGTATATGTTGTTGACATATGGATGATCGAAATGATGTAGAATTTTCGTAAAGCATATAGGGTTATTTGAAAAGTGTTTTCAAGTGAAAACCTGGATTAAGCTACTTGAACGTTGAGCATCAAAATCTATGAGGATAGATCAAAACGCTCAATAGTACTTTCAAATGAGCACATACCTTGACATAATCTTGAAAGTGTTCAAGATGGATCATCAAAGAAGGAGTTCTTGCACGAGTTGTAAGGTATGGAGTTAAGAGTTAAAAGCTCGACCACGGCGTAAAAGAGAGAAAGGACGAAGGTCATCCCTATGCTTCGGACATAGGCTCTATAGTATGCTATCTTTGTGTACCGCACGGAAGTGTGCCATGCCATGAGTCGGTCAAGGGGTACAAGAATGATCCAGAATTGGGATCATTGGACAGTGGTCAAAATTGTCCTTGGAGTAAATAAGGACATGTTTCTCGATTATGGAGGTGATAATGAGTTCGGCGTAAAGGGTTACGTCGATGCAAGCTTTAACACCTATCCGAGTGACTCTGAGAAGCAAACCGGATACGTATAGTGGAGCAACCATTTGGAATAGCTCCAAGTGGAGCGTAGAAGCAGCATTTACATTATGACATAGATAATTGCGAAGTACATACGGATCTGAAAGGTTCAGACCCGTTGACTAAAACCTCTCTCACAAGCAAAACATGATCAAACCCCAGAACTCATTGAGACTTAATCACATGGTGATGTGAACTAGTTTAAGACACTAGTAAACTCTTTGGATGTTGGTCACATGGCGATGTGACCTATCAGTGTTAATCACATGGCGATGTGAACTAGATTATTGACTCTAGTGCAAGTGGGAGACTGTTGGAAATATGCCCTAGAGGCAATAATAAATTAGTTATTATTATATTTCCTTGTTCATGATAATCGTTTATTATTCATGCTATAATTGTATTGACGAAACAGCAATACATGTGTGGATACATAGACAACACCATGTCCCTAGTAAGCCTCTAGTTAACTAGCTCGTTGATCAATAGATGGTTACGGTTTTCGACCATGGACATTGGATGTCATTGATGACGGGATCACATCATTAGGAGAATGATGTGATGGACAAGACAATCCTAAGCATAGCACAAGATCGTGTAGTTCGTTTTGCTAGAGCTTTTCCAATGTCAAGTATCTCTTCCTTAGACCATGAGATCGTGCAATTCCGGATACCGTAGGAGTGCTTTGGGTGTATCAAGCGTCACAACGTGGCTGGGTGACTATAAAGGTGCACTACAGGTATCTCGAAAGTGACCATTGGGTTGACACGGATCGAGGCGGGATTTGTCACTCCGTAAACGGAGAGGTATCTCTGGGCCCACTCGGTAGGACATCATCATAATGTGCACAATGTGACCAAGGGGTTGATCACGGGATGATGTGCTACGGAGCGAGTAAAGAGACTTGCCGTGCGAGATTGAACAAGGTATCGGTATACCGACGATCGAATCTCGGGCAAGTACAATACCGCTAGACAAAGGGAATTGTATACGGGATCGATTGAGTCCTTGACATCGTGGTTCATCCGATGAGATCATCGTGGAACATGTAGGAGCCAACATGGGTATCCAGATCCGCTGTTGGTTATTGACGGGAGAACGTCTCGGTCATGTCTACATGTCTCCGAACCCGTAGGGTCTACACACTTAAGGTTCGGTGGCGCTAGGGTTATATAGGAAGCTTGTATGTGGTTACCGAATGTTGTTGAGTCCGGATGAGATCCCGGACGTCACGAGGAGTTCTGGAATGGTCCGGAGGTAAAGATTTATATATGGAAGTCCTGTTTTGGTCACGGAAAAGTTTGGGCGATATCGGTAATGTCTGGGACCACGGAGGGTCGAGGTCCACCAAGTGGGGCCACCTGCCCGGAAGGTTGTGTGGGCCAAGTGTGGGAGGAACCAGCCCCAAGGGGCTGGTGCGCCCACAAGGGGCCCAAGCGCAAGGGAAGTGGGAGGGGCAACCCTAGTCCAGATGGGCCCTAAGGCCCATCTAGTGGCGCCTCCTCTCCTCCTCTCTTGGCCGCCCCCCAAACCCATCTAGGGCTGGCCGCCACCCCTAGGGGTGGAAACCCTAGAGGGGCGCATCCTCCCTTCCCTATATATATGAGGCCCAGGGGCTGCCCATAACAGAGACCTCTCCCTCTTGGTGCAGCCTGCCTCTCCTCCTCCTCCTCTCCCCGGTGCTTGGCGAAGCCTGCTGGGATGCCACGCTCCTCCATCACCACCATGCCGTTGTGCTGCTGCTGGATGGAGTCTTCCTCAACCTCTCCTCTCTCCTTGCTGGATCAAGGCATGGGAGACGTCACCGGGCTGTACGTGTGTTGAACGCGGAGGTGCCGTCCGTTCGGCACTTGATCATCGGTGATTTGAATCACGACGAGTACGACTCCTTCAACCCCATTCACTTGAACGCTTCCGCTTAGCGATCTACAAGGGTATGTAGATGCACTCTCCTTCCCCTCGTTGCTAGTTTCTCCATAGATAGATCTTGGTGACACGTAGGAAAATTTTGAATTTCTGCTACATAACCCACAAATACCAAAAATATTTATGTTATTATCTTTATCAGATCTCACTTTTGCAAGTGGCCGTGAAGGGATTGACAATCCAGACTCCTTCATTTGCTGCTTCCGAAGCAGCTATGTACTCCGCTTCACACGTATATCCCGCCATGATGCTTTGCTTGGAACTGCACCAACTGACAGCTCCACCATTCAATATAAATACGTATCCGGTTTGTGACTTAGAGTCATTAGGATCAGTGTCAAAGCTTGCATCTACGTAACCATTTACGACGAGCTCTTTGTCACCTCCATAAACGAGAAACATATCCTTAGTCCTTTTCAGGTATTTCAGGATGTTCTTGACATTTGTCGATGATCCACTCCTGGATTACTTTGGTACCTCCCTACTAAACTAATAGCAAGGCACACATCAGGTCTGGTACACATCATTGCATACATGATAGAACCTATGGCTGAAGCTTAGGGAATGACTTCCATTTTCTCTCTATCTTCTGCAGTGGTCGGACATTGAGTCTGACTCAACTTCACACCTTGTAACACAGGCAAGAACCCTTTCTTTGCTTGATCCATTTTGAAGTTCTTCAAAACTTTATCAAGGTATGTGCTTTGTGAAAGTCCAATTAAGCGTCTTGATCTATCTCTATAGATCTTGATGCCCAATATATAAGCAGTTTCACCAAGGTCTTTCATTGAAAAACTCTTGTTCAAGTATCCTTTTATGCTATCCATAAATTCTATATCATTTCCAATCAATAATATATCATCCACATATAATATTAGAAATGCTACAGAGCTCCCACTCACTTTCTTGTAAATATAGGCTTCTCCAAAAGTTGTATAAAACCATATGCTTTGATCACACTATCAAAATGTTTATTCCAACTCCGAGATGCTTGCACCAGTCCATAAATGGATCGATGGAGCTTGCACACTTTGTTAGCATCCTTTGGATCGATAAAACCTTTTGGTTGCATCATATACAACTCTTCTTCCAGAAATCCATTCAGGAAAGCAGTTTTTACATCCATTTGCCAAATTTCATAATCATAAACTGTGGCAATTGCTAACATGATTTGGACGGTCTTAAGCATCGCTACGGGTGAGAAGGTCTCATCGTAGTCAACTCCTTGAACTTGTCGAAAACCTTTCGCAACAAGTCAAGCTTTGTAGACAGTAACATTACCGTCAGCGTCAGTCTTCTTCTTGAAGATCCATTTATTCTCTATGGCTTGCCGATCATCGGGCAAGTCAACCAAAGTCCGTACTTTGTTCTCATACATGGATCCCATCTCAGATTTCATGGCCTCAAGACATTTCGCGGAATCTGGGCTCATCATCGCTTCCTCATAGTTCGTAGGCTCGTCATGGTCAAGTAACATGACCTCCAGAACATGATTACCATACCACTCTGGTGCGGATCTTACTCTGGTTGACCTACGAGGTTCGGTAGTAACTTGATCTGAAGTTACATGATCATCATCATTAGCTTCCTCACTAATTGGTGTAGTTGTCACAGGAACTGATATCTGTGATGAACTACTTTCCAATAAGGGAGTAGGTACAGTTACCTCATCAAGTTCTACTTTCCTCCCACTCACTTCTTTCGAGAGAAACTCCTTCTCTAGAAAGGATCCATTCTTAGCAACGAATATCTTGCCTTCGTATCTGTGATAGAAGGTGTACCCAATAGTCTCTTTTGGGTATCCTATGAAGACACATTTCTCCGATTTGGGTTCGATCTTATCAGGTTGAAGCTTTTTCACATAAGCATCGCAGCCCCAAACTTTAAGAAACGACAACTTGGATTTCTTGCCAAACCACAGTTCATAAGGTGTCGTCTCAACGAATTTAGATGGTGCCCTATTTAACGTGAATGCAGCCATCTCTAGAGCATAACCCCAAAACAATAGCGGTAAATCAGTAAGAAACATCATAGATCGCACCATATCTAATAAAGTGCAGTTACGATGTTCGGACACACCATTACGCTGTGGTGTTCCGGGTGGCGTGAGTTGTGAAACTATTCCGCATTGTTTCAAATGAAGACCAAACTCGTAACCCAAATATTCTCCTCCACGATCAGATCGCAGAAACTTTATTTTCTTGTTACGATGATTTTACACTTCACTCTGAAATTCTTTGTAGCTTTCAAATGTTTCAGACTTATGTTTCATCAAGTAGATATACCCATATCTGCTCAAATCATCTGTGAAGGTCAGAAAATAATGATCCCCACCGCGAACCTCAATATTCATTGGACTGCATACATCAGTATGTATTATTTCCAATAAATCTGTTGCTCGCTCCATTGTTCCGGAGAACGGAATTCTAGTCATCTTGCCCATGAGGCATGGTTCGCAAGTACCGAGTGATTCATAATCAAGTGATTCCAAAAGTCCATCAGTATGTAGTTTCTTCATGCGCTTTACACCAATATGACCTAAACGACAGTGCCACAAGTAAGTTGCACTATCATTATCAACTCTGCATCTTTTGGCTTCAATATTATGAATATGTGTATCACTACTATCGAGATTCAACAAAAATAGACCACTCTTCAAGGGTGCATGACCATAAAAGATATTACTCATATAAATAGAACAACCATTATTCTTGGATTTAAATGAATAACCATCTCGCATCAAACAAGATCCAGATATAATGTTCATGCTTAACACTGGCACGAAATAACAATTATTCAGGTCTAAAACTAATCCCGAAGGTAGATGTAGAGGTACTGTGCCGACGGCGATCACATCGACTTTGGAACCATTTCCCACGCGCATCGTCACCTCGTCCTTAGCCAATCTTCGCTTAATCCGTAGCCCCTGTTTCGAGTTGCAAATATGAGCGACAGAACCAGTATCAAATACCCAGGTGCTACTGCGAGCATTAGTTAAGTACACATCAATAACATGTCTATCGAATATATCTTTCACTTTGCCATCCTTCTTATCCGCCAAATACTTGGGGCAGCTCCGCTTCCAGTGACCAGTCCCTTTGTAGTAGAAGCACTCAGTCTCAGGCTTAGGTCCAGACTTGGGCTTCTTCACTTGAGCAGCAACTTGCTTGCCCTTTTTCTTGAAGTTCCCCTTCTTCCCTTTACCCTTCTTCTTGAAACTGGTGGTCTTGTTGACCATCAACACATGCTCCTTCTTGATTTCTACCTCCGCAACGTTTAGCATCGCGAAGAGCTCGGGAATTGTCTTATCCATCCCTTGCATATTATAGTTCATCACGAAGCTTTTGTACCTTGGTGACATTGATTGAAGAACTCTGTCAATGACAATATCAACTGGAAGATTAACTCCCAGCTGAGTCAAGTGATTATGATACCCAGACATTTTGAGTATATGTTCACTGACACAACTATTCTCCTCCATTTTGCAGCTGTAGAACTTATTGGAGACTTCATATCTCTCAATCCGGGCATTTGCTTGAAATATTAAATTCAACTCCTAGAACATCTCATATGCTCCATGACGTTCAAAACATTGTTGAAGTCCCAGTTCTAAGCCGTAAAGCATGGCACACTGAACTATCGAGTAGTCACCAGCTTTGCTCTGCCAGGCGTTCACAACGTCCGGCATTGCTCCTGCAGCGGGTCTTGCACCTAGCAGTGCTTCTAGGACGTAATTATTCTGTGCAGCAATGAGGATAATCCTCAAGTTACGGACCCAGTCCGTGTAGTTGCTACCATCATCTTTCAACTTAGCTTTCTCTAGGAACACATTAAAATTCAAAGGAACAGTAGCACGAGCCATTGATCTACAATAACATAGACATGCAAAATACTATCAGGTACTAAGTTCATGATAAATTAAAGTTCAATTAATCATATTATTTAATAACTCCCACTTAGATAGACATCCCTCTAATCATCTAAGTGATCACGTGATCCAAATCAACTAAACCATGTCCGATCATCACGTGAGATGGAGTAGTTTTCAATGGTGAACATCACTATGTTGATCATATCTACTATATGATTCACGTTCGACCTTTCAGTCTTAGTGTTCCGAGGCCATATCTACATATGCTAGGCTCGTCAAGTTTAACCTGAGTATTCTGCGTGTGCAAAACTGGCTTGCACCCGTTGTATGTGAACGTAGAGCTTATCACACCCGATCATCACATGGTGTCTCGGCACGACGGACTGTCGCAACAGTGCATACTCAGGGAGAACATTTATACCTTGAAATTTAGTGAGAGATCATCTTATAATGCTACCGCCGAACTAAGCAAAATAAGATGCATAAAGGATAAACCTCACATGCAATCAATATAAGTGATATGATATGGCCATCATCATCTTGTGTCTTTGATCTCCATCTCCAAAGCACCGTCATGATCACCATCGTCACCGGCTTGACACCTTAATCTCCATCGAAGAAACATTGTCATCTCGCCAACTATTGCTATCACGACTATAGCAATTACATGGCGATTGCATTTCATACAATAAAGCGACAACCATAAGGCTCCTGCCAGTTGCCGATAACTGTTACAAAACATGATCATCTTATACAACAATTTATATATCATCACGTCTTGACCATATCACATCACAAAATACCCTGCAAAAACAAGTTTGACGCCCTCTACTTGTTGTTGCAAATTTTACGTGGCTGTTACGGGTTTAGCAAGAACCGTTCTTACCTACGCATCAAAAACCACAACGATTTTTCGTCAAGTGTGTTGTTTTAACCTTCAACAAGGACCGGGCGTAGTCACACTTGATTCAACTAAAGTTGGAGAAACACACACCCACCAGCCACATATGTGCGAAGCACGTCAATAGAACCTGTCTCGCATAAGCGTACGTGTAATGTCGGTCTCAGCCGCTTCATCCAACAATACCATCGAATCAAAGTATGACATGCTGGTAAGCAGTATGACTATTATCGCCCACAACTGTTTGTGTTCTACTCGTGCATATAACTTCTACGCATAGACCTGACTCGGATGCCACTGTTGGGAAACGCAGTATTTCGAAAATTTCCCTACGATCACGCAAGATCTATCTAGGAGATGCATAGCAATGAGCGGGGAGAGTGTGTCCACGTACCCTCGTAGACCGAAAGCAGAAGCGTTAAGTAACGCGGTTGACATAGTCGAACGTCTTCGCGATCCAACCGATCAAGTACCGAACGCACGGCACCTCCGCGATCTGCACACGTTCAGCTCGGTGACGTCCCTCGTACTCTTGATCCAGTTGAGGCCGAGGGAGAGTTTCGTCAGCACGACGGCGTGGTGACGGTGATGATGAAGTTACCGACGGAGGGCTTCACCTAAGCACTACAACGATATGACCGAGGTGGAAATCTGTGGAGGGGGGCACCGCACACGGCTAAAACAACTGTTGCCTTGTGTGTCCTATGGTGCCCCCTGCCCCCGTATATAAAGGAGCAAGGGGGAGGCCGACCGTCCCAAGGGGGCAATCCTACTCCAAGTAGGAGTTGGATCCCCCCTTTCCTAGTCCTACTAGGAGAAGATGGAAGGAGAGGGGAAAGAGAAGGAAGGAGGGGGCGCCGCCCCTCCCCCTAGTCCAATTCGGACTAGGCCCATGGGGGGGCGCGCAGCCAGCCCTTGGCAGCCCCTCTCTCTCCCCTAGGCCCAATAAGACCCATTACTTCCCCGTTGGTTCCGATAACCCTTCCGACACTCCGATATTTATCCGGTGACCCCCGGAACCCATCCGTTGTCTGAATAACATCATCCAATATATCATTCTTTATGTCTCGACCATTTCGAGACTCCTCGTCATGTCTGTGATCACATCCAGGACTCCGAACAACCTTTGGTTCATCAAAACACATAAACTCATAATACCGATCGTCATCGAACGTTAAGCGTGCGGACCCTACGGGTTCGAGAACTATGTAGACATGTCTGAGACTTATCTCTGGTCAATAACCAATAGCGGAACCTGGATGCTCATATTGGCTCCCACATTGTCAAACCGCATAACAACATACGTTGTTCCCTTTGTCATCGGTATGTTACTTGTCCGAGATTCGATCGTCGGTATCTCAATACCTAGTTCAATCTCATTACTGGCAAGTCTCTTTACTCATTCCATAATGCATCATCCCATAACTAACTCATTAGTCACATTGCTTGCAAGGCTTATAGTGATGTGCATTACCGATAGGGCCCAGAGATACCTCTCCGACAATCGGAGTGACAAATCCTAATCTCGATCTATGCCAACTCAACAAACACTATCGGAGACACTTGTAGAGCATCTTTATAATCACCCAGTTACGTTGTGATGTTTGATAGCACACTAAGTGTTCCTCCGGTATTCGGGAGTTGCATAATCTCATGGTCAGAGGAACATGTATAAGTCATGAATAAAGCAATAGCAACAAACTAAGCGATCATCGTGCTAAGCTAACGGATGGGTCTTGTCAATCACATCATTCTCTAATGATGTGATCCCGTTCATCAAATGACAACTCATGTCTATGGTTAGGATACTTAACCATCTTTGATTAACGAGCTAGTCAAGTAGAGGCATACTAGTGACACTCTGTTTGTCTATGTATTCACACATGTACTAAGTTTCCGGTTAATACAATTCTAGCATGAATAATAAACATTTATCATGATATAAGGAAATATAAATAACAACTTTATTATTGCCTCTAGGGCATATTTCCTTCACAATATAATAACCAAATATAGCCATTGAAAACTGGACAGAGTCTCACTTCAACCAACCTAACAAGCAAATACAAATAAACAGGGCATATGATTGAAAACTGGACAAATGCTCACTGCAAGCAACCTAACAAGCAAATACAGATAAACAAGGCATCTGCTTGAAAACTGGACAAATGCTCACTGCAAGCAACCTAACAACCAAATACAGATAAACAAGGCATGTGCTTGATAACTGGACAAATGCTCACTGCAACCAACCTAACAACCAAATACAGATAAATAAGGCATATGCTCGTTAACTAGACAAATGCTCACTGCAACCAACTTAACAACCAAATACAGATAAACAAGGCATCTACTCACTATAAACAACCAAATATAGCCATTCATGAAACTGAAGTGGACAATTCACACTTAAACATCACATAGCCCTATTGAACAATACATTTTTGCATAAGTGAAATAATTACACACGGCACAATTAAAACACCGCATGGCAAATGCTACTACGACAAAGGGTACGGGTTGGCAAGCTAGAAAAGGTAATATTTGCTGATAGGATGTTGCCTCACATGTCATGGATGGGATCCTTCTAGTTGGAAGAGCACAGACCCATGGTGCGCTCTCTGATGTCACGGATGGGCTGTTTCACCTTGGAAGAACCTTTGTGGGTGCCCTCCTCGCGGTCGTGGTCGATGAGATCTGACTTGGCAATTGAGGATCCCAAGCCGCCGTCGTAGAATGTTCCTTCAGAAATGACAAAATGGGCTCGATGGCATACAAGAATCGTAACCGCGTGGAGGGGGAGATCAGCGGTAGGGCCATCAAAGAGATCAATGGCGGTTGAACCAGAGGGGTTGGGGATGGACCACTTAACCTGTGACATGGACCTCATGAAGCTATCGCTGTCGACGAGCTTGATGTCATAGCCAGCTTTCCCGAGATACAGTAACACGCTAGCCCGCTGACGTGAAGCCTTCGACATGGCAACGTAGTCGATGTCTTCGCCTGCTTCCGTGGCGAGGTGTTGCTCCAAAATCGACAGATCGATAGGGGGGTCCTTCCCTCATGACCCAGAACCGTCGGGGATAGGGAGCCTTGATGCATACAGTTGTCCCTATAAAACTGTTTCTGATATCTCGAATATCTGAAACGCTTCATCCTTGCAACTCGTTCGTGCTCGCATTGCCATCACAGTCGGTATTCTATGGTGCTACGTTTAAGATGTGCGACCCATGACAAATAGTTCACGATTATAGAAGCATACAATCACACACATTTACTTTTCCTCGACTGTATACGATTTGATGTAAGATCGCATACAATTGTCCCTATAAAACTGTATGTGAAGCTTGAATACATCCCACACGATTCATCCGCTGTACCCGCGTCGGATGAAGACCTATCGCACACGTTCTTCTATGACCAAACGTTTGCGATGCACACAACATCATAAACAATCCAGAATTACCAAGCATGTGTGATAAGGTGACTTTCACAAACATTTAATAAGAGGGAACTGTGTGCGATGCTATTGTTAATCGCACACGTTTTTTCTTGGCTGATCGTGTGTGCAGTAGAGATTGATCGCACACGTAGTGGATCTGAGAAACGTGTCTGATCTCCACATCTATCGCAGACGTTTTGCTTTTGCAAACCGTGCACAGTGTAATCCCTAATTTAATCTCAAATTTAAAAATCACATTTTGAATTTGAAAGTAGGCAATCACTTATTTCATATCGAACCATGTTTATTACAAATATAGGTTCAACCACGAATGCATAATTTGATGCACAAATACATATACTGAAGAACTACAGAAGCACCAAGTAAAGAATGATGAACCACAGTTGTACTAAAGACTGTAAAGAGAGAGGCGAAAGACATTCTGGTTACTGGAGAAGGTGAAGCGGAATGCCCATTTTGTGCTCTCCTCCATGCGTAATGCGCGCACGACTCTAGGCCAACCCCCTGTGATGGCTGTCGTTCCATCGTTCACTATCTTCATTAGGACTTCTTGATGCTCATTGTAGTCTGGATGAAATACTTTAACCTTCATTGCATGTCCACCAATCATGTACTTGCGAGGTAATCTTGAGTGAACTCTTGAGATTATAGTTACTCATGCCATGCTTAATTAGCTAGGAGTGGATAATGCATGGTTTGTCTTGCGTGCCAACATGCATTTTAAAATGGTTATGATGTAGTATGATAGGATGGTATCCTCCTTTGAATGATTCAAGTGGCTTGACTTGGCACATGTTCACACATGTAGTTGAATCAAAAACAACATAGCCTCCACGATATTTATTTTCATGGTGATTTATATCCTACTCATGCTTGCATTCAATGTTGATTAATATCAATGCATGTTTATGACTGTTGTCGCTCTCTAGTTGGTCGCTCCTCAATCCTTTTGCTAGCCTTCACTTGTATTAAGCAGGAATACTGCTTGTGCATCCACTTCCTTAAACCCAAAGTTATTCCATGTGAGTCCACCATACCTACCTACATGCGGTATTTACCTGCCGTTCCAAGTAAATTTGCATGTGCCAAACCATAAACCTTCAAATAACAATCTGTTTTGTATGCCCGAATCGCTCATTGTCGGTGTACTAGAGTAGGGGTACCCTAGTATCCCGAACTCGTGCACGGACGATTCAGCGCCCACAGCGAGGTTGGCACGATGACCGCCAAGATCCTCGGCGGCTCCTTTGGAGCCATTCAAGAACAAAGTAATCAAGACCCGGCAAGAGGAGCTTGCGGGAAGGCCACTCTGTATGCTGAAGGAAACAAGGCTCGGCAAGAGGAGCTTGCGGGAAGGCTTGGTGGCGATAAGCTCCGAAGCGACAAGAACCTTGCTGCAAAGTACTCGCCATGACAAGTGACTCTCTTCATCTCCGCTCCAGCTCACCCGCCAACGTGTCACTAGGCCCGGCGCTCCCTGAAGCCGCCGCCAAGAAGGTCCCTAAAATCAACGCAAATACCATCGAGGAGCGATGCGCTCCGACAAACCATGCAGTTTGTATCGTTGAAGCAAACACTCCCGACAAGTTTCGCTCCGCAAACTTGTCGGGATCATCAACTCGGGCGGACCCACGAGGTTCTTGCCGTAGAAGCTGATGTTCCTTGATGATAGAAGAGCCTCTAGTCCTTGTTGTCGAGCCACAAGCTCCAGCATGGGCACAGCAAATCGTCCATTTCCTTCAGACAGGAGAACTTCCCGAAGAGCAAGAAGAAGCGGAAAAAGTAGCACTGCAGTCAAGTATGTAACAGTTTGTTGACAACACACTGTACAGAAGAAGACTCAACGGTGTGAAATAGAAGTGTATTTGCCGGGAAGATGGACAGAAGCTGTTGGCAGAGATACATGGAGGCATATGTGGTCACCACATCGGCGCAAGAACACTTGCCGGCAAGGTTTTCCGGCAAGGTTTCTTCTGCCGAAGCCCTCCAGGATGCAACTGCACAAGTAACCAAGTGTGAAGCGTGCCAGTTCCATTCCAAACAAATACACCAACTAGCTCAAGCTCTCCAGACGATCCCTTTATCCACGGCCCTTTTGGTGCAGGGGCTCGACATCCTCGGCCCCTTCCCCGGAGCTGTCGGGGCTTTGAATACTTATGCGTCGAATCGACAAGTTCACAAAGTGGCGGAAGTGGAACCAGTGAGGAAGGTGACAGCACGATCGTGATCAAGTTCTTGAGTCAATTGTTTGCCGTTTTGGGATTCCTAACAGAATCATTACCGACAACGGCACACAGTTCACGAGCCACACCTTCATGCATGACGCCCAAGATCTTGGCGCCAAGATCTGCTTTGCATTGCTCATCCAAGAAGCAGCGGTCAAGCGAGAGAGCAAGCGCTGAAGTGCTGCGGGACTCAAGACCGAGAACTTCGACGAAGCTGCGCAAGTGCGGAAGGAATTGGATCGAGAGCTGCCGGTGGTTCTTTGGTCGATCGGGGACGCCAAATCGAGCCACGGCCGACACCTTCGCTCTAGTCTACGGATCAAAGCGATTCTCCCCACGGAACTCGTGGTGCAGGTCTCTCGAGTGCTCTCTTATAGCGAGCTTGAGCAAGAGCAGCTGCGACAAGATGACGCTGCTCCTCGAGGAAGATCGTCTTGAGCTCTTTGACGAGCTGCTCGTTACCAGCAAGCTTTGCGTCGCTACCATAGTCGCAAAGTTAATGCGGAAGCTTCGAGGAAGGCGACCTTGTTCTTGGCGCGTTCAATCCGCCAAGAATTCCAACAAGTTGGCCTTGAAGTGGGAAGGCCCTTATCGGGTGAAACGAGTCACTAGGCCGGCGCTGTCATCGCCAGAGAGACGAAGATGGCCTTCGGTGAGCAATTCTGGAATATAGAGCATCTTAGCAAGTTTTACCCATGGCGCGGTTGCGGAACCCGTTCAGCAACCACCCTTTATACAAGTCTTGCGCTGTTGCATGTAATCCTTTGTACAAAGCCGGTATGAGACCCGTGCATCGATAAAGCCTATGTGTTGCGCACATTTTGTCAATCTGAGCACTCATAATCATATATGCATGTGTTTTCTAACATTTTGTGCAGCATCCACACCGATGGCGATAACGGGCCACTAGGCTCCATAACTTTATTTTCTCTTCTTTCTTCTCAAACAAGAAGAAGGTTCATCCACCCACAAGTTAGCGGGGAAAAGGAAGATAATGGTGTGGGCATGGCGTCGCTCGAGGCTGTCGCCTTGCCGGAAATGGACAACGAGAAAAGCTAAGTTGCTAAGCTTAAGCGACCAGTTTTAAATTTTTAAGTTATCTTCCTCGAGCGATAGTACTTTGTATGGAAAACACATGCGGCGGAGGAACCAACTCGCGACTAGCTTGCGCCCTTACTTTGTTTCGAGTCCGCTCAACAACTTAAGTGTCTGCAACTAGTTGCGACAAGGTTGCTTTGTCGGAAGAGGCATCGCCAAGAGAGCTGCTGAAGTTCCGCACTCAGCGCTTCATGCACAAGGTGTTCATGACCGACAAGTTCCCCTAAAGACGTAGGGTATAAACATACAAGGGAAGAAATCGAGTAAAGGAAATAACATTGCATTCGATGGTCTAAGATAGTGTATATTACATAATAACTTGTCGCGGGTCTAATGGACTTTTTACCTAAACATGATCTACAGCGACAAGAGAAAGATAGACTTGGCGGCCTAGTCCACGCGGGTCGCCCTCGAGCCTTCTTAACTCCGCTCACCTGTCCACAATGGGTGCGACAAGGGCCTTGAGCGCTTCAACATCGGCGGATGGAGCGGGGACTTGAGGGCTTTGGTGAAGTCGGCCTTTGGGTTGCGGAAGGCCACCTTCATCAACACCTTACGGAGAGCCTCGGCGCAGACTTGGCGTGATTCCTCCATGATTGCTTGGAACCTCTTCCCGGAGCAGCTGGATACCCATAACACGCCTTTGAAGAATAGGCTGAGCTTGGCGCTGGGTTGAAGCTTCTCGTCGTTGGAGTACCCAAGATCTGTCATCCCCAGCTCCATCAGCTCATTATGAATGCGGCGGCGGTGTCCACAAGACCTTACATCCCGGTGCATTATGCTGTCTCGAAGATTATTCTCGGCGGTCACAGCATTCGACAACAACTCCTCGGTGGCCTTGATCTTTTCAGCAGGCCGTTTCCGTTCCTTGGCGCCATTCAACGTCTCCGTCGGGGTGGTCGCTTCAGCTCCAGATCCGCCTTGGCGTCCTTGGCGACATCAATCTCCTTGATCTTTTCAGCAAAGCGACCTTGCAGCTTCGCCAAGGGTGTAGGCGTCCTTCTCGCCAAGAAGTTGTTCCGTGGCACCTACAATTGAGAAGTAGCTTATGATATAGTGATCATGAAGTTTGGATCAAGTCACTAACGTACCTCGTGGGTGACAAGGATCGTACTACTTGGTGATGCAATCATCTTGAAGGTCATGTTGCTGAACAACAATGAACCTCGAGCTATGGAGAAGCGATGGTGGGCCCAAATTCCGACAAATGGTTAGAAGCCATGAAATCCGAGATAGGATCCATGTATCATAACAAAGCATGGACTTTGGTGGACTTGCCGTTGATCGGCAAGCCATTGAGATAAATGGATCTTTAAGAAGAAGACGTGGGCGGTAATATCACCTTCTATGAAGCTGACTTGTGGCGAAGAGTTTTCACAAGTTCAAGGAGTTGACTACGATGAGATTTTCTCATCCGTAGCGATGCTTATGTCGTGGAATCATGTTAGCATAAGCTGCATTTATGAAATCTGGCGGATGGATGTCAAAACAAGTTTCCTTACCGGTTTCGTGAGGAAAAGTTGTATGTGATACAATCAGTTTGTCGATCCTAAGGATGCTAAAGGTATCTTTGGCTCCAGTGATCCTTTCTAAGGGCTGGAGTAAGCATCTCGGAGTTGGAATGTGCACTTTGATGAGATGATCAAAGATTTTGGGTTTATACAAAGTTTATGAGAAACTTGTATTTCCAAAGTGAGTGGGAGCACTATAGAATTTTGATGAGTATATGTTGTTGACATATGGATGATCGGAAATGATGTAGAATTTTCTGTAAAGCATATAGGGTTATTTGAAAAGTGTTTTCAAGTGAAAACTGGATTAAGCTACTTGAACATTGAGCATCAAGATCTATGAGGATAGATCAAAAAGCGCTCAATAGTACTTTCAAATGAGCACATACCTTGACATAATCTTGAAAGTGTTCAAGATGGATCGGTCAAGAAGGAGTTCTTGCACGAGTTGTAAGGTATGGAGTTAAGAGTTAAGCTAAAACCCGGCGGAAAGAGAGAAAGGTCATCGTCCTATGCTGAACATAGGCTCTATAGTATGCTATCTTGTGTACCGCACGAAGTGTGCCATGCCATGAGTCGATCAAGGGGTACAAGAATGATCCGAGGAATGGGATCATTGGACAGCGGTCAAATTGTCCTTGGAGTAAATAAGGACATTTCTCGATTATGGAGGTGATAATGAGTTGGCGTAAAGGGTTACGTCGATGCAAGCTTTAACACCTATCCGAGTGACTCACGAGAAGCAAACGGGATCGTATAGTGGGAACCATTTGGAATAGCTCAAGTGGAGCGTAGAAAGACATTACAATATGACATAGAAATTGCGAAGTACATACGGATCTGAAAGGTTGAGGACCGTTGACTAAAACCTCTCACAAGCAAAACATGATCAAACCCAGAACTCATTGAGACTTAATCACATGGTGATGTGAACTAGTTTAAGACACTAGTAAACTCTTTGGATGTTGGTCACATGGCGATGTGACCTATCGATGTTAATCACATGGCGATGTGAACTAGATTATTGACTCTAGTGCAAGTGGGAGACTGTTGGAAATATGCCTAGAGGCAATAATAAATTAGTTATTATTATATTTCCTTGTTCATGATAATCGTTTATTATTCATGCTATAATTGTATTGACGAAACAGCAATACATGTGTGGATACATAGACAACACCATGTCCCTAAGCCTCTAGTTAACTAGCTCGTTGATCAATAGATGGTTACGGTTTCCGACCATGGACATTGGATGTCATTGATAGCGGGATCACATCATTAGGAGAATGATGTGATGGACAGACAATCCTAAGCATAGCACAAGATCGTGTAGTTAGTTTGCTAGAGCTTTTCCAATGTCAAGTATCTCTTCCTTAGACCATGAGATGGTGCAATTCCGGATACCGTAGGAGTGCTTTGGGTGTATCAAGCGTCTGGCATGGCTGGGTGACTATAAAGGTGCACTCTGGTATCTCGAAAGTGACCATTGGGTTGACGTAGGAGTATTATCTCCTGAGAGCTCCGAAGCTGGGTAACCGCTCGTGTGCATCGCCGATCCGCTCTTTGTGCAATCTCCCCCTCCGAACCACAAGGGACCCAGGTCCCGTAGGTGTTCGTGGGACACGATCAGTCTCCCGACATCTTTGGCGCGCGGTAGGGCGTCGAGGCTGTGTGAACCCGATCCGCGGTCACACGAGCAACTTCATCAACATCTTCGTCAACATGGCGCCAAGAAGAAGTCTTCGCAGCAGCAGAGCCGTCTGTCGAACCCACCACCACCGGAGCTGTCGGTGGTGGGGAAACGCTGGCGGAGGAACCGCGTCGCCGAGAGCCCACAATGCCGCCAGTCCAAGGACAAGGCAGCACAGGCGTCGGCGCCGAGTTCGCACCGCGCCCTTCGCAGAGAGGCGCTGGACCGACAGCGTCATGATGCTCAGCGGCACCATACGCCGCTGGATCAAGGCTAAGCCGAGGATCCCGAGGCCTCGAGACCCGCATGCACCCCAAAGATGCCGGTACGAAGCGGAGTATTTTCGGCGGGATGCTGCTCCTCCTAACTTGGTTAGGAGTCCGAGCACATCCCGTTCTTCGCCCGACGCCGTTGCCGCCAACCACACCAGCGGAAGCCTTGGCTAGAGCTCGCCATTTAGATTACCCTCCAACGGCCGATAAGGTCGACGAATGGAGGGCTACACCAGAGTCTCATCGGCTCGGCCGCTTAACGGCGACGCCCCGCTGGCAACCGAAAGTGCCGCGCAGCCGCTGCAAGGCGACAAGGCGCGAGCTGATGGTGACGAGACTTGCGGGGGTGCACCCACCGTACACTCCCCTTCCCGAAGGCCAAGATCGCCGACTCGCCGGATCCACCTCGACAGCGACTCCACAGCGTCGTCGGATCCGTGAGCTCGCCGCGACCAGCGCCAAGTTCTCCGAGAACGACAAGAAGAAGACGCTCGAACCCGTATCGAGCGCCGAAGAGAAGCGCATCGTCAGTCCGACCAACGCGCCGGGCCCACTGTCGATATGCATGCGCCAGGGGAACCAGGCGACTTGCCGTACGCGGTAGGTTGTCCAGCGTTCACCCGTGAGCTGCGGCAAGTCCGGTGGCCCGACAAGAAAAACTTCAAACCATATGTGCCGGAGAAGTATGATGGCGGGACACACCCATCGGAGTTCCTCAGCATCTACACCATCGCGGTGCAAGCTGCGGGGGGACGAGACGACAGATCCTCGCCAACTACTTTCCCCTGGTGCTCAAGCCAAACGTCAGATCTTGGCTCATGCACTTGCCGGATGGCTCTATTTCTTCTTGGCAGATTTGTGCCACCAGTTTGTTGGCGCCTTCACAGCGCCACAAGCCTCATGGCTGGAGAGTGATCTCCACCGCTTGCCTGTAAGGAGGGGAGTCTCGCGCAAGTTCATCCAGAGATTCAATCGAGTGCACTACAACATCCTCGACGTCCACCCTGCCAAGGGTGATCGCGCAGGCATTCCATCGAATGTACGAAACCGCAGGATGAGGGAGGAGATGGCGATGTGCAAAGTGAAAGACGCCGGCGAGCTCTACGCCCGGCCGACAAGTGTGCACGCTACTGAAGAAGGAAGAAGACTCCTGGGAGAGAATGTGGGAGCAGAGTCGACAAGGAGGAGATCGCCTGACAAGAAAGAGCCGGCGAAACAACAGGAGGAAGAAAACCAAGAAGTACTAGTTGTCGAAAGCAGTCCGGCAAGGATGGTGCCGCCAACAAAGCTAAGGCTGGTGGCTCCGGCAAGGAGGTTGTTGCTGACGCCGACCGCCAAGTGTGGGCGGCCGCCGACAAGCCCGACAGCTCCAACAAGCAAGATCAGTAAAATCCACCGCACCAAGGGCCACGATCTCCAGAGCTGCAAGAAAGTCGAGCAGCTTGTTGAGCTCTGAGAGCTGAATACGAGCGGCGAGACAAGGAGAAGGCCCAAGAAGGTGCAGTACAGACAAGTAAGAAGAGACCCGGTCGGGGAGGACGCCATGGCAAGGCCAAGCAGCGGCAAGGAGACAGACCTCCTCAGCGGTCGCGACAAGGAAGAAGACGAAGATGAAGACGACGAAGACATGGAAGACGATGAAGTGACGAGCAAGAGTTTCAAAAGGCAACAGAGGTCCTTTATGTTGACGGTGGTGCTTCTCTGCATACCTCGACCGCCAACTCAAGCAATGGATGCGTGAGGTGAATGCAGCAGAACCCTCCATAGAGTCGCCAAGAACCTCTGAAGTGGTCCAAGACGCCCATCATCTTTGACATTGAGGACCACCCTGATCGCATCATCTGCGGTCGGGTGCTTGCCGATGTTGGTCTCACCAACCATCCGCAACCTCAAAGTCACAAAGATGTTGGTTGACGGCGGGCCGGCCTGAACTCGATATCCTCTGCGGTGCTTCAAAACTTCAGATCCTCGACAATGAGCTCAAGAAACTGGTACTTTCCAAGGAATCAACCCAGGAAGGAGCAAGCCCAAAGGGAAGATCACGCTGCCGGTAATATTCGGCAATGAGCTCAACTTCGAACCGAGAGGGTCATGTTTGACGTCAGCCGATTTCCCATTGCCCTACAATGGCATACTTGGCCGCCCAAAGACTCGCCAAGTTCATGGCCGCTCTCATTATGCTTACAACCTACTCAAGATGCCCGCCCGATAAGCATCATTTCTGTCCATGGCGACAAGAAGGATGCACTTATCTCGCGCCGACAAGATTTACGGGATGCAGCAGCCGCCACAGATAGCAAACCACTTGTCACTGAAGCTCCCGGGGAAGAAGAAGACCACCAAGTCCGCAAGAGCTCTGCTGCCCACTCCGCAAGCGCACCTCTTCGAGTGCTGCGCTACCGCCGAGGACGCACCATCGAGCTCCACCGCAAGTACAAGAAGACGATGGCAGCTCCGCCAAGACCAAGAAGGTGCTCGCCAAGGAGGACGGCACTGGTGGTACCTTCACCATCGATGCCACGCTTGACCCTAAATAGGAAGGCGAGCTCGTTGCTTTCTCGCGAGCGAATGTCGATGTGTTTGCATGGCAACCATCCGACATCCCCGTGTTCCTGTGAAAGTAATTGAGCACCACCTAGCTGTCTGTCCTCACGCACGCCCATCAAGCGTAAAGTTAGGAAACAAAAAGAGCGCCAAGGGTTCATAGCGTAAGAAATCAAGAAGTTGGAAGCAGCAGGCTTGTCAGGAGTCCTCCATCCCACGTGGTTGGCCAATCCGTAGTTGTGCGCAGGCTAATGGGAAATGGAGACTTTGTATTGACTTCACCGATGTTAACAAAGCTTGTCCCAAAGACCCATTTCCCTTGCCACGATCGACCAGATTGTTGACTCCACGGGTGGATGTGATCGCTTTCATTTCTTGATGCATATTCAGGATATCATCGATCTTCATGGCGTAAAAGGATGAAGAGAAACCGCATTCATTACACCATGTGGCACGATCGCTTCATACGGATGCCTTCGGTTTGAAGAATGCCGGTTCAACCTTTGCGAGGGTAGTCCATGATGCCTTTGAACCACGATATACGTAAATGTAGAAGCATACATGGATGACATAGTGGTCAAGAGCAAGGACAAAGCAACTCGATTTAGGATTTGATGAGACGTTTGCAAATCTGCGCAAGATCAACCTCAAGCTCAACCCCGAGAAGTGCGTGTTTGGAGTCCCTTCCGCAAGCTTCGGTTCTTTGTATCTCAACGGGAATCAAGCCAACCCCGACAAGATCAAGGCCATTGAGCAGATTGAAGCACCAAAGCACGCCAAGGATGTCAAGGCTTGCCGGTTGCGTGGCTGCTCTCAGCAGGTTTATCTCTAAGTTCGGTGGAGCGCTACCGCCATTTTTCAAGATTTTGAAAAAGGCAGGTCCAATGAAATGGACTCAAGCGGAGGCTGCTGCCGCAGGATTTAAAGAGGTACCTGTCCTCCGCTCCAATACTTGTCGCACCTAGGCCACAAGAGAAGTTGTCTGCTGTATATAGCGGCAACCAATCAAGTGGTTAGTGCTGCGTTAGTAGAGGAGAGGGAGGCGATGATGAGCCGCAACCGAGGCAAAGCGATCCAGCGACAAGCAAGGGGCTTCGCCACAAGCTCGTCCCGATAAGGACGGATCAGCGCAGAGTTGCGATAAGATATGTAAGAAGATGGTGCAGCGCCTACCTATTTTGTCGGTTCCCTTCTGCAGGGGCTAGGTCAAGGTACTGTATGCGAAGTTGCTTTTCGCCTCCTCATGGCCTCAAGAAAGCTGCGCCATTACTTCCAAGCACATGAGATAACAGTTGTCACCGCTTTCCGCTGAAAAGGATATTACAAAATCCAGAAGCAACAGGCAGAATCGTCGAGTGGGCACTGGAACTGTCAAGCTTTGGTCTCAAGTTTGAAAGCACTTCAACTATCCAGAGCAGAGCATTGGCGGAATTCATAGCTGAGTGGACGCCAAAGCAAGATGAAGAAATTCCAGAGATGAGCATCCCCGTCAAAGAGGCAAATAAAGAGTGGCTGATGTACTTTGATGGTGCTTTCTCGCTGCAAGGCGCCGGATCTTAAGGTCGCTTATCGCACCCACCGGAGAGCATCTCAAGTACATAGTCCAGATGCACTTTCCCAAGGAACAAGCAACAAACAATACTGCAGAGTATGAAGGTTTGCTTGCCGGTCTCAGGATTGCGATAGACCTTGGGATCAAGAAGCTCATTTTCAGGGGGGACTCACAACTTGTCGTCCGACAAGTAAATAAAGATTATCAAAGTCCGTTGATGGAAGCCTACGTCGATGAAGTGAGAAAGCTAGAAGAGCACTTTGAAGGCTCGCAGATGGAACACGCCCAAGAGCTCGTAATGATATAGTTGATGGCCTCCAAATGTGCCACACTTAAGTTACCTGTGGAACCAGGAATTTTTGTGCTCAAGCTGACTCACCAACCGTAACACCATCAATGTGACAGAGCAAGAAGAGAAAATTGGTTTCGGCGACTACTTTCCAAGCAGAGCTCCCAAGCCGCCGCCAAGAAGGTCCCTAAAATCAACATAAATACCATCGAGGAGCAGTGCGCTCCGACAAACCATGCAGTTTGTATCGTTGAAGAACACTCCCGACAAGTTTCGCTCCGGCAAACTTGTCGGGATCATCAACTCCGGCGGACCCAGTGTGTTCTTGCCAGAGAAGCTGATGTTCCCTTGAGGATAGAAGAGCCTCTAGTCCTTGTTGTCGAGCCACAAGCTCCAAAGATGGGCACAAGAATCGCCCATTTCCTTCGTGACGGAGAACTTCCGAAGAGCAAGAAGAAGCGGAAAAGTAGCATGCGATCAAGTATGTAACAGTTTGTTGACAACACACTGCATGTAAGAAGACTCAACGGTGTGAAATAGAAGTGTATTTGCCGAAGATGGCCGAAGCTGTTGGCAGAGATACATGGAGGCATATGTGGTCACCACATCGGCAAGAAGAACACTTGCCGCAAGGTTTTCCAAGCAAGGTTTCTTCCGCTAGAAGCCCTCCAGATGCAATCGCACAAGTAACCAAGTGTGAAGCGTGCTGGTTCCATTCCAAACAAATACACCAACTAGCTCAAGCTCTCCAGACGATCCCTTTATCCTCGCCCTTTCGTCCGGGGCTCGACATCCTCGGCCCTTCCCCGAGCTGTCGGGGCTTTGAATACTTGTACGTCAGAATCGACAAGTTCACAAAGTGGCCGGAAGTGGAACCAGTGAGGAAGGTGACCGCACATCCGCGATCAAGTTCTTCAGTCAATTGTTTGCCGCTTTGGGATTCCTAACAGAATCATTACCGACAACGCACACAGTTCACGAGCCACACCTTCATGCAAGACGCCCAAGATCTTGGCGCCAAGATCTGCTTTGCTTCATTGCTCATCCAAGAAGCAACGGTCAAGCAGAGAGAGCAAACGCTGAAGTGCTGCGGGGACTCAAGACCAGAACTTTCGACAGGCTGAGCAAGTGCGGAAGGAATTGGATCGAGGAGCTGCCGGTGGTTCTTTGGTCGATCAGGACGACGCCAAATCGAGCCACTGGCCAGACACCTTTCGCTCTAGTCTACGGATCAAGGCAGTTCTCCCCACGGAACTCGTGTACGGGTCTCCTCGAGTGCTCTCTTATGACGAGCTTGAGCAAGAGCAGCTGCGACAAGATGACGCGCTGCTCCTCGAGGAAGATCGTCTTCAGGCTGCTGTACGAGCTGCTCGTTACCAGCAAGCTTTGCGCCGCTACCATAGTCGCAGTTAATGCCGAAGCTTCGAGGAAGGCGACCTTGTTCTTCGTAGCGCTCAATCCGCCAAGAATTCCAACAAGTTGACGCTTGAAGTGGGAAGGCCCTTATCGGGTGAAACGAGTCACTAGGCCCGGCGCTGTCCGCTTTGAGACCGAAGATGGCCTTCCGTGAGCAATTCTGGAATATAGAGCATCTTCGCAAGTTTTACCCATGAGGCGCGGTTCGGAACCTGCTCGGCAACCACCCTTTGTACAAGTCTTGCCGCTGTTGCATGTAATCCTTTGTACAAAGCCGGGCGCAGACCCCGTGCATCAGTAAAGCCTATGTGTTGCGCACATTTTGTCAATACAGGCACTCATAATCATATATGCATGTGTTTTCTAACATTTTGTGCAGCATCCACACCCGTAAGTTTATAACGGGCCACTAGGCTCCATAACTTTATTTTTCTTCTTTCTTCTCAAACAAGAAGAAGGTTCATCCACCCACAAGTTAACCGGGGAAAAGGGAAGATAATGGTGGGCCGCCAAGCGCCGCCGAGGAACTGTCGCCTTGCCGGAAATGGACAAATGAAAAGCTAAGTTGCTAAGCTTAAACGACCGGTTTTAAATTTTAAGTTATCTTCCTCGAACGATAGTACTTTGTATGGAAAACACATGCGGCGGAGGAACCAACTCGCGACTAGCTTGCGCCCTTACTTTGTTTCGAGTCCGCCAACAACTTAAGTGTGTTGCAACTAGTTGCGACAAGGTTGCTTGTCGGAAGAGGCATCGCCAAAGAAGTCGTCAAGTTCCGCACTCGGCGCCATGCAAAGGTGTTCAGACCGACAAGTTCCCCTAAAGACGAGGGTATAAACATACAAGGGAAGAAATCGAGTAAAGGAAATAACATTGCATTCGATGGTCTAAGATAGTGTATATTACATAATAACTTGTCGCGGGTCTAATGGACTTTTTACCTAAACATGATCTACAGCGACAAGAGAAAGATAGACTTGGCGGCCTAGTCCACGCTTGGTCGCCTCGAGCCTCTTAACTCCGCCACCCCTGTCCACAATGGGTGCGACAAGGGCCTTGAGCGCTTCAACATCGGCGGATGGAGGCAGGGACTTGAGGGCTTTGGTGAAGTCGACGCCTGGGTTGCGGAAGGCCACCTTCATCAACACCTTCTGGAGAGCCTCGGCGCAGACTTGACGTGATTCCTCCGCCAGTTGCTTCGGAACCTCTTCCGGAGTCGCTGGATACCCGCCAACACGCCTTTGAAGAATAGGCTGAGCTTGACGCTGGGTTGAAGCTTCGCCGTTGAGTACCCAAGATCTGTCATCCCAGCCCATCACCATTATGAATGCGCGGCGGTGTCCACAAGACCTTACATCCGGTGCATTATCTTTGTCTCAAGATTATTCTCGGCGGTCACAAAGATTCGACAAAGAACTCCTCGGTGGCCTTGATCTTTTCCAGCAGGCCCGCTTCCCGTTCCTTGGCGCCATTCAACGCCTCCGCTGTGGTGGTCAGCTTCAGCCCAGATCCGCCTTTGACGTCCTTGGCGGCATCGATCTCCTTGATCTTTTCAGCAAAGCGACCTTGCAGCTCGCCAAGGGTGTGGCGCCTTCTCACGCTCGCGCTTCAATCCGGCGACCTCCTCGGCGCTCTTCGGAGGGTGGACTCCGGCTGAGCCACTCGCCTCCGGTTCCTTCTTGGCGGCCTCGGCGCCGCGACGACATCCTTTGCCTCTGAAGTGGCCCACTAATCGCTTGTTCGCAAGACGGCGAGATCTTCCTCAAAGCCGCCGAGGTTGATCTTCCGCTGCGCCACCACCTTCTCGCGGAGAGCTTCTCACCGGCAAGCCTCTGCTGCTCCTCGACCTCGCCCTTCTCCAGATGAAGGCCGTGCGCGCCTCAGCAAGCTGCTCCCGCGCCTCGCTATATCCCGAGAGTTTTTTGTTGGCGCGCGAGCTCTTCCGCGCGTTTCTCCAAGTCAGCTCCGCCCTCGCGACAAGCGCCTCCACGACTCCAATTTGGCTTGTCGGGCGCGGTAGAGCGACAAAGAACCTCCTCAAGCAGCTCCTCCTCCTCAGCTCATCGCTGCACTGCTCGGAGCATCGACCAGCGACAGCCCAATGGAGGCAAGCAGTTCCGATCGAAGGTCTCCTCACCGGTGCCCTGAGCTTGATGCCGGGGGAGCTTGATAAAGACACCCTCGCCGGCCTTGGTAGGCGCTGGCTGGGGCTCTTCAGAGTCAGCGCGGCGTCGGTGGCGGAGGATCAGCGGTCGGTGCAGCGCTGGCGCCTCCTGCGGCCTCGGGGCCGCCAAGACGATCGCCAGATTCTCCCAGCCTCTGCGCCAAGAGCTCAAGGACCTCCTCGACGGCAGGCCCGTCGGCGCCAGCCTCCTCCTCCATGTTGGTGGCGTCGACATTGTCGCCATGAAGCGCCTTCTCGCCGGGCGGCCTCGGTCTCCATCGGATCTCCCAGATGGATCGATGGTCAAGAAGAAAGCACAAATCAGCAGATGTTCGAAGAGAAGAAAGAAGAAGAAAGAACCCAAGGGAAATTATCAAACAAGAAAATCACCTGCAACGGGATCTGTTGCCGCGGTCTCCACTACCGGAGGGTTGTCGGCGCTGGTCCTTGTCGGGGAAGCTCCCCTTGTCGGAGAGGCCTCCCTTGCCGGAGAGCGCTCCCTTGGCGGAGAGTTTTCCTTGGCGCGAGTTGAAGCAAGCGAGAACTGGGAGTGACCTCGGTGCTTTCGATGAGGCTGCTCGCCTACACAATTCAACAAACCAGATATCAGTAACGGAGAAGCACCCAAGCGCACCCAAACTTGAGGAGTACACCATACACTTACGCTGGGGGCTGTGCTGGGGGCTGCTCTGTTGAAGGGTTGCCGGGTCCGGCAAGGGAGTTCCAGACGTCCCCCTGTCAGCCATTGTGGGAGTCGTCTCGAGACGACAACCACCGCGCCTTGGCCCTCTTGGCGCCCTCTGAGCTAACGTCCTGAAGAAGAAGGTTCAGAGTGAAGCCAGTCAGATGTAAGATAAAGCAATAAATCAGAAGATTACAAGTAGCAGCGATAGGATCTTACTCTTCCTCTTCTTCCTCGGAGCTGAGGGCGGAGAGATCGAACTCTGCCCCGGCGCGACGGATTGGGGGAGAAGATTCCCTCGGACGCTTGGCGGGTACAGGGGCCGCGACTCCAGAAGACCCCTCGCCCGTCGCCATGGCGGAATGAGGCGCTCCCGCGGCGACAGTGCTTGCCGCGGTGGAGCGCGTCGGGCGGCGAGGCGGCTGTTGGGCCGTGTGCTCCCCCGCCACTTCTCCAGTCTTCCGGAGGCGTCTCCTTGGCGGGGCAGCGGGCTCCTCCTGCGGCAAGCTACTTGACGGCGGAGGAGAGGCGCCCCCAGCAGGCTCGCTTGGTTCGTTGTCGGGCTCGGTCTGCTCCTCCTCACCGACGAACTCTTCTCGGTCGGCAAGGCTTGCCGCCGCCTCTCTGCCTCCTCGACAGTGAACCCAAACGCGCCGGCGGCAGCAGCTCTCGCAGCCTCCTCCAACCTCGTGGCGATCGCGCCATCTCCGATCGGTGGTGTCGCGGGTGAGCCGCCTCACCTTTCGTCGGCGCGGATCGGCACTTCAACCAAGTTGTCGAAGAACTGCTGCACTATGTCATCGGCGGGCTCTCGCAAGTTGGAACGATTCCATGGGAATCGCACAACGACATTATCACGCGGATGCTATCAAGCGACGAGTTGTTGCACAAGGCACAACTCCCTCGGCAACATGCACCATCCAGGTTATTCGCTTCAGCTTGAACAGCTCGCGAGCATGCCGCCAAGCTCGTGGCGTGAAATTCCAATTCAGACCGGGCGCAGCCTCATGATATCCGCCGCTCGAATTCCCAAGCAGGCCTCCTCTCTCCTACAAGGCGCAATGCGGCGCGAAGGAAGTCCGCGCCAACTGCTCCTACGGTAAGCCCTACTTGCCGGAGACGCAAAATCCTAGTCGTGGCAATCTTCAACTTGTCGTCCTCCGGCGCCAAGTTGCTCCAATCGTTGCCGCGAACTATGGGGGTTTTGCGTAGGGCAGTAAAAGGCTGTGGCTCCTCCTCTAAGATCCAGCACCAGTCAGCCCTCCACTCCTCCCACTTGCTGCGCAACTCTCCGTCAAGATACGCTTCGTTCTTGCCGATCCTAGAGGTCCATGCAATTCCTCCGAAAGCGGCTCTCTCTCTCTACGCGGGGTGAGAAGTAGTGGCGAAGAGTGCGACGTTTGGGTGGACCCGACAAAGTTCTCGCAGAGATGTGCTAAACGGCCATGGTAAGGATGGCGTTGGGGGTGAAGTCAAGGAGGCGGAGGCCATATGTGTTCATGACATCGCAGAAGAATTGAGAAAAGAAGGGCGAGCCCGCACTGTAAGAAAATCGCGAAGAAGGGTACCCGATGGAGACCTTAGCAGATGTGGCGGCGGAGATGACCTCGTGGCGCTGGTGCGCCTGGTCGCCGTCGACGAAGAGATAGTACAGCTCCCGCAGCTCCTTCTGCTGAGCGGGGATCAAGAGAGCTGCTCCTTCCGCAGCGCGCAAGCCGCTGCACCTCGGCCGATTTCACGCCTTTTCCTTGTCGGCCTTTGAGCCATAGGGAGTGGTGGAGGAAGCCGACGTTAGTGGCACCGGTGGCAATGGAGGGGGGAGTCGCTCTCTTTGGGCTCGAGAAGAAAGGGAAAGCGACGGGGTTTCGATGTGACAACAAGGGCAAGTGGGCCCCCCCCTGTTCCCCGCTTATAAAGGGAGAGGGACAGGCGTCCGATTTTTCCCATTAAAGAAAGCCCCACGATCTCCCCACGACGCCACGTCCGGTGCGTGCCACTGTGGGAGACGTGGTGGGTCCAAGGCAAATAACGGCGTAATCAAGACCACGCGTGTCTGCCTTCGCTTTTGGGCCCGCCCAACAGAGCTTGGCGCCGTGTGTGGCCCAGGCCCGGGGGCTCCTGTCGGTGTACTAGAGTAGGGGTACCCTAGTATCCCGAACTCGTGCATGGACAGTTGCAGCGCCCCATGGCTGGGTTGGCCTGATGACCGCCAAGATCCTCAGCGGCTCCTTTGGAGCCATTCAAGAACAAAGTAATCAAGACCCCGGCAAGAGGAGCTTGCGGGAAGGCCACTCTCAGGCGCCAAGGAACAAGGCTCCGCAAGAGGAGCTTGCGGGAAGGCTTGGTGAGCGATAAGCTCCCGAAGCGACAAGAACCTTGCCGCGCAAAGTACTCGCCATGACAAGTGACCTCTCTTCATCTCGCTCCAGCTCACCCGCCAACGTGTCACCACGGGCTCTCCCAAGCATCGCGTGTCGACGGGCTGTGCAGCCAGCGGGAGCAGCGATAAGCGGCTGACAGGCTACCATCGTGGCAAACGGAGGCGCACTTGACGGTCCCTCGTTAATCGTTCAGGCGATCGAGACGGGCATTGATGACTCTTGTCCCTTGCCGTCGAGTTAGGTATAGATTATCAGACACCTTTGTATAAAGCGTGTACCAACCTATGTTTTACCATCTTACCCTTGTCTACTTGCCACATGTGGTGACCCCTTATGCCTATAAAAGGAGGCCAAGTGCAACGAGAAAGGGTTGGGTTCAGCTCCGCTCGATTCATTCTACTCATACGAGACCACACTCGGGCTAGTTTCAGAGCTCCCATTGCTCCCTAGCAAGAACACAAGATAATCCACAAAGCAGCAGAGGAGTATTATCTCTCCGGAGAGCTCAAGCTGGGTAAATCCGCTCGTGTGCATCGCCTCGATCCGCTCTTTGTGCAATCTCCGCCCCCCTCCGAACCACAAGGGACCCAGGTCCCGTAGGTGTTCGTGGGACACGATCAGGTCTCCCCGACACTCATGTAGCGACCGGGGGCTGTTAGTATCTTCCATGCTAGGTGGGTTATTCTCATGATGAGTGTTTATTCACTTGTCATTCACGAGAAAGTGGCTGGTAATCAGGATGCCCAGTTCCATGCTCAAAATCAAATCAAAATATAACATTGAAACAAAACTCCCCCAGGACTATTGTTGGTATGGACAGTACCCGTGGATTCGGCTAGCCGTGGAGTGTGATTGTTAGTGGAGGGGGAGTAAAAACTTTACCATTCTGTTTGGGAACCGCCTATAGTGTACTAGCATGGAAGATAGTGAGATCTCTTGGTTGTTATGTTGACAATGAAATCATACCGCTCAAAATTATATTCATCTTTGTTTTAAAAGCTTCAAGCTCTGGCACCTCTGCAAATCCCTGCTTCCCTCCGCGAAGGGCCTATCTATTTACTTTTATTGTAGAGTAATCATCTTCTTATAAAAAGCACCAGTTAGAGAGCACCAATGTCATTTAATGCTTTGTTATTAATTGATGTTGAGTATGAGTGTGAGTGGATCTCTTTTGCCATGAATTATAATGACTAGTCAGTCCTTGGTCTTCAGGGGCGCTCTGCATTTATGTTTTGCGGTCTCAGAAAGGGCTAGCGAGATACCATTATGTTATATTGTATCATGATTGTTTTGAAAAAAGTGTTGTCATACGGGATTTATTATTATTACTCGCTAGTTGATTATGCCATTGATATGAGTAAATGTGAGACCTAAATGTTATTGTGAATATGATTAGTTCATAATCTTTGCTGAAATCCTGAATATTGGCTATACATACTTGCAACAACAAGATCAAAGAGAGTTTGTAAAAGTTTTTCTTTGTCACTTTAAGTTTGTCAACTGAATTGCTTGAGGACAAGCAATGTGTTGAGCTTGGGGAGTTGATACGTCTCCATCGTATCTACTTTTCCAAACTCTTTTGCCCTTGTTTTGGATTCTAATTTGCAGGATTTGAATGGAACTAACCCGGACTGATGCTGTTTTCAGCAGAATTGCCATGGTGTTATTTTTGTGCAGAAATCAAAGTTCTCGGATTGACTTGAAAATTTACGGAGAATTTTCATGGAATATATAAAAAATATTGGTGCAAGAAGTAACCAGAGGGGGGCCACCCATAGGCCACAATCCCTGGGGGCACGCCCTACAGGCTTGTGGGCCCCATGGACCTCCTCCGACCTTAACTCCAACTCTATAAGTACCTATTCGGGGACAAAAAATTAGAGAGAAGGATTCATCGCATTTTACGATACGGAGCCGCCGCCTCCTCCTATTCTTCATCGAGAAGGCTGATCTGGAGTCCGTTCGGGGCTCCGGAGAGGGGGATTCGTCGCCATCATCATCATCAACCTTCCTCCATCACCAATTTCATGATGCTCACCGCCGGGAGTGAGTAGTACCATCGTAGGTTTGCTGGACGGTGATGGATTGGATGAGATTTATCATGTAATCGAGTTAGTTTTGTTAGGGTTTGATCCCTAGTATCCACTATGTTCTGAGATTGATGTTGCTATGACTTTGCTATGCTTAATGGTTGTCACTAGGGCCCGAGTGCCATGATTTCAGATCTGAACCTATTATGTTTTCATGAATATATGTGTGTTCTTGATCCTATCTTGCAAGTTGTAGACACCTATTACGAGTTATGATCTACATACCCCAAGGTGACAATAATTGGAATTCTTTCTGGTGATTACCGTAGTTTGAGGAGTTCATGTATTCACTAAGTGCTAATGCTTTGGTCTGGTTCTCTATTAAAAAGAGGCCTTAATATCCCTTAGTTTCCATTAGGACCCCGCTGCCACGGGAGGGTAGGACAAAAGATGTCATGCAAGTTCTTTTTCTTAAGCACGTATGACTATATACTGAATACATGCCTACATTATATTGATGAACTGGAGCTAGTTCTATGTCACCCTAGGTTATGACTGCTACATGATGAATACTATCCAACACAATTATCATTGCCGATCCAATGCCTACGAGCTTTTCACATATTGATCTTCGCTAAGTTACTTTCCTTTCTACTGTTGTTACAATCGCTACAAAACTGCCACTGTTACTTTTGCCACCGTTACCATTACTTCCATACTACTTTGCTACTAAATACTTTGCTGCAAATATTAAGTCTTTCAGGTGTGGTTGAATTGACAACTCAACTGCAAATACTCGTGAATATTCTTTGGCTTCTCTTGTGTCGAATCAATAAATTTGGGTTGAATACTCTACCCTTGAAAACTGTTGCGATCCCCTATACTCGTGGGTTATCAAGAGGCTATAAAGACAATGCATTTGGATATAGAGAATAAAACTTGAGATTTGCCAACTGACATGAGATTGAATCCAAGAGACTGAACAAGTAAAACATCATCAACGGTTTTGTCTCTGGATATAGCAATTTTACCTAATCCAATTACCTTTCCTTTGTTGTTGTCGCCAAAAGTGATATACTTTAGAGATGAAGCAATTAAGTTGGGGTCAATAAACAACGACTTGTCTCAGGTCATATGACTAGTGCATCCACTATCCATTATCCATTCGGTACACTGATGTTTGCTTGAACTACGTCGGTATTTCCCCAAAGAGGAAGAGATGATGCAGCACAACAACTGTAGGTATTTCCCTCAGTGATGAGACCAAGGTTATCGAACCAGTAGGAGAACCACGCAACACTATGTGAATGGCACCTGCACACAAATAACAAATACTCGCAACCCGGCGTATTAAAGGGGTTGTCAATCCCTTTTGGGCAACGACGCCAGAAATTGGCAAGTAGACAGGATAAAAATATGATAGATTGGATAAATAGATCTCGCGGGAACACGAGATAAAATAAATAAGAATAAATTGCAACAAAGTATTTTTGTATTTTTTGTTTACTAGATCTGGAAATAAAAGCAAATAAAAATAGACCGCGAAGGCAAAAATAATAAAGAAGAGGTCGTAGATTTCACTAGTGGCTTCTCTTGAGAAAAATAGCAAACGGTGGATAAACGAATTACTGTTGGGCAATTGATAGAACTTCAAATAATCATGACGATATCCAGGCAATGATCATTATATAGGTATCACGTCCAAGATTAGTAGACCGACTCCTGCCTGCATCTACTACTATTACTCCAGACATCGACTGCTATCCAGCATGCATCTAGTGTATTAAGTTCATGGAGAAACGGAGTAATGCAATAAGAACGATGACATGATGTAGACAAGATCTATTTATGTAGAAATAGACCCCATCTTGTTATCCTTAATAGCAATGATACATACGTGTCGGGTCCCCTTCTGTCAGTGGGATCAAGCACCGTAAGATCAAACCCATCACAAAGCACCTCTTCCCATTGCAAGATAAATAGATCAAGTTGGCCAAACAAAACCCAAATATCGGAGAAGAAATACGAGGCTATAAGCAATCATGCATATAAGAGATCAAACAAGACTCAAATAACTTTCATGGATAAAAAGATAGATCTGATCATAAACTCAAAGTTCATCGGATCCCAACAAACACACCGCAAAAAGAGGTACATCATATGGATCTCCAAGAGACCATTGTATTGAGAATCAAAAGAGAGAGAGAGAGAGAGGAATCCATCTAGCTACTAACTACGGCCACGTAGGTCTACAATGAACTACTCACGCATCATCAGAGAGGTACCAATGGACATGATGAACCCCTCCATGATGGTGTCTAGATTGGATCTGGTGGTTCTGGAACTTCCGGCGGCTGGAATTGATTTTCATCGACTCCCCTAGGGTTTTTGGAAAATTGTGGTATTTATAGAGCAAAGAGGCGGTGCGGGAGGCCACCGAGGTGGGCACAACCCACCAGGGCATGCCTGGGCCTCCAGGCACGCCCTGGTGTCTTGTGCTCACATCGGGGTCCCTCTTCGGTACTTCTTTAGCCCACTTTCTGGTCCAAAAAAAAACCCACAAAAAGTTTCGCTATGTTTGGACTCCGTTTGGTATTGATTTCATGCGGTGTAAAAAACATGCAGAAAACATCAACCGGCACTGGGCACTATGCCAATAGGTTAGTACCAAAAAATGATATAAAATGATTATAAAATTATTGTAAAACATCCAAGAATGATAATATAACAACGTGGAACAATAAAAAAGTATAGATACATTGGAGACATATCATACACCCAGAGACATAGTCCTGCAGAAGAATTAGGCTTTTTAACCACCCACATCTTTGTAGGTGGCTTCGGAACAAATGAGTGAGCAGGGTATGATTTATTTTGGTAACCATAATTGTTACTCGATGAGGTGCGAGCATAATCAAAGGAATAAGCATTGAAAGTCTTCCAAAAAAATGAGTATAGTGACTGAATGAGGTATGCATATATTCATTTTGTCGAACTTTTTCTGCCTGCATGGTTAGTACAGTAGTGATAGGCAATGCTTTGATAGTTTTCCTGGGCACCCAAATAGCTTTCTTTGGGGTGCCATTTCTGCTGTTTGGTCCAACATAGTGAGCAACAGCCTCACCATGTTGGTTTTCTGAACAACCTGTAGGTATCCAGAGACTCATTATCAAAGAATTCGGGGATAGGAGAGTCATATTCCGAAAGCAAAGCTGGATCGAGCGTTTTGCTCTTTGGAGGCACCCACACGGTGCGAGGATATTGATTAGGTTCCCAGTTGGAGTCATTTTCATTCAGTTTCCTTTTGAAACTGATACCTTCTGTCCTGGGGTTTTTGTGAAGAATGGATTTCTTGAGAACATCACATAGGGATTGACACCCTTTGAGAGACTTGAACATTCATGTCTGAATAAGGTCCTTCAACCTAGCATTTTCATCAGACAAAGAACCATTTTCCTCGGCAGAGGGGTTAGCATTCTCAGAAGATTCAGCATTTGATTCAACATTGTTGTGTTCAAGGCATTTTAAGCAAGGTGGAACAAACACTTCAGGTTTCTCTTTGAGCTGTTAGGTGAGAAGAGAATTTTCTCTGATCAAATCCTCATGAGCCTCTCTCAACGACTCGAGTTCTTGTTTCCTTTTTAGGTAATCATAAGTCAATCTCTCGTGGTCGGCTGAGAGAAAATCATGATGATTTGATAGTTCATCCATTCATGACTTGAGAGCGGAATGCTCTTCGATGAGCGACTGATTTTTCTCCATCTCCTCAACCAATAACTCTTCAGATTTCCTGAGGGTTTTCTCAAATTTCTCAAGAGAGTTTTGTTGAATATTAGCAATTTTGATCAGTTTAGCTTGGTCATCTTCATCAGAAGAATATTGATAACTAGAGTGAGTCTTGCGATGTTTGTAGGATACCTTTTCTTTCGATGCTTTGGCCATGAAGCCGTAGGCAGGAGATTTGTCGTTGCTTGAATGTTTCTCGAAGAAGTTTGATGTAGGGGTGATGGAGCATGCTATGCCAGCCATGCCAGAATCAGAATCCTCATCGGATTCCTTAGCTTCTTCGGAGTCAGATGATTCTTCTTCATCGGAGTCCATCTCCTTGCCAATGTATGCCTTGGCCTTGCGAGAGGTATTATTGCGGTTGGAGGAGGACTTGGAAGGATTCCTCGAGGAAGATCTTGATGATGACTTTGAGGAGGAGTTGTCCTTCTTTTTGAAGAACTTCTTCATTTTCTTCTCATCATCGGAATCGTAGTTCTTGCTCTTGCTTTTGCCATGGTGGTTTCCTGAATCATATCTTCCACTGGCACGGATTTTAGCTTCCCAGAGAGGGCAGTCCAAAATGAAATGTCCTGGCCTTTTGCACTTGAAGCAAGTGTAATCTCCAATGGGTTTTGATGAAGATTTTGAACCGCCAGAGTTGCTGGATACCTTCTTTTGAAACTGATTCTTTCTGTGGTGGCGCTGGAATCTTTTCGTGAGTAATGCGAGATCTTTGCTGATCCTTTCTGGGTCATCAGAATCTTCTTCGGCATTTCCTTCGGAGGAGGAATCAGCCACAACTTTGAGATCATGGCTTTTGCGATGACTTGACCATAGAGATCTCTCTTCTCTTCTTCTTGTTCCTCATGGGTGTTCACCCTTTCCATTATATCAGTAGAATCGAGAATTTTGAAATCAGTTCATTCCCATATCATTAGAACTAGAGTGTCGAACAAACTGTCAAGTGATCGGAGCAGTTTCTTCACAACTTCATGGTCAATGCTGTCTTTGGCGGCGAGACCTTGTAGCTCGTTGGCGATGTCACTCAGGCGATCAAAAGTTTCCTGATAGATTTCATTTCCAATGCGCTTGAACCTATTGAATTTTGCTCGAAGGGTATCAATGTGAGCTTCTTTCCGAGTTGAAACACGTTCATTTATCTTCTTGAGAATGTCCCGCAATTCCCTCACAGATTCACACTGTCGATAGCGAAGAAATTGAGCACGAGAGAGATGACCACCAATTTCATCTTTGGCCTGAGCGTGTAGTTGAATGAGTCTCTTCTCTTGGTCGTTGGGACTCGGGGCACTTCAATTGTGACACCATTCTGCACCACATTCCACATATCATCATCAATTGCTCGGAGACAGGTCTTCATCTTCTCCTTCCAGAAGGGATAGTTCGTCCCATCGAATATGGGAATCTTGAGGTGCGAATTGTAGCTCACTGAAGACATACTTAAACTCCAAGGTTGTTAGACCAAAATGAGTAGAGTCAAGGAGTACCTTGCTCTGATGCCAATTATAGCAACGAAGTATGTCTACTAGAGGGGGTGAATGGGAGTTTTAAAATTTCTTTTGGAAATCTCAAAACTCTTGAAACCCAGCAGCGAAGCGAATGAAAAAAAAGTACAGCGAGCGGATACAAGCTGTCGAATGGAAACTAAGAACATGCATCGAGACAAATCACATAATTCAAACGTTTGAAAGTAACAAGGGAGAACAGAGGTAACTAGTGATGCTCGATGGCGACAAGGTATTTGGTAAACCAGTTCGTCCTTCCACACAAGGACTACGTCTGGTTGGAGGGGTTGTGACTTAACATGGAAGATAAACTCTCTTCACCCTATTCTCCTCGACAATTGTTTCGTCAACCAATGTCGATCCCTTGTGGTAGATACTTGAGGCGAGCTCTGAACCTTTACAGACTTCTTCCTCGAGAACCACAATCACTCTTGGTCTCTGAAGAATTTGACACCTAACCATCTAGAGAGTTCAAGAGTAATAGGCGGAGCGTACTGGACTTAGATTCGAGTGATGTGATGACCCACAAGTATAGGGGACCAATCGTAGTCCTTTTGATAAGTAAGAGTGCCGAACCCAACGAGGAGCAGAAGGAAATGACAAGTGGTTTTCAGCAAGGTAATTTCTGCAAGCACTGAAATAGTCGGTAACAGGTAGTTTGATAGCAAGATAATTTGTAACGGACAAGTAACAGTAATGGTAAATAAAGTGCAGCAAGGTAGCCTAATTCTTTTGTGGCAAAGGACAAGCCAACGGTCTCTTATAATAAGCAAAGTGTTCTTGATGGCACACGGGAATTTCATCTAGTCACTTTCATCATGTTGGTTTGATTCCTGTTCGCTACTTTGATAATTTGATATGTGGGTGGACCGGTGCTTGGGTGTTGTTCTTACTTGAACAAACATCCCACTTATGATTAACCCCCTCGCAAGCATCCGCAACTATGAGAGAAGCATTAAGATAAAATCTAACCATACCATTAAACATTTGGATCCAAATTGGTCCCTTATGAAGTAGCGCATAAACTAGGGTTTAAGCTTCTGTCACTCTAGCAACCCATCATCTAATAACTACTCCATAATGCATTCCCTTAGGCCCAAATATGGTGATGTGCCTTGTAGTTAACATTCACATGACACCACTAAGGGAATCACAACATACGTATCATCAAAATATCGAACACATATCAAGTTCACATGATTACTCGCAACAAGATTTCTCCCGTGACCTCAAGAACAAAAGTAACTACTCACAAATGATAATCATGCTCAAGATCAGAGGGGTATTAAATAGCATAATGGATCTGAACATATAATCTTCCACCAAATAATCCATATAGTAATGAACTACAAGATGTAATCAACACTACTAGTCACCCACAGGTACCAATCTGAGGTTCCGATACAAAGATTGAACACAAGAGATGAACTAGGGTTTGAGAGGAGATGGTGCTGTTGAAGATGTTGATGGATATTGGCCTCCCAAATATGAGAGGGTTGTTGGTGATGACGATGGCTTCGATTTCCCCCTCCGGGAGGGAAGTTCCCCTGGCGGAATCGCTCCGCTGGAGGGCAAAAGTGCTCCTGCCCAAGTTCCGCCTCGAGAGAGCGGCGCTCCGCCCCTAAAGTCCTATGCTTATTTTTCTCGGTCAAAATGACCTATATACCAGAAGATGGGCACCGGAGGTGGACCGGGTTGGCCACAACCCACCAGGGCGCGCCTGGGGGGCCTGGCACGACCTGGTGTATTGTGTCACCAGGTGGCCCCCCTCTGGTAGTTATTTGCTCCAGTATTTTTCATATATTCCAAAATAATTCTCCATAAATTTTCAGTTCATTTGGAGTTGTGGAGAATAGGTAACTCTAACGTAGCTTTTTCAGGTCTAGAATTCCAACTGTCGGCATTCTCCCTCTTTGTGTTAACCTTGCATATTATGAGAGAAAAGGCATTAGAATTACTCCATAAAAAATTATTATGCATAGAAACATTATAAATAATAGCAGGAAAACATGATGCAAAATGGACGTATCAACTCCCCCAAGCTTAGACCTCGCTTGTCATCAAGCGAAAAACCGATATCAAAAAACATGCCCACATGCTTAGAGAGAGAGAGAGAGATGTCAATAAAAACAAAATACAGACATAGTATCATCATGCTTATTATTATAACAGCAACAAACTTTATCATAAATTTTATCACATAACTTTATCATATAACTTCTCATGAACAGGTAACAATTCATCACAACTTTGAAGTAAAAGCATAAACTCTATTAAAAACCAACAAACTATGTTCTCAGTCAACTTTGCGATTACAATTCATCATCTTTTCAGGAAGGGTCTCGTATCAGAGCCTTTTGGAAAGTCCACATACTCAACTATCATTTAATCTTCTATGATTGCTAACACTCACGGTATACCCATGAGCAAAAAGTTTCAACCAGACACATAGAAAGACAGGGGCTTAAAGTTTCGCCTCCCAATGTATTCACCTCAAGGGTGATGTCAACAATAATAACTCATGCTCACCCACATCCAACTGGATATATGTGCCTAGATCTTTCCTCACCACATGATGCTTGCAAAAAGAGAAAATAAAAGGGAAAGGGAAGAATACTTTGACTCTTGCATGAAAGTAAATAAATAAAGTAAAAGATAGGCCCTTCACAGAGGGAAGCAGAGGTTGTCATGCGCTTTTTGGTTTGTATGCTCAGTCTCTTAGTGCAAACGAACGCCACGTTATATTGCCCCTTATGATAGCAACCTTTATTATGTAGTCCATCGCTTTTATTACTTTGCCATCAAAAGTTTGTACAACGCTCAATTTTCTCTTACACTAAATTATCCAACACATTTAGAAGCAATTTTTATAGCCTTTTCGCACCAATGAAAACTTACTTGAAGGATCTTACTCAATCCATAGATAGGTATGGTGGACTCTCAAAACATGAGTTTGGATTTAGGGTTTTTGTATGCACAAGTAGTATCTCTTACTTAGTGCGGAATTTTTGGCTAGCAAAGATATTGGCCAAGCACCACATGTTGAAGGATCTATGGCAATATAACTTCTATGTGAATATGAACAAACATAAAGCATTATGTTGTCTTCCTTGTCCAACGTCAACAATTTTGGCATTTAATATTTTATGGGGGCTCACAATCATAAAAGATGTCCAAGATAGTGTATTTGCATGTGAATCTTCTCTTCCCTTATTAATTCTTTCATGAATTGCATCATTGACCAATGCTATGTTTGTCAATCTCCAATAAATTTTACCACTTATATTTTTCCTTATGTGATGTCATTACTTAATCATAAGATTAGCATATGATCTTTTTCATTATTTTCTTTTATTTTGGTTGAAACATAAAAGTAAATAAGCAAAAACTCAAACTAAACTTTACTATACAACTCTCTCTCGGTTACATAGATAGATAGATCACTAGGCAAGCACTCGAAGATAGGTAATGCTAAACTTCATTCAACTAATTCAAAAGATAACTAAAGGTCGAACTAAGATAGGTAAAGGTAACGAAAGTGATGGTGATACGATTCCGGGGCACCTCCTCAAGCTTGGCCGAAGCCAAGGGGAGTGCCCATACCCATGTACTTAAGTCTCCTTTGGTGGTGAAGATGATGATGGTGGTGGTGATGAGGTAGTCATGTCTTTTCTCCTCATCTTATGTTTGAGGATGGAATTTTCCTCCCTCAAGTCATCGATCTCCTGCTCCAACATTAAATATCTTTGTGCATATTCTTGCTTGTTTTCCTGCAGAAGACGAAAAGAGATAAACTGGATCTTAGGTTTCTTTGCTTTATTAGGGAGGCTTGACTTCTTGAATTACACGTGCATGTCCCCAGGTTGGGGTAGTGGGACTTCATCTTCATCTGAGCTTGTCTCTTCTTTTCCTTTCAGATCATAATCTTCTTCTTCCTCCGAGGTCCAGCCATAATGCTCCACATCCCCGTAACCCTTGGGGTTTTCGATATAATCAACAACATAGCTCTCACCCTCCAAGTCTTAAGACGACATATCTTCAGTTCTGTCAGGAAAGAAACATGAAACAAGAACATAAGATTTCTCTGTGATACGGTGGTCAATACGTTCGGGGGGTATATAAAGATTTTTTATCTTGGGAAACAAGCAAACGAGAGGAAAACGGAGTCGGCAACGTCCCCGAGGTGGGCACAACCCACCTGGACGTGCTAGGCAAGGCAGGCGCGCCCTGGTGTACCGTGTATCGTGCCCTCCTTGGTTACCTTCCTGGTTATTTCTTATTTTCCTAAAGTTTATATTCCAAAACTGACAGAAAATATTTTGTGGATTTTTTGGAGTCCGTTTACTTACCGTATCGCGTACCTCCTCTTTTTCAGGATTTTGGAGTGTTCCAGAACGTTTCTTTTATGTGTTCCTCTGGTGTCATGGTTTGGATAATATTTGTTTCAACATTAATAGGTGTACCTGAGATATAGTGTTTAATTCTTTACCCATTGACCACCTTTGGATTAGTACCTTCAACATTATTGATTTTGATATAAGCTCCAGAGTGATAAGCCTCTTCGATAATATATGGTCCTTCGCATTTGGAAAGAAGTTTTCCTGCAAAGAATCTAAAACAAGAATTGTACAAGAGAAGATATTCACCCAGTTTGAATTCCCACTTTTGGATTCTTTTGTCATGCAATTTTTTAACTTTTTCTTTGAATAGTTTGGCATTTTCATAAGCCTGGGTTCTCCATTCATCTAGTGAGCTAATATCAAATAACCTCTTTTACCGGCAAGTTTGAAATCATAGTTGAGTTCTTTAATTGCCCAGTATGATTTATGTTCTAACTCAAGATTCAAATGACAGGCTTTTCCATAAACCATTTTATAGGGAGATATACCCATAGGATTTTTATATGCTGTTCTGTAAGCCCAAAGTGCATCATCAAATTTCTTAGACCAACTCTTTAGGGACCTATTAACAGTTGTAATATTAGTTTTATTTCTCTATTTCTAAGTTCAACTTGATCACTATATTGAGGATGATAGGGTGATGCAATTCTATGGTTAACATCATATTTAGCAAGCATTCAGGAAAGCACCATGAATAAAGTGTGAACCACCATCAGTCATTAAATATCTAGGGACTCCAAACCTTGGGAAAATAACTTCTTTAAGCATTTTAATGGAAGTGTCGTGATCAACACTACTAGTTGGAATTGCTTCTACCCACTAAGTGACATAATCAACAACAACCAAAATATGTGTATACCCATTAGAGGAAGGAAAAGGTCCCATGTAATCAAAACCCCAAATATCAAATGGTTCAATAGCAAGTGAATAATTCATAGGCATTTCTTGACGCTTACCGATATTACCAATTCTTTGACATTCATCACAAGATAAGACAAACTTACGGGCATCCTTGAAGAGAGTAGGCCAATAAAAACCAGATTGTAATACCTTGTGAGCAATTCTATCTCCCGCATGATGTCCTCCATAAGCTTCGTAATGACACTTCCGTAGGATTTGTTCCTATTCATGCTCAAGTACACAACGTCTAATGATACCATCTACTCCTTCTTTATGAAGATGTGGGTCATCCCAAAAGTAATTGTCGGTGCAACAAACCCCAGGTGTGTTGCCCAGACTGTACACAGGCTTAAGAGCAAGGTTACAGCATCCAAGACAAGGCCAAGAAGAATAGATAAGGTCTTTGAGAAATCAAAGGGCGGATACAGAAGACCAAGACCATCCAAAGGAGCAAGATGTCACTAAGGAAAAACCTCCCTTGCCGGGCAGGCAAGCCTGGCGGGGTCGATGTTACCCTGAAGACAAGTCTCAAGACTCCCCCAGTAGGCTTGCCGGGGATGCCAAGTGCGGCTTCCCCCGCCAGGGCTCCACTGCTCCACCTCATAGCAACGCAAGTCACTTATCGGTGCGTTGTCGAGCCCCCAAGATATTAAGTGGATATTATTTGGCACGTGGCAGCCATTTCTGAAGGAAATCACCTCCAAATGACACCCGTCCAGGGACATGTCACGCAGGCAGGCGAGAAGGTGGATGAATGTCACGACAAGGCTTGCCGGGCTACGCCATGATGTCACAGTAAGCGGTGCATTTAATGCACCTTGTCCTATCTGCAGAGTTAGGTATGATAGCATTGTTTGTTGTATAATCAGTACGCAATGACTGATTTGCCATTGTGGTGACTGTCGGTGTCAAAACCGGCGGATCTCGGGTAGGGGGTCCCGAACTGTGCGTCTAGGCGGATGGTAACAGGAGACAAGGGGCACGATGTTTTTACCCAGGTTCGGGCCCTCTCGATGGAGGTAATACCCTGCTCCTTCTTGATTAATATTGATGATATGGGTAGTACAAGAGTAGATCTACCACGAGATCAAGGAGGCTAAAACCTAGAAGCTAGCCTATGGTATGATTGTTGTTACGTCTCACGGACTAAAACCCTCCGGTTTATATAGACACCGGATAGGTTAGGGTTACAGTCGGTTACAATGGTAGGAGATCTACATATCCGTATCGCCAAGCTTGCCTTCCACACCAAGGAAAGTCCCATCCGGACACGGGACGAAGTCTTCAATCTTGTATCTTCATAGTCTTGGAGTCCGGCCGTGACGATAGTCCGCTATCCGGACACCCTAGTCCGGACTCCTCAAGAGTCCTCGAACCAGGCTTCAATGACGATTTAGTGCGGCGCGATATTGTCTTGACATTGCAAGGCGGGTTCCTCCTCCGAATACTTCATAGAAGGTTTTGAACACAAGGATAGTGTCGGCTCGCAAAACAAGTTCCACATAACACCGTGAGAGAATAATTTTTGCACAGATCTGCTGACGATTATTCGGGCGTGACATCACACCACAGCCAGGCCTTTATATGAATCATTTTACTGCTCCACCCTAAGCGCTTAGCGAGGCAGTTTCCTTGGCACGCCTTATCAAAGCATAGATCGTCCCCCTTATTCCGGATTCTCATCAATACAGACGTGGGTAACCCATCCGCGCCATTGACTACGGCGCTTGGGAAATAAGCGAGTTTTACCGGGCTGGTGGGGACGATAGCCGTCCGTCCATATAAGGGATAAGGATCCACCCTTTCACCCACGCCTTCTTCCTCCTTTGCTTATCCATTTTCGCAAGACTCGAGCCCAGCGCCCAAGTCCGCACATCCCACCTCAACCTTCTCCAACCATGTCGAGCGGGAGGCGGTGGATGGCCTCCTCCGCCACGGAGGGGCACATCACAAGACTGCGGGAGGCCGGATACTTGTCCGCGACATCAGCGACTGAGCTGCCCGATGCGGGCAGCTCATTCCAACCCGGGCCCCATGAGAGGGTGGTGTTTCTCCCCCACTTCCTCCGCGGACTAGGTTTTCCACTTCACCCATTTGTCCGGGGGCTCATGTTCTACTACGGCCTGGACTTCCATGACCTGGCCCTGAATTTCATCCTCAACATCTCGGCGTTTATCGTCGTGTGTGCGTAGGCCTTCCTCTGCATTCAGCCCCACTTCGCTTATGGTCAAGATCTTCAACGTCCGCCGAAGGTAGTGGGCGGCCGTCTGCCGGAGTGCGGAGGCGCCATGGTTGGCAAGATGCCTATGGCTCGAGGGCGCCTTTGTGGAGACAATAAAGGGTGGCAATCGGGTGGTTCTACATCACCGAGCCACGCGACCCGAATGGGCGGCGGCCCCAATTCACATCTGCTTCCCACACGGCTCTCGCCATGGAAAGAGACGGGCCGACGTGGGGAAATCGGAAGAGCTATCCGGACTCGGACATGCGTCCGAAACCTGGTGGACAAGAATCTCAGGCTTGTCGACGTAATCCAGGTGATGCTCATCCGCCGGATTCTCCCATGCCAACAACGGGCCTTCAATTTGTGGGAGTTCGATCCGGCACAACACCGAACCTTGAGCCGGCTCTTCGACACTACGTACGAAGATGCCTGGAAGGTGCTGTTCAAGGGCGCTGAAGCCCCAACATCCACTACCAAAGATCGCGGATACAGCTCGCGGCGTCCAGCCGGCGAGGTAAGTTATTTTACCCTTTACGGGACTCTTTTTTCATAGATTGACTCTATGTGGGATCTAAAACTCCCTAATCTTTGACAGATCGCTGAAGACGCCCTGACAGATTAATTGTCCGACTCCTTTGCGGAAGACCGGAGGACGCCTGATTCTGAGGCTGCTGGCCCGTGCCCCATGTGGTGCCGGAGAAGAAGGCTAAGAAGGAGGCCACGGGAACTTGAAGGAGCTCCCGACGCCAGGTGCTGTCAGATTCTGATGCAGAATCTTCTCTTGAGGACGAGGAGGAAGAAGAAGCTCCTCCCCAGCCGGGGAGGAGAAGAAAAGGAAGGCCGCCTAACCGGGAGGCCGGAGGGTCCAAGAAGGAAGAACCTTCCTCCGGACTTCTCCACCAACGCCGACGACGACGAGGAGGATTGGCCTACAAGGGCCAAGCCCCTGGCGAGATCATAAGTGTCCGGATACCCATGGCTTTTTATTATTGCAGAGTGTTCTCTAATGTCGAACAACCGTGCAGCCCGCCAAAGGGCGAGTTTGTTGATTCATCGAGCGGGTCCCTGGGCTCGTCGGAAATGGAGAGTACTTCGCTTCCGATCGCCTCCTCGCCACGCCGCTGGACGACGCCTTGTGGGGGCCCCAAGGGGGCTTGGTCAAGAGGAGGTAGCGCAGGAGGTGCCACAAGGCAACCTCCCGGACTCTGCGCAGGGGCAAGACCCCCAGGGGCTCTAAGCCCGACCCTCGTCCGGACTCCATGCCGGAACCATCAGTGGTTCCGATGTCCGGCCAGCGGATCCTTCGCAAGAAGGGTAAGACGCCGGTGTCCTCCGTCCAACCGGAGGCACCGGATAGCTATCGAGACGCCAACAGCGCTTCCATCAGGAGGAGCACCGCCTTTGTTATGAGTGCGGTGATCCGGACAGTTCATCCGCCAAGAGCGGATCGACCAAGCTTATATCAGCCTTCTAACAGCTTTGAGGTAAGTTTAGAATATGTAAAAATATTACCGCATAGACAGTAGCCCCGATGCTTGGTTCGTGTTCAAAAGAAAAGCCGGACTAAGGATCTAAAAAGATATCTTGCAGGAGTCTAACATAAGTATGTCAATATGGGAATGCAGGCTTATTGCTGACCTCTCTACCTTGACCGATCATGGAGGTCAATGCATTGAAGGTAACCTCGGCGGTCCGAGAACGAGCTCGGACAAGCCAAGAAGCAGCTCGAGGACAAGGAAGGTAAGTAATACCTTATTAAAGAAATACCTTATAGGAAAGGTTTTGGTTGAAAAAAAAACAGGAATAACTTGGGTACTACAGGGGCCACGAACGAGGTGGCGACCCTGAAGGAAGCGGTGTCCGTGGCCGAAAACAAAGCGGCTGCGGAACGCACCGAGCGAGAGAAGGGGGAGGCGCAGCTGGCCAAGGTACGGCAAGAGCTCCAAGCTCTCGTGGAAAAACACGAGGGTTTGGAGTGTGACTCGAAGACTCGAGAGTCCGAGCTCGCCTCGGCTCTTGAGAGTGCCAAAGCTGCTAAGGGCGAGGCCCAAAAAGCGCTCCAAGAAATTGAGTCGTTGAAGAAGATAGCGGCGGGCAGGGCATTCTTTATGCAAAGCAAGCATGTGAAAGTGAATTACCTATTACTTACCCGGATTCGGAGCTCTCCAGAGCATTCGCAGATTTGCCCGTGGTGTGTCCGATCTGCCGCATTCTACCGCGCCAAGGAGGGAGCTCGACGAAAAAGGTGTTACGGTCTCAAGATGTCGAGGTCGACCATCCAGTGCCTCGAGCGACCAGTGAAGCAGCTGGTCGAGCTCCACAAGGTCACCGAACAGGCCATGAAGGGCCTTATAGCGCGGCTGTGGCCATTGGAGGCCATGCCCGGAGCTACTTGACTTGGTGCAGCGGTGGTGGATGCCTCGTCCACGGATTGAAGTCATCAAGCGCTCCGTCTGCATTGAAGGTGTCCGTCGGGCCCTTGCCCGTGCTAAAGTGCACTGGGGCAAGCTGGATGCGGAGAAGCTTGTGACGGACGGGGCCAAGGGCCATGAGCATCACACGCCCGAAATGTACTATGAGGGTCTCCTGAAGGGTGCCCGCCGAATAGCGGATGAGTGCTCCGGAGATGTAATTTTTGAATAGACTCGCATTTGTTATCCTGTACGCTGAATACTTGTTCATATGCACTAAGCAACGCTTGTTAATTTAAAATATTACCTTCTGTGCGGCCGTTTATCAAATTTGAGAGATGGCAAGTCGTTGGCTTCAGCCCCCATGCCACGAGTGCTAGGGTGTTCGGGATAAACTTGAGCACTCTTGTTCCCATTCTTGGGTCCATCTAGGGAGGCGCTCAACACAACGAACAAGGCAACCGGACTTATAATGCTTGAACACTCTCACTTAGCCATAGAATTCTATAATTTTAAATTTCGTGAAGCCCTAGTATTCGAAGACCGAGTTCGGGCGCTATCCACGCCTTGGCCGGCAATTCGGTTCCTCGCTCTAAGCGGCATAAGTCTTTAGGGACCGAAAAAACCTCTCGAACAGCGACCGGCTCTCGCCCTATCATGACGGTCAGTTTTAGCTTTCTCCACCGAGGTGCTCGACCCAGCTCAACTGGGCACAATCGCGATGGTTCTCCGGTGCTACCTTAGCCGATATAACGGAACGTAAGGTACCAAAACACGGAGCCAGGCAAACCCAACTATTGACCCAAGACATGATTCGAGCCGATTCATATAATGCTATAAGTTCGGGTGCCGCACTTGTGAAAGTGTTGGACTTATCACACCATAATTTTGGGATACTTAAGCCCTCTGGTGTATTGGCCGTACCAAAGTGTACTGGCTGCAACATGTCGTGAAATGAACATATGTATATATAAAGGAAGTAGAGCAATAATAAGCAAAAGCTATGTATTGTTTATTCAAAAGGTACTGCAATGGAAGCAGAATGATACAAATAGTGCGATAAGCAAGGGATGGGACTATCTAACATGTCCCTCTCCGAGGGTAAGCTGCGGGATGGTATGTAAAACAGGTATAATGCTCGTAATAGAGACCACTGAACACTTGACGTGGCTTTCGCTTCCCCGGCTGTTGCATCGTGAGTTCGGCGATTCAAGTGCGGACAGGACTTCAAAGGCGGAGTCCTGAAAGTAAGAAAAAGGAAGAAAAAGGAAAAGGAAAAGAATGACACAATCGAGCCCTCAGTGCGGTCGAGCCGCATTCTTGGCGCAGCCGTGGTCTTGCCCTCCCCATATGCCCATGGTATCTCCAAAGCGTAATTATGTACGCGTAATACTAGCTTCGCGATTTCGCGAGGGCGGGTTGGGGCGGATTACTCTGGCGTGTTTGAATCGTGCCAGCGGTCTTGTTGTAGGTTACTCCGGGCGCTTGGCGGTGTCCGGACGCTTAGTGGCGGACTCAAGAATTGCTGTGAGAGGCTGCTTTGTACCTCCGCCGAGGGTCGCAGATGTGCTCCTCCGTTCAAGAGAGCGCTCGGTGTTTCAATTGACCGTGATTACTCCTCGAGGGCCTGGCATCTTGAGCTTGAGGTATGCGTGAGTGCGACACCGCATTGAACTTTGCAAATGCGGTTCGTCCGAAAGCAAAGGCATGATAGCCGCCTGCGGAATGGGACGATGTTGAAGATTAACTCTTTGCTTCGAAGTTATCCGGGATCCAAGACCACTTCGAGTGTAACCGAGCCCGCATAAATGGCCTCTACACCGGTATGACGCCTTTAAAGGTCGTCTTTGTAGGTTTAATCCTTGAGGGTCTATGCCCATTTTGCGCGACCGTATCTTGATAAAGCAGGTTCAGTTGCTGCCGCCGTCCATCGGGACTCGGTTAGGTGAAATCCGTCGATAATTGGGTCAAGAACCAATGCAGCGAAACCGCCGGACGGATGCTAGTGGGGTGGTCCTTCGATCGAAGGTGATCGGGCAGAAGACCATGGGTTGAACTTGGGCGTGGCTCCATCGCATATCGCCCCTTAGTGCACGCTTCCACTCCCTTTTGGGTATATGGGTTGCGATATCATGTTCACCGTCCAGACTTGCGTGGGCAAACCCTTCATCCTCTATTGTTCGGCGGTCGGGCTCTTCCTCGTCATCGCTATGCAGCCCCTTGTCATCGAAGTTCGCACTTAACTTGCCTGCTTGTTGAACACCCAACAGTCCCTGTTGGTGTGATTGGCTGGTTTTTGGGGTGCCATGTATCCGCTGCGATCGAGTATTCGGTCCAAGTTGGGACGGCCCCGGTATTTCTTTTGAATGGCTTCTTCCACGACCGGTTTAGAGCCTCTGAATCCGCGTTGACGGCCGATCTTGATGATATCGCCGCACGCGGCGCTTGTTCTTGTTGCGACGCGACCTGCCATTGCTGTCCTTAGTATCCGAACTATCGTGATGTTTGGCCAAGTTGTTGCTTCGAGCTAGCCAGCTGTCCTCACCCGCACAAAAGCGGGCCATGAGTGTTGTGAGGGCTGCCATGGATTTTGGCTTTTCTGTCCTAGGTGCGGGCAAGCCACTCGTCGTGGATGTTATGTTTGAAGGCTGCAAGGGCCTCTGATCCGGACGATCAACGATTTGGTTTTTCTTTGTTAGGAACCGAGTCCGTAATTGTCCGCCGATTCTTCCGGCTGCTGAATTATGTGGCTAAGGTCATCGGCGCCCGGTGGTCGCACATATGTGCCCCGAAGTTATCAAGGAATGCGGCTTCCGTGTCCTCCCAACAACCAATTGATTCTGGCCGGCAAGCTGTTGAGCCAATGCCGAGCTGGTCCTTTAAGCTTGAGTGGGAGGTATTTGATGGCATGTAGATCATCACCGTGGGCCATGTGGATATGGAGGAGATAGTCCTTGATCCAGACTGCAGGATCTGTGGTACCATCGTATGATTTGATGTTTATGGGTTTGAAGCCCTGCGGGATTTGATGATCCATTACTTCATCCGTGAAGCATAGTGGGTGTGCGGCGCCTCAGATTGGGCTATATCACGACGTAGCTCATATGAGCTTTGTTCATCGTGTTCGCCCGCGGGTTTGTTGTATCCGCGCGACGATAATCATCCCGTCGTTGGGCGCCCACGCGATCCGTAGATCGATCTTGTATGTTTTGCCTTATCCTCCAATATATCTCGCAAGTCCGCACGTTTTCCGTGCCTTGGTACTTTTGAGCGGCGCGGGGTGTGGCTTGAGCGGAGGGCCGAGAGGCTTCTCCGTCGCAGCCACGGGTGGCCGGTCTGCCATGTCGTCGGCGCTGGTGACTTGGGTGCTTCCTCCTCCGATCGAGGCAATGGCCTGCGCTTGGGGAAGCTTTTGGAGGGCGCTCGAGTTCATACTCTTGGCTGCAAGGACTTCATCCATCCGTCGCCTAGCAGGTCTTGATCAGCTCTAAGTCGTTGCTGGTTTTTCTTGAGGCTGCTTGCCGTGGCTATAAGCCTGCGCTTGAAACGCCTCCTGCTCGCGGGATCCTCACCCACGGCAAATTCGTCGTCGCCGAGGCTTGCCTCATCTTGAAGGGAGGCGATAATTATCGCCCTCGACCTCTCTTTCTGCCAGACCGTCAGGCGGACTTGCTTCTCCCTCCTCCCACGCTGAGTCCTCGCTGGAGGGTTCTCTTCGCAACTCGCTCGGGTGTTATTATCTCCGTGCGGAATCACCGTTTTATTGTGGCGGATTTAGAGCGGCGCCGCTAACGCCGGGCGCTTCGGCTGTTTCTTGAGGGGTCATCCTCCGTTGTTCCATCGCCGCTCCCATCTTTTGGGATATCCACCATGTATATGTCGTATGACGAGGTGGCCTTCCGGTGCCTCGTAGGCGCTGGTCTTGGTAAATCTCCGCGCCGCCGTCCATACCGCCGACGCCTTCGAGTCGAAGTCGAGCATGTCGGTTAAATCATCGGCAGTGGCTACAAAGTGGGTGGTGGGTGGGCGTTGAATTTCGCCGTCCGATCCCAACCTTCCTGTCCACAGTCCGCCAGGCTCTCCGGATAAAAGAGAGACTTTAGCGATTCAGAATGTCGCCAAAGGGCGAAAGTGCCGAAAGATGTCCGCGCGATGAACTCCATAACGGGTGCCCAATCGGATTCGACAAGCGGGGGCGCGGAGGGTTGAGTCCGGAGAGGAGTCCGCACCACGAGTCGAGGTCTTCGCAGCGACGGATGGAGTTCGCTCGATCGCCGAGAGATTGTAGCCCCGAGGCGGTGTCCAACCAGTCATCTCGATCGGGAATCCGCCCGGATTAAGGGTCGAGCGGATCTTGGTGCGGCCTCGTGGCACCGCTCGCTGCAGAGCTAGATCATGCCCATCGAGACAAGGCGGCACGCTATTGCTGTGGCTCGAATCCGTCAAGATCAAGTCTCCACGGATATCGGCCGATAGTTCAAACTTCCAAATCTGACGATGGCGGGCGTAGCTTCGATCTGCTCCAGATGGCTGCTTAATTGGCCCGCGATGCAAAGCCGCCGAACACGAAGATCTGTCCGGGAGAAAAGTCTCACCCTGGACCGCGTCGTTGTTGATGATCGAAGGAGCCATCGGGCCTATCGGTGATGACATAGAGGAACTCTCAATGAAAGCACCAATGTCGGTGTCAAACCGCGGATCCCGGTAGGGGGTCCCGAATCGTGCGTCTAGGCGGATGGTAACAGGAGACAAGGGGCACGATGTTTTACCTAGGTTCGGGCCCTCTCGATGGAGGTAATACCCTACTCCTGCTTGATTAATATTGATGATATGGGTAGCACAAGAGTAGATCTACCACGAGATCAAGGAGGCTAAACCCTAGAAGCTAGCCTATGGTATGATTGTTGTTTTGTCCTACGGACTAAAACCCTCCGGTTTATATAGACACCGGATAGGTTAGGGTTACATAGAGTCGGTTACAATGGTAGGAGATCTACATATCCGTATCCCCAAGCTTGCCTTCCACGCCAAGGAAAGTCCCATCCGGACACGGGACAAAGTCTTCAATCTTGTATCTTCATAGTCTTGGAGTCCGGCCGTGACGATAGTCCGGCTATCCGGACACCCCCTAGTCCGGGACTCCCTCAGTGACCCCTTGACCTATAAAAGGAGGGTCGTGGCAACCTTAGAAAGGATTTGGGACCTTGTACACTCATACGCGTGTAGCTGCTCTAGCCCAAGGCGACCTTGCCGGGCAAGAGCGTCGCGTCTCAGCACGGTCCTCTCATCAATCCACCAAAGCAGGAGTAGGGTTTTACGCCTCGCGGCGGCCCGAACCTGGGTAAAATCTGCCTGTATCTACGCTGCCGTGCTGCTCTACGCCCTCCGCTCTTTGTGCAATGCGGTCTACCCCCCTGCCGAACCAGAAGGGGCCGATGGCCCAATAGGTGGCCGTGTTTTCCCACGACATCTTTGGCGCGCCAGGTAGGGGGAAGCGCTTGCGTGAATGTTGTGCCATAGTAAGGATAGCTATACTAATTCGGTATACTCAAAATACACCTTTGGTACACAAGTGACAATCTCACAAGGATGAAATATCAGTAATTTTCCCGAAGGTGTAAGCAGCGGGTCATCTTCATCATCATTTTCTTGATCAACGGCTTCATCATCCATGGTGCCCAAGAAAAAGCTCGGTGCAACGGCTCACCCGTCCACCTCAAAGGCCCATTCGCATGCGGTCGCCGATGTCGTGGGGGCTACAGGGGCGCATGGGAACGTGGACGCCGCGGGGGATGTGGCCGACGCGAGCGGCGCCGTCGCCATTCCCCCTATGCCCAAAACGGGAGTAGGAGGCACCGGAGGAGGACAACGCCAACAGCATCCCAGCGACCACGCTCCACAAGGTGCGGGGGGGGGGGATTTATTCCGTCTCCGCCTCTCCACCCCACTGGAGAGTGCAGCCGCATCGATGGCACTCGCTCTGGGGTGAACCGCAACCCTCTAGCCGCCCCCGCTGCGCGTGTGGCTACAGGGCACGCACCACCCCCGGAACAAGCTAGCCAAGACGATGCGCCGAACGGGGCCGCCGATCCCCAGGCGCATCCACCTCATCGCCACATCACCCTAGCGACTGGCTCACGACGACGAGAGCACGATGCTGCCACTACTGGCACCGCTAGAAGCCAGGCGTCATCACGATCTGCGTTGTCATCCATGCCAAGCACGGCTTCAGAGGCCATGGTGCGGGCCCAACTCCTGTTGAGATTTCCGCCGGCGACCGATCAGATGGATGAGTGGAGGGACACCATTCAGAGCTTGATTGGTTTCGCCGATGTCGGTGTCAAAACTGACGGATCTCGGGTAGGGGGTCCCGAACTGTGCGTCTAAGGCGGATGGTAACAGGAGGTGGGGGACACGATGTTTACCCAGGTTCGGGCCCTCTCGATGGAGGTAATACCCTACTTCCTGCTTGATTGATCTTGATGATATGAGTATTACAAGAGTTGATCTACCACGAGATCGTAGAGGCTAAACCCTAGAAGCTAGCCTATGGTATGATTGTTGTTGTCCTATGGACTAAACCCTCTGGTTTATATAGACACCGGAGGGGGCTAGGGTTACACAGAGTCGGTTACAAGGGAAGATATCAACATATCCGTATTGCCAAGCTTGCCTTCCACGCAAAGGAGAGTCCCATCCGGACACGGGTCGAAGTCTTCAATCTTCTATCTTCATAGTCCAACAGTCTGGCTGTCCGAGGCCCCCCTAATCCAGGACTCCCTCAGTAGCCCCTGAACCGGGCTTCAATGACGATGAGTTCGGCGCGCAGATTGTCTTCGGTATTGCAAGGCGGGTTCCTCCTCCGAATACTTCATAGAAGATTTTGAACACGAGGATAGTGTCCGGCTCAAATTCCACATACCACCGTAGAGAGAATAATATTTTCACAAATCTAATCTGCTGACAGCTTTTCATAATGTGGCGTACTGCCTTGGTCTGGTCATGACGAACCGTTTTTCTGAGCCTGCCACTGCACGTGTTGCGAGGCGGTTTTATCGGCACGTCCTGTCGAAGCAGAGATCGTGTCCCTCTTTTTACGGGATTCTCATCAATACGGGTGCAAGTAACCCAACCACACCATCAATTACGGCGCTTGGGGGATAAGCGATTTTACCGGGGCGCAGAATACCTGCTTCCTTTATAAGGGGATAAGAACGCCCATTCGCACCCACGCTTTCTTCTTCCCGATCCATTCCTCTCCGCCCGAGCTCCAGCGCCCAAGCGTTCATCTTTTCTGCCCACAAAGGCCTTCCGAATATGTCCGGATCTGGAGAAGGAGGCAAATGGATGGCCTCTACCGTCCGGGAGAAGGATATCAAAAAGCTTCGGGAGGTCGGGTATCTGGCCAAGAAAATCAGCCACCATCTCCCGATGGCGGGACAGATCGTCCCTACTCCGGAACCCCACGAGAGGGTTGTATTCCTCCCTCACTTTGCCCGCGGGCTAGGGTTTCCCCTCCACCCGTTCGTTCGCGGCGTCATGTATTACTATGGGATCGATCTTCACGATCTGTCTCCTAATTCCTTCTTCAACATCTCGACATTCATTGTCGTGTGCTAGGCTTTTCTCCGCATCTCACCACACTTCGGCTTATGGCTGAAGATTTTTAATGTGAAGCCCAAGGTAGTGGGCGGCGAGCACGCCGAGTGCGGGGGCGCTACGGTGAGCAAGATGCCCAATGTCATATGGCCAACATGAACCTTTAACGATTCTGTCAAGGAGTGGCAACAACAGTGGTTTTATATCACTGAGCCGCGCAGCACGGAATGGGCCGCTATTCCCGAGTTTCGATCCGGTGCCCCCCTGCGGCTTACATCCTGGGTCAAGAAGGGCCTGGACTGGTCCTCGTCTGACGAACTGTCGGTGCTCCAGACGCGCGTTAAAGATATGGGAGACAAGAACGTTGAACTTGTCAATGTAGTCCAGGTGATGTTAGTTCGCCGGATCCTGCCTTGTCAACACCGGACTTGCAATCTATGGGAATTCAATCTGGCCAGGCACCAAACCTTACGAGAGCGTTTCGGCTCCTCGCACAAGGACATCTGGAAGGTGCTTTTAAAGTCCAGCAAATCATGGCCGGACTCCGCCGAGGACCGCGGGTACCAACTGTCCCGCCCTGCAAGTTTGGTAAGTCATCATACTTTTTATCCGTGTAACCCAAAGGAAGCGCTTAACGTGTTTTATACAACTCTCCCAGGGCTGGACGAAGAAGGCGGAGCGGATCCATTGTCCGGCCCCGCTGCCCAAAGAACCGGCCGTCCCACTTTTGACGAAGATGCTGGCCCCGGCACCTTACAAGATGCCAAAGAAGACGGCCGAGAAGGAGGCCAAAAAGACCCGGGGCGGCCTTCATCGCCGCAGCACTTTGCACACAATATCCGAAGGCTCTGATGCCCGTTCCGCCTTCAAAGAGGACGAGGACGAGGAGGAAGATGAATCCCCTGGGGGAAGAAAGAAGAGGACGGCCTCCATACACTTGGAGGCCGAGCCGCCCAAAAGGGGAAAGGCTCCTCCTCCGGAGGAGTCCACTGCCGCCGCCGACAGCGGCCCTACGTGGGATCCCAGGGCCCAGCCCCTAGTGAACTCGTGAGTATATAAAATCCAAGTACGTCTATGCGTCCAGACTCATCATGACATAGTATTTTAACCTGAGCCATATTTTTTGTAGTCCGGCGAGGTCCCGTACCAAACAATCCTCATCAGAGGATTCGCTTTGCTCGGATGCTATGGAGAGCGGGACGCCCCCAAAGGCCCCTTCCTCCAAACAGGTGTATAACACCGAGGCTTCATCCCAGAAGGACCCCAGCCAAGGGGGAGAGGAAAAGACCGTGAAGGCGGTGCCTGGAGGTCAAACTTCAGGGGCCGGACACGTGGGGGAGAAAATTCCCATGGGAGCTGACGGCGGGGGCCATCTGGAATCGGCCCCACGGATACTGATTCGAGACCAATCTGGCTCGAGAATCAGTGAGCAGCCTCTCTCGGTGGAGGGACATGCCTGTTACACCGGCAACCTCTGTCCAACCAGAGGCGTCGGATGCTTTGTTGGTGGCGCTGAAGAGCGCCTCCATCGTCGATGAACACCGTGCCCTTATGGGTGCGGTGATTGAGAAGATTCAGTCTACTGAAAGTGGACTGAATGGAGCCTGCATCGGCCTTATAAATGATTTTGAGGTATGTTTTATGAGGTTTCGAAGAGTGTCATGGTATGGATAGTAGCCCCTGATACACTGTTCGGTGAAAGAAAGAACCGGACAGAGGATCAAATTTATGTTCGCAGGAAGACTCATTGAGTGACATCTATTTCTCTTCAGATAAAGCGTCTCAGAAGGTGCCGCCGCATATATCATGGAGATCTCGGATGAATCAAAATCTGGAGCGGGCCAAGGAAGAACTTGGCCAGTTGAAAATGCAGTTGGGGGATAAACAAGGTATGCACAAGTCTTGTTCACGTTTATTGCGAATGAATTTTTAGTATGATGAAATAAGCTTCATGATTTGCGCTAGGGATGGCGACCGAAGTCGAGGCTCTTAAGAAGGCTGTGGCCGAGGCCGAGAAAAAGGCAGCCACAGAGCAGGCTCTTCGTGAGAAGCACGAGGCCAGGGTTATTAAAGCTGAGCAGGAGCTGCAAGAGGCCGTGAGGAAATGCGAGACCTTGGAGCAGAGTTTAACGAAAAAAGAACGATGCCCCGGGGGAAACCCAAAGCGCCCTGCAGGGGATCCAAGAGGCGAGAAAGATCGCGGCGGGTAAGGCTTTTTCCATGTAAAGCAAGTATTTGAGGGGAAAATTATGTTTCTAATTTTGAATTCGGATTTCTCAGGGGTATTTGCCGAGCTGCCCCGCAGCATATCAGATGCCGCCCAATTCTACCGAGCCGAAGAAAAGAACACTGCGGATAAGCTCTTACGTCGCAGATTTGGCAATCAATTATCCGGTGCCTTTTGTTGATCAACTGAAACAGCTGATCGAACTGCATAAGGCGCGGAACTGGCCATGAAGGATATGATTATCCGCTATGGCCCGCCGAGCCGATTCAAGCAGCTACCGGGCTCGTGAAGCGGCTTTAGAGTGCTCGCCCTCGACTTGATGTTATCAAGCGGTCGGCCTGTATAGAAGGTGCGCGAATGGCCTTCGCCCGCACAAAGGTGCACTGGGGGAAGATGGATGCTGAAAAGCTGATGACCTAAGGACCGCCAGAGGGGAAGGAGCACCGCAAGACTGAATTATATTATGGGAGTGTACGGAAAGGAGCCTACCTTGCAGTGGAGCTATGTAGCAAGGACATTATATTTCCATGAATGCAAATCATGTTGTCCTTTGTAATGTCTTAACAAGGTCATTTATATTATTTATTGCTTGTTATATAAAAGTTTATCCTCCTGCGCGGCCGTTTTATATATTAATCCTGAGAGTTGGCCAGTCGTCGGCTTCTGCCCCCACGTTTCATACGGGGGTGTTAGGGATAAACCTGATCACTCTTTATCCCAGTTTTGGGTCCTTAGAAGGAGGTGTTCAGCACAACAAACCAGGCAATCGGACTATAAGGCTTTATCACTCACACTTAGCCATAGGAGCTTTAGGAAGGTAGGCGCAGCCCCTAGTGTTCGGAAGACCGCACGGGGGGCTCTATAAGCACCTGATCGGAAGAAAAACCGATCTATCGCACGCTGGATTGGTTATGGCATTATGCGGGAGAAATCCTTAAAGATTTTGTAACCTCTCGAACAGCTGACCAGCTCTCGCCGTATCATGACAGTTAGTTTTCGGCTTTCATCGAGGTGCTCGTCCGGGAGAACGGGACACAATCATGATAGTTCTCCCAAAGTGCTACCTTAGCCGATATAGCGAACGTAAGGTACCAAAACATGGGAGCCGGGCAAACCCAACTATTGACCCAAGACATGATTCGGAGCTGATGCATATAATGCTATAGGTTCGGGGTGCCGAACTTACGTGAAGGTGTTCGGACTTTATTGCCGTGTTATGGGTAAAACGAAGCCCCTGACATATTTTAAGGCATATCGCTGTGTACGGATGCCACTTGACAGATGAATTTCAATAAGAAATAACAGCAGGTAAGCGTCATATAAATCCACATGTTGTATTTGAATAGTACGTCAATGCGTATGAGTACAGGTAATGTGATAAAAAAAGAATATGACTGCGGAACCTGCTGAGACCAGGGGGGAAGAAGCTGAGTGTGGATCCGGAGTATAGCCGGATGGTCATTGCGGGGGATGTCTAAGGATTCCCTTGCGCGTTCAAGCTGCCTCCGTATCGCCCGTCCTGGTCGGCGCAAAGGTGAACCTGCGAAGGAAATGTAAAAAACGTTTGCGTATCAGAGAGAGGTTGAGCCGCCAAGTGCGACCTGTCCTGGCCTTCGCCAGAGCGTTTAATCAAGCTCTGGACGAGCCAAGCTATCCTTCCGTGAAGTAGTTCGGAGTCCCTTGACGGTGTCCGGGAGCCTGGACGTCGACTCGAGGTTCGGCTGCAAGGTGCTGCTTGTTGCTTCTGCTGTTAAGGCAGTGGTGTACTTGTTGGTGCCGAGGGAAGGTTCGGCCTTGCCATTAACCGTGATGACGCCGCGTGGACCGGGGAAAGCACAAGTGCTCCCTAGGTGGTTTTGGTAATTAATGTCAACATATCTCTTGTTGGACTAACACTTCTATCTAGTATGTTTCAGATAAGTTCAACAATGGAGTGGCATGGACTAAAGGATGTGGGAACTCCTTCAAGATGCTAAGGACAAAGGATTGGCTCAAGCTTCAAGCTCAAGACTCTTCATTTTACATTTTAGTGATCCAAGATCACATTGAGTCTATAGGAAAAGCCAATACTATCAAGGAGGGATGAGGTGTTGCTTAATGAGCCTCTTGCTTCAAGTGCTTAGTGACATGCTCCAAATACCCTCAACTACTTTCCCACTTCCACACATATGTCCTAAAACCTAAAGTCAAACTCGCCCCACCGATTCTTCCTATCCGCGCCACCGAGTTTGGATGTCTTAGCCACGCCACAAACCCTAGGCAAATCGGTCTCATCGATAGGGATCTCGGTCTCACCGAGATGGGATTGTAATCTCTGTGTATGTCCATTATCAAAATCGGTCTCACCGAAGTTTGAGCAATCGGTACTACCGAGATTACAATGCAAACTTTCTCGTTGACTCATTATCAAAATCGGTCCCACCGAAGTTTGAGTAATCGGTCCAACCGAGTTTGCTCGACCAACTCAGTAGTTAGCTAATTACCAAAATCGATCTCACCGAGTTTGTGTAATCGGTCTCACCGAGATTACGTTATGCCCTAACCCTAACCATATCGGGTCCCACAGAGTTGCATTTGGTCCCAATCAAAATCCTAACGGTCACTAGATTTGCTGAATCGGTTCGACCAAGTTTCTCAATTCGGTCCCACCGAGTTTGGCAAATTGTGTGTAACAGTTAGATTTTGTGTGGAGGCTATATATACCCTCCACCTCCTCTTCATTCGTGGAGAGAGCCATCGGTGAACCTACACTTCCAAAGATCCTATTTACGAGAGAGAACTACCTACTCATGTGTTGAGGCCAAGATATTCCATTCCTACCATATGAATCTTGATCTCTAGCCTTCCTCAAGTTGCTTTCCACTCAAACCCTCTTTCCACCAGATCCAAATCCTATGAGAGAGAATTGAGTGTTGGGGAGACTATCATTTGAAGCACAAGAGCAAGGAGTTCATCATCAACGCACCATTTGTTACTTCTTGGAGAGTGGTGTCTCCTAGATTGGCTAGGTGTCACTTGGGAGCCTCCGACAAGATTGTGGAGTTGAACCAAGGAGTTTGTAAGGGCAAGGAGATCGCCTACTTCATGAAGATCTACCGCTAGTGAGGCAAGTCCTTCGTGGGCGACGGTGAAAGGATCGAGATGGACCTAGAGGGGGGGGGTGAATAGGTACAATTACAAATTTTAATTATTACTTAGCAATTTTAGGCAATAGTGCGGAATATGAAAGTGAGCCTAACAATTGCTAGTAAGTACGAAGTACTAGGCAAGTAACACAAGCATATAAGTGAGCAAGCACAATATGATGTAAGTAAGTGCAAACCAAAACAAGTAACCACAAGTATGGAGTTAGGGTTAGGAATAACCGCAACTCCGGGAGACGAGGATGTATGCCGATGTTCACTTCCTTGGAGGGAAGCTAGTCACCGTTAGAGAGGTGGATGTTACCACGAAGGCACACCAACGCCACGAAGGCTCACCCTATTCTCCCTTTGAGACAACACCATGAAGGTGTTTCTCAACCACTAGTGGTAGACCTTGGGGTGGTCTCCAAACCCTCACAAACTTATCCGGGGGTAATCACAAAAGTCGATTCCTCTCCGAAGACTCCTACCGCCTAGGAGTCTCCAACCTCCAAGAGTAACAAGATCGATGGGGATTTGCTCAAGACTTGCTCAAATCACGAATTCCTTGGGTGCAGAGAAGGAGGAGAAGTGGATCTATCACTTGATCGGACAACTTCTTTTCAAAGCTCTCAAATCCTTGGGGATCTAAGATTTGGTGTGGAGAGATGAGAGAGAGTGAGTAAAGTGTTCTAGGGTTTGTTCAAAGTGAATGGTCAACCCTCTCGTGGGGAGAAGAGGCAGTATATATAGTGTGTGCTCAAATATGCCGTTGTAGTGCAAGTGATCGGGCAGGCGGACATCCGGCTGGAGGCGGACATCCGGCTGGAGAGCCACTTGGAGAACAGGGCGAACAGAGTAGGAAGCAGGGAGGCGGACATCCGGGGTCAAGCCCGGACATCCGTGGGAAAAGCCGGACATCCGGAGATCGCGGATATCCGGAGAGCAAACCAGCATTTCACAGTTACGGACATCTCGCCGGATTTCGGGCCAAGCCGGACATCCGCGAAGGAAAGCCCGGACATCCGGGAGATCGCCGGACATCCGGAGGGCAAACCAGCATTTCACTCGGTTCTGGTCATCTACGGCCGGATTTCCGGGCCAAGTCCCGGATATCCGGCCAACAAAAAACCTGCAGGCGCCCCCGAAATAAAACATCCATAACTTTCTCATCCGGACTCCGATTTTGATGATCTTGGGCTTGTTTTGAAGCTATGGAAAAACTCTAGGTCCTCACTTAGAGAACCACCCAAGATAAACCAAAATGGAGGATGCAAAGTATGCAAAGGTTAGATCATATATTTTGGGGAACCTAGTTGGCCATGGATTTCTTTGGTATATAGGATATGAGTGGATTTTTGTTGGATAGGAGTGAAATATGCCTATGTTGGAGTATGATGTGAGGAAGTAAAAATAGAAGATGTCGACTTGAGAAAATCTAGCACTATCCCCTTTGATCCCCTCTTAATAGAGCGGGATCTCTATAACTCAAGAAACATAAAATGAAACATCATTTTACCACTTCAACCTTGAGAGAACTCACTTCGTATGCTCTTGATCCACACACAATTTTGACGAACCGGGGACCAACACCTGAAATCTACTTGGCAGCCATTGTCAGTCCCCTACATGTAGATTGTCATAAACAACAAAAACATAATGTAAGGGCATGATTGCACTTTCAATCTCCCCTTTTGTTTGTTGATGACAATCATACATGTAGTATCATAGATGTAATAAATAGTCTTAGCAATGATAATCATGGGAGCAAAAGGGATACAGAATATGTTTAGTTACAATTTGCTTTTAGCTCCCCCTAATTGTGTGCATGCGATGAATATATTAGGATAACCAACACAAAGGTGCATTCCATATGTAACTTAAAAAATTAAAGAAGTAAGAGACGATCACATATGAAATCATCATAACACTTCAAATAGAATGAGAACATTTCATGGCCATGCCATAATCATAACATAGTCTCAAGCGCATAATCATAACATGGTCTCAAGCGTAAGAGACGATCACATATGAAATCATCATAACACTTCAAATAGAATGAGAACATTTCATGGCCATGCCATAATCATAACATAGTCTCAAGCGCATAATCATAACATAGTCTCAAGCGAACAAGTACCACAAGTACCATAGGTTGGAAATAACATATCATAGCATGACCATATTACTACGATACTACTTCTCCCCCTTTGCCAGCAACAAGGAAAAAGGGGCGAAAAACTAAACAGTCTCAATCACTCACAGACGGATGTCATCATCAACATCAAGAAACTCGGGGTAGTCAGCATGAGATGGAAAACCGAAAGTGGACGAGGATGGAGCTGCGGGAAGAGGATCATCATCACTAACGGGACTCCCACGGTCACGGAGGCGCTGTTTGAGTATATTCTTTGAGATGACAAGGCGCTTCTGAACATCATGATTCCGCTGACAGCTGAAGGTGATTGCCTTCATGATAGCAGACTGAGCCTTACCCAAGAATGATTCAAAATGGCTACATGGACCAGTCGAGGAAGATGGAGCAGAAGAACCAGTGGGCTGAGTAGGAGCAGCTGTCCTCTCACCAGCAGACCTCCTAGGCTGAGTAGAAGCCCTAGCTGTCACACGCATGTGAGGAGGAGGTTTCCAAATGGAGTGCACAGCTGACTTAACCACCTCAAAGGGAGCAGTGTGATCAATCAGAGCCTGAATATATGGGGCATGAGGGAACTGGCGCGTCTGAATAAAACTGCAAAGACGGATCTCATGCCAAATGAAGTTGGCAGTGTCCAGAGGCACAGTGGGTTTCTCATGCATATGAACCATCAAGTCAATACAATAGTTGCGAGCCCTCGAGCGATCTCCCTTCTTAGGATACAAAGTGCAAAGTACACACTGAAAGAGGATGAAGAAAGGTGCACGGAAGATGGATACCTCATTGGGTGGATATGCTTTTTCTTCGTCAGTTAGCTGAGAGGGAGGTTTTACAAGAGGCAAGCAAGCATCAATCCCTTTGGGCTTGCCCTCTGGATCCATACTGTGGATGCAATGGCCAACACCTGAGAGACCCAAAATCTGAACAAACCTGTCATAGGTGATGCTCAGTGTAGTGTCATCGGTCATCCAAGTGAGGGTGTTGTCCGGACCAAAGAAACAGGTGGCATAGAACTGTAGAATGGCAGCTTCACTCCAATCACGCCTGAAGGTCATTGCAGGACCAAGAGTCATGTCATCAATGATCTTGACGGGATCGTTAGGGAACATGGCAGGATTATCACGCAGGAAGTTTAGATCCAAGTATGAGTGAGGAGCAAGGCCACGCCCATGGACAAAGCTGGAATAGAGATCCTGCTGCATACGAGTCCGGAACCGAGGATCTTCGGCATCCGCCACCATCTCATAGGGATTAACATCCCGACGGAACTGAAGATATTGTCCCGCCCCCACAGTTGTGAAGTCGTGAGTGGGGCGACCTCCACTATCAGGGAGCTCCATGGAGATGCGACGACCATGGGCAACGGGTATTGCAGAACCACGAACATGAGGCATCGGTGCCCTCCTAGTACCGGGCTTGGACTGTCCAACAGACTGTCGTGGCGCACTGTCATCCTCTTCCTCTCCAACATAGTCTGCATCATCTGGATCCGAGGCCGACGGACTGGTGGATGGTGCTCGCTTATTCTTCTTGGTGGAGATCTTCTTTTTCTTGGGCCGCGCATACTCATCGGAGTCGGTGGAGCCTTGCCGGCGATCAACTGGAATGGACAATGAATGGTTTCCAATAAGAAGGAGCCAAAGAACATGAACAAGGATACACCAAATTAAACCGTGGAATGAACAAATTACATTCCCATGGTTAAGTTGAGTAACCGAGTACATGTAGAGGTGTTTGTAGGCTTAGGTAAACAGAACCTAAACGCGAGAGCAATAGACATGGCAAGATATACATTGAGAATAATGCAACCCACTAAGATTTAGTCACAAGCAAGGGGAGATGAGAAGAAATAGCACCCTTACCCCGAGTAGACACCTCGGGACGCTTGGGACCGCAGTTCTTGGTACGAGCCATGAAGAACTCCGGAGGTGAATCCCACCGAACACCGGCCCCTCCCGAGAGACTCAAGCCACAATCCGAGAAATGGATTGGATAGAATCATAGATCAGGAGGAGGAGAGTCCGTTGGCAGGAGGTCAGGGCCGGAGGTCGGAGGAGATGGCCGGGGCAGTGCCGGAGTGGTGGCCAGGCGGCGGCGGCTGTGAGGGGAGATGAGGAAAGGGATGAAAGGAAAGAAAATGGAACTGCCCCGCCCCCACCCCTTCCTGTATATGCGACTTTGGAGGACGGGCGGACATCGGGCAAGGCCCGAATATCCGGCGAGTGGGAAACAGAGACCAGAGAAGCAGCGCCCGGATGTCCGGCTGAGGCCCGGATGTCCGGCCACTGATGGCAGTTCATGAGCGTTTTGATGGGCAGGGAATGTTTCACAGCGCCCGGACGTCCGGCGCTAGACCCGGATGTCCGGTCACTGGACAGACGATATGCGCGAGGGGGAGATGTGAAGGAGGGGGCTGACCCGAATTATTTTATATAGACACCGCCAAGTGGTTTTCATGAGATTAAGAAGGAGGACAACCTGAGACGTCTAAGGCCATGCTAAGATACATAAATAATCCAAACATGATTAGAAAGAAGGGTCCATATAAGCATTGCACAAGCGGTGACTGAGGTCACCATGTTTGAGCATATGGAACATAGTACCACAAAGATAGAGACTTTGAGCACATGGTCACTACTCCATCATATTAAAGTATCCTAGTTTGTAAAAACTATGATAACTTTGAGAGTGTTGGTTCAATTTATGCATTTTGTATGGTGAGAGAACTCATGGATTGAGTGTCTCCCCCTAAATATATGCCTACATCAAAACAAGACATTAAGTTTAAGCATGGATGGGTACTAGATTTCACATAATATTGTCAAGCTCCAAGATACCAAGTTCACGCCTAAGTCGACAGAACCTTGCTTCATCCAATGGTTTGGTGAAAATATCTGCCAGTTGCAAATCTGTCCCAATGTGATCAATGTGAATATCGCCTTTCTCAACATGATCTCTCAAGAAGTGATATCTAATATCAATGTGTTTGGTGCGGAGATGATCCTTGGGGTTCTCTGCAATGTTGATAGCACTTTCATTATCACATAGAAGAGGCACATGCCTATAGGTGATACCATAATCCTTCAAAGTTTGCCTCATCCATAATAAGCGAAGTTACAACTGGCGGTAACAATGTATTCAACCTGCTGTAGAGAGGGCAATACAATTTTGTTTCTTCGATGACCAACTTACCAAAGAGCGCCCAAGAAATTGACATGCACCGGAGGTGGACTTACGATCCACTTTGTCTCCGGCCCAATCCGCATCCGTGTATCCAATGAGATCAAACTTAGCATCCTTGGGATACCATAGACCCAACTTTGGGGTGTGAACAAGGTATCTAAGAATATGCTTAACCGCTTTATGATGACTTTCCCTAGGGAAGCTTGAAATCTAGCACACATGCATACACTAAACATGATGTCTGGTCTAGATGCACAAAGATAAAGCAATGAACCAATCATAGAGCGGTATTTAGATGGGTCGAAGGGGATACCGTCTGTGTCTTCAGTGAGTGTTATTTTGGTTGGCATTGGTGTCTTACATGGACTAGCATCAGACATACCAAACTTCTCTAGGATATCCTTGAGGTACTTTGCTTGGGACAAGAAAATTCCTTCTTGAAATTGTTGAATTTGAAAACCAAGGAAGAACTTCAAATCCGCATTGAGTGACATTTCAAAATTCTTGGTCATTGAAGCCGCAAACTTCTTGCACAAATGAATGTTAGGAGAATAAAAAATGATATCATCTACATAGATTTGGCATAAGATCAAATCACCCTTATCCCTCTTAGTAAAAAGAGTAGGATCGATCACTCCTCTCACAAAACCATCATCGAGTAAAAACTTCTTAAGATGATCATACCAAGCACGAGGTGCTTGTTTGAGGCCATACAAAGCCTTATGAAGTTTATACACATAGTCTTTGTGATCGGGATCAACGAACCCAGGTGGTTGTGATACATATACTTCTTCTTGTAGAGGACCGTTAAGGAAAGCACTCTTCACATCCATTTGATGTAATGTAAAACCATTGAAAGCAGCATAAGCAAGTAAGATGCGAATGGATTCAAGACGGGCAACGGGGGCAAAGGTCTCACCAAAGTCCAAACCTTCAACTTGTGAGTACCCTTGTGCCACTAACCTTGCCTTGTTTCGGATGATTACACCATTCTCATCTTGTTTGTTCTTGAAAATCCATTTTGTTCCAATGACGTTGTGTTCGGTAGGTGGCCTCTTGACTAACGACCACACTTGGTTGCGTTCAAAACTGTTCAACTCTTCTTGCATAGCAACTAGCCAATCGTTGTCTATCAATGCATCTTGTACCTTGATGGGTTCAAAACTAGACACAAAAGAGAAGTGAGCACAAAAGTTGGTCAAGTGTTTACGAGTGACTCTACCTTCCGATATGCCGGTGAGTATTTTGTCAACATCAACACGACCGGCCACTCGTGGCATGATAGAGGTAAGGGTTTCACGAGGTTCAACTTCATGTCCATCATCCACATCCTCAACATATGGATCATTAATGTGTGGAGGAAGATCTTCTTGTTCATATTGCATTTGTTGAGGTTCATCATCAATGATTGGACTTTCTTGTTCTTGTTCTTGAAGATTGTCACGAGGAGGAGCTTGATCATCCTCTTCAACTTGGGCTAAAGGTATCGGTTGAGCAATAGGGGCTTGTGGTGTTATGAATGTTGAAGTAGTTTGATGATGTGTGAGAGTTCTATCTTCTTCATCATCATCATGAGGTTCTTGTTCCATAGGAAGAAGTGCACCAACACCCATGGTCAAAATGTCTTGAGAAGAATCTTCTTCACCTACATCACTTAGATCAACTTGCTCCCCATGGGAGCCATTAAATTCATCAAACACCACGTCACAAGTTTCTACCACACATCCATTGGATTTGTTGTAGACTCTATATGCGTGAGAGTTTGATCCATAATAACAAATATACCCTCAATTGTTTTGGATTGAAATTTTCCTAACCTTTCTCTTTTGTTGAGGATGAAACATTTGCACCCAAATACACGAAAGTACTTGACATTTGGCTTGTTTCCAGTTAGAAGCTCATATGGAGTCTTTTCCAATATAGTGCGGAGGAAAAGCCGGTTTGATGCATGACATGCGGTGTTGACAGCTTCGGCCCAGAAACTATGTGGTGACTTGTATTCATCCAACATGGACCTTGCCATCTCCACAAGTGTGCGGTTCTTCCTTTCGGCTACACCATTTTGCTGAGGAGTGTATGGAGCTGAATATTGATGCTCAATCCCTTCATCACTAAGGAATTCTTCCAAGGTATAGTTTTTGAACTCAGATCCATTGTCACTTCTTATTGCCAAGATTTCTTTGTCAAACTTGCGTTGTGCTTGCTTGGCAAAGTCAATGAAAGTGATCTTCGTTTCGTCCTTGGACTTGAGGAAAAACACCCATGTATATCTTGAGTAATCATCAACAATGACAAGTCCATACTTTTTCCCACCAAGACTATCCCATGAAGGAGGCCCAAGGAGATCCACATGAAGGAGCTCCAAAGGCCTTGAAGTAGACACAATATTCTTGGGTGGGTGATTTAATTGATGTTGCTTCCCGGCTATACATGCACTAGACACACGATCTTTCTCAAAAGAGACATTTGTTAGTCCAAGGATGTGATTCCCCTTTAAGAGATCTTGAAGATTCCTCATGCCGACATGGGCTAGCCGGCGATGCCATAGCCACCCCTTGTCGGCCTTGGCCATTAGACAAGTTGCATGGAATGTGCTCTCTTTCGAGAAATCAACCGTGTAAAGGTTGCCATCCAACTCTCCAACAAAGGCCACTTCGAGAGTATCTCTCTTAAAGACTTTCACATCCGTTAGTCCAAATAGTGTATCATAACCAACAGAAGCCAATTGGCGGACAGAAAGCAAATGATATTTAAGGGATTGGACAAGCATGACATTTGCAAGAGACATGTCATTTGTGATAGCCACCTTACCCAACCCAAGTACCTGTCCTTTTGATCCTCCACCAAACATAATGCTCATAAATGGTTGAATAGCTTCCATGAAATCGTAGAGCAATTTGCTATCTCTGGTCATATGATTGGTACATCCACTATCAATCACCCATTTTACTCCACCGGAGAAAGCTACCTACACACAATTATTACTTGGTTAGAGGCACCCATTTTACAATGGGACCTCTCAAGTTAGTCACAAGGGTCTTAGGGACCCAAATAGCATAAAATGAAATGCCTTTTGGGGCCAACAAACTTTAGATAAACTTCTCCATCCTTAGTCTTACGCATTACATAGGATGGAGGCATGAACTCTTTGGCTTGTTGAGAGTGGGCATGCCCTTGTGGCCTTCCCACTAACAACCTTACCTTTCTCCTTGTGTCCTTCTCGTACAAAGGTTTCTTTTAAAGGGTGGTGCAATTTTGGGAGGACGTCTTCTTCTTGCTTGTGCTTGGGTCAAACCCGAGTCCCTCTTTGGCTTAACGCTTCATTGTGTTGGCTCAACACCTCATTAAGGTTCTTTGCCCTTGAGCACATGTCATGAGCCCTTTCTCGATTTGAGCTTTGAGAAACCGATTCTCCTCAAGGATGGATGCTAGATCACTACTAGAGTTAGTAGAACATGCATCAACATTGATAATAGGAGATGAGTAAGCCTTGGCTAGAGTTTCAAGATAAGTAAGTTTGAGTGTCTCAAAACTCTTTGTAAGAAGGGTGAGCTCTTCTTCCTTAGTCTTGAGAGACACGGATAGAAGCTCACAATCCTTAGTGAGAGAAGCATGAGACTTTGCAAGCTTACTTTTATCATTCATCAACTCTTCACAAGAGCCAATAGCCTTTTTCAAGGAGGCAAGATCTTTAGTATGAACATCAATATTTGCACCAATTTTTAAGCATAGTTCATCATTTCGTGCTTCCTCATATTTGACTTTCCGCTCAAGGATTTCATATTTTCCTTTTCCTCGATGACGAGGGTTTGAGTTCCTTAATGGAGATGGTGTACTTACTCACCATCTCCATAAGCATACTGAAACATAGTGAGCTTCCTTCCTTTGAGGGAGCACATGAACTTATTAAGTTTGGCAAGCATAGGATCAGTTAGATCATCATCCTCATAACTATCCTCCGCATCAAGATACTCATCACTAGAAGTAGAAGGCGTGAAAAGAGGAGGATTTGATCGTGGAGTTACCTTGACCTTGTCAGAAGAGCTTTGGTCCTCTTCTTCTTCAACCATGGCCTTTGCCATTAGGCATTTGTGAGTGTTGCCCTTGTAATCTTTCATGTAGTTGTAGGTGACCACGTCACCACTCTTGTTAACTAACCTCAAGGTGTTTTGAGAGTCTTGAGCAACTCCGGCAACACCACTAACATCATCCGGATCAGATTCTTCTTGAGCAACCATTGCCTTTCCATCTCTCTTCTTGAGCTTGGAGTTCAAAGGATTTGGCAACTTCTTCTTGGGAAAGGTCTTGGGAAACCTTGGTTTATCTTCTCTCTTCTCATAAGTGCACTCATTGGAGAAGTGATTGGTTTCTTCACAGTTGTAGCATTTTCTTACTTTCTTCTTTTGGAATCTTCCCTTGAACTTACCCGCGCTAAACTTCTTGACAAAAAGAGCCATGTCTTCATATGTAGGGCCCTCGTCAGATTCAATCTCATCACCATCTTCGTCATCCTCTTCTTCTTCTTCACTTTGTTCATCTTCACATACATGCTTGGCCTTCAATGCAAGATTGATCTTTGATGATGGAGAACCATGCATGGCAAGATGTTTTGTGGCATTAGTCTTTGACTCTTCAAATAGTTGAAAGGTGGATACGATGTCATCTGTAGTCATTTCCTTGAAGGTATGGTGTTGTCTTATGTCCCACACCATTTGATGGTGAAATGGAGCAAGAGCATGGAGTAACTTATCCACAAGGAACCTCTTAGTCATGTTGAATCCATCTTGTGTCTTGTCACACTCACATGACTCAATATCGGCAGTGAGTGTCATGAGACGCTCATGGAGTTGATTGGGGGTTTAACCTTTATCCATACAAAAGTTTTGCAATTGCCCCTTTGCAATTTCATATTGAGCACTCCGGAGGGTAGAAGTGCCAATTTTGGATCGTACAACAGTTTCCCATAGTTCCTTGGCACTTGTGATGTGTATGAACGGTCTCCTTTGCTTTTCATCCAAGCCTCTCCTTATCCACATGATTGCAGTGTCATTGAGGTTCTTGTCATATATTTCTCTTGGAGTGGGGTTATTTGGATCAACCACATGATAGCCATACTCCAAGATCTCCAACATCTCATCGTTTCCATGTCGAAGATGGTCCTGCATAGCAACTCTCCACAAAGGAAAATCGAAAGTGGCACTAAGCAAAGGAGGACTGCCTTGAGGATTATATCTTGGTTTCTCAACCTGAGGTCTTGCATAAAGCCAAGGAACACTGGCGTGTTCATTGTTAGGAGGTTGTTGACCAAGTGATGGAGTAGGCACAGTTGGCCTTGGGGCAGCACCACCCGATAGTGGTACAAGCACCGAGGACAACGTGGCTAATCTCATTTGGACCAAGGCCTCAAGAGAAGCATCATGCTCCTCTTTTTGCTTAGCAAGGGCCCGTTCTAGATCCTCCGACGTAAAGGACTTGACTTCAGAAGAAGCCCCGCCTTTATCCTTAGGATCTACAACAAGGGGAGTCCCATCTGGGTTCATCTCGCTCTAGGGCGGTTAAGCCACAAGAATAGAGCACGAGGCTCTGATACCAATTGAAAGGATCGAGATGGACCTAGAGGGGGGGGTGAATAGGTACAATTACAAATTTTAATTATTACTTAGCAATTTTAGGCAATAGTGCGAACTATGAAAGTGAGCCTAACAATTGCTAGTAAGTACGAAGTACTAGGCAAGTAACACAAGCATATAAGTGAGCAAGCACAATATGATGTAAGTAAGTGCAAACCAAAACAAGTAACCACAAGTATGGAGTTAGGGTTAGGAATAACCGCAACTCCGGGAGACGAGGATGTATGCCGATGTTCACTTCCTTGGAGGGAAGCTAGTCACCGTTAGAGAGGTGGATGTTACCACGAAGGCACACCAACGCCACGAAGGCTCACCCTATTCTCCCTTTGATACAACACCACGAAGGTGTTTCTCAACCACTAGTGGTAGACCTTGGGGTGGTCTCCAAACCCTCACAAACTTATCCGGGGGTAATCACAAAAGTCGATTCCTCTCCGAAAGACTCCTACCGCCTAGGAGTCTCCAACCTCCAAGAGTAACAAGATCGATGGGGATTTGCTCAAGACTTGCTCAAATCACGAATTCCTTGGGTGCAGAGAAGGAGGAGAAGTGGATCTATCACTTGATCGGACAACTTCTTTTCAAAGCTCTCAAATCCCTTGGGGATCTAAGATTTGGTGTGGAGAGATGAGAGAGAGTGAGTGAAGTGTTCTAGGGTTTGTTCAAAGTGAATGGTCAACCCCTCTCGTGGGGAGAAGAGGCAGTATATATAGTGTGTGCTCAAATATGCCCGTTGTAGTGCAAGTGACCGGGCAGGCCGGACATCCGGGCTGGAGGCCGGACATCCGGGCTGGAGAGCCACTTGGAGAACAGGGCAGAACAGAGTAGGAAACAGGGGAGCCGGACATCCGGGGGTCAAGCCCGGACATCCGGCGAAAAAGGAAAGCCCGGACATCCGGGAGATCGCCGGACATCCGGAGAGCAAACCAGCATTTCACGCGTTACGGACATCTCGCGGATTTCGGGCCAAGCCGGACATCCGCGAAAAAGGAAAGCCCAGACATCCGGGAGATCGCCGGACATCCGGAGGACAAACCAGCATTTCACTCGGTTACGGTCATCTACGGCGGATTTCGGGCCAAGTCCGGATATCCGCCAACAAAAACTGCAGCGCCCGAAATAAAACATCCATAACTTTCTCATCCGGACTCCGATTTTGATGATCTTGGGCTCGTTTTGAAGCTATGGAAAAACTCTAGGTCCTCACTTAGAGAACCGCCCAAGATAAACCAAAATGGAGGATGCAAAGTATGCAAAGGTTAGATCATATATTTTGGGGAACCTAGTTGGCCATGGATTTCTTTGGTATATAGGATATGAGTGGAATTTTGTTGGATAGGAGTGAAATATGCCTATGTTGGAATATGATGTGAGGAAGTAAAAATAGAAGATGTCGACTTGAGCAAATCTAGCACTATCCCCTTTGATCCCCTCTTAGTGCGGGATCTCTATAACTCAAGAAACATAAAATGAAACATCATTTTACCACTTCAACCTTGAGAGAACTCACTTCGTATGCTCTTGATCCACACACAATTTTGACGAACCGGGGACCAACACCTGAAATCTACTTGGCAGCCATTGTCGGTCCCCTACATGTAGATTGTCATAAACAACAAAAACATAATGTAAGGGCATGATTGCACTTTCAGACGGCCATGGTGGGATAGACAAGGTTGCTTCTTCGTGGACCCTTCGTGGGTGGAGCCCTCCGTGGACTCGCGCAACCGTTACCCTTCGTGGGTTGATGTCTCCATCAACGTGGATGTACGATAGCACCACCTATCGGAACCATGACAAAAACATCTGTGTCTCCAATTGCGTTTGAATCCTCCAAACCCTTCCCTTTACTTTCTTGCAAGTTGCATGCTTTACTTTTCGCTGCTCATATACTCTTTGCATGCTTGCTTGTTATGTATTGAAAAAGTTAAACTTGTGCCTAAACTCCACTTAAACTTTAATAAGGTTAAAAACTGCAACTTTGGTACTTAGTGTCTAATCACCCCCCCTCTAGACACCTCTTCTCAAGATCCTACAAGTGGTATCAGAGCTTTGGTCTCCATTGCCTTGGTTTAATCACCATTGGAGGAAGATGGATGTGTCTACTTTGGGGAGTCTTAGACATAGAGTGCCTATTCTTGATGGAGAGTATTTTCATTAGTGGAAAAATGAGATGCTTGTAATTTTAAATCAATATCATTTGAACAAGTACATTGCTAGCCCTTGTGCACCTCATGTTGATCCTATGCATCCTACCCATGATGAGTCTATTGACATGATTAGGAATCTTAGAACTGCCGAACTTATCATTAGAGGATTGCCTAGAAACTTGATTGGATGTTTGCCTACTTTTAAGTGTGCCTATACTATATGGAATTTTGTTGAGGAATGATTTCCAAATTATTCCTTGAAAAATCTAGATGAAATTCTCCATAAGTCTATTGCTTTGAGTAAAATGAATACTAGTGATCCTATGTTTGGTGATCGTCTATTTGAGCTTACAACCTTATGCGTGCCAAAGGAAATGTTGGTATTATTAGTGATATTATTTCCGAAGCTATAAGAATTCATAAGCAAGATCATTGTCAAACTCACTCTAACGAATTACCCTCTCTAGGATTTGATCCACCACATGACGATGTTGAACATGGATGCTATGATGAGGATGATGATAGTGACTTCGATCTTGATGATGCAATGAGACACTTTGGTCTTATGGCAAATCTTCGGGGATATATGTCAGGAGGAAAGGAATGGGTTCTTGATAGTGGATGTACCGATCACATGACCAGAGATAAAGACATGTTTCGTGAGCTTGCTGATAATGATAGTCCTCGAAAGTATGTCACCTTCGGTGACAACTCAAAGGGTAAGGTGGTTGGTCTCGGTAAGGTGGCCATCTCACATGATAGCTCCATTCAGAATGTCATGCTCATTGAATCTCTTGGCTACAACTTACTTTCAGTATCTAGACTTGCTGATTTCGGTTTCAATGTCCTATTTACTGAAATTGATTGCCAAGTGTTTCATCGAGACAATCATAAAATGGTCTTTACCTGTATACGTAGAGGTGATCTATACATTGTTGATTTCACTAAAAAGGCTCAACCTAAAACTTGCTTCATTGCTAAATCCTCAAAAGGTTGGTTATGGCATAGACGATTAGGTCACGTTGGCATGAGAAACCTTGACAAGCTTATTAAAGGGAATCATATCCTTGGAGTTAACGATGTCATATTTGATAAGGATAGACTTTGCAGTGCTTGTCAAGCAGGTAAACAGGTTGGAGGAAGGCATCCCGTGAAGAACATCATGACCACAAAGAGGCCACTCGAGCTTCTTCACATGGATCTCTTTGGTCCCAACTCCTACAAGAGTCTCGGTGGAAACTCTTTTGGTTTAGTTATAGTTGATGATTTTTCAAGATTTACGTGGGTGTTCTTTCTCGACGATAAATCGCAGGTCCAAAAGATCTTCAAAAACTTCGCTAGAAAGGCCCAAAATCAATTTGAAGTGAAGATCAAGAAGGTTCGGCGACAACGAGCGGAGTTCAAGAGCATAAATGTGGACACCTTTCTTGACGAAGAAGGATTTCACGAGTTCTCGGCTATGTACACACCTCAACAAAATGGAGTTGTTGAGAGGAAGAACCGGACGCTCATCGAAATGGCGAGAACGATGCTTGATGAGTACAAGACGCCAAGCACTTTTTGGGCGAAGCGGTTGAGACCGCTTGTCATGCAACAAATCGCTTGTATCTTCACAAGCTACTCGGGAAGGCGACATACGAGCTCCTCACCGGTAACAAACCCCAAGTTGGATACTTTCGAGTATTCGGCTCAAAGTGCTACATTCTTGATAAGCATCGTCGTTCTAAATTTGCTCCTAAGTCTCATGAAGGTTTCCTACTACGTTATGGCTCAAACTCTCACACTTACCATGTCTACAACAATTTCACCCGAAAGGTTGAAGAGACGGTAGATGTGAAGTTTGATGAATCTAACGGCTCGCAAATAGAGCAATTGCCAATTGATGTAGGAGACAAAGATCCTTCGGAAGTAATCCAAGACTTGTCTATTGGCAAGGTTCGTCCAACAGAGGTGAAGGAGAGTACCTCATCTGTCCAAGTGGAAGCTTCTACTTCACAACAAGGTGAACCAAGAGTTGATACGGAAGCATCCACAAGTGGGACACACCAAGATGAAGAAAACGAGGAAGTGCACCAAGATGAACGTCAACGACCTCCTTCTCCACCACGACAAGAGAACGACAACGCCAACAATGAAGAAGGCCAAGAAGAAGAAGAAGATGAAGAAGATGTTCAACGAAGACCCAAGCAAAAGCTTTCACGAGTTCGAGCAAGAATTGCTAAAGACCATCCCGTCGAGCAAATCTACAATGATATTCAAACCGAGAGAATCACTCGCTCTAAAACTCGTTGAGCTAACTTTTGTGAAAACTATTCTTTCATCTCTAGCATTGAACCTATGAAGGTCGAAGAAGCATTGAAAGATCCGGATTGGATAAATGCTATGCGTGAAGAGCTACACAACTTTGAGAGGAACCAAGTTTGGACATTGGTTGAGAAGCCCGACAACAACCACAACATCATCGGCACCAAATGGGTGTTTCGTAACAAGCAAGATGAAGATGGACAAGTAGTTCGCAACAAAGCATGTCTCATCGCCCAAGGCTACGCACAAGTCGAAGGTATGGATTATGAGGAGACTTACGCCCCTGTTGCTAGACTTGAGTCCATTCGCATCTTACTTGCCTATGCTAATCATCATGATATCACCTTGTACCAAATGGACATTAAAAGTGCTTTTCTAAATGGTGAAATAGAGGAGGAAGTTTATGTTGAGCAACCTCCCGGCTTTGTCAATCCTAAGAAACCCAATCATGTTTACAAACTTCACAAAGCTCTTTTGGTCTTAAACAAGCTCCTAGAGCATGGTATAAATGCTTGACCAAGTTCCTTATTGAAAAAGGCTTTGAAATTGGGAAAATTGATTCCACACTTTTTACTAAAAGGGTTAATGGTGAACTATTTGTGTGCCAAATCTATGTTGATGATATTATATTTGGTTCAACTAACCCTCATTTTAGTGAAAAGTTTGGGAAGCTAATGTCGGAGAAGTTTGAGATGTCTATGATGAGTGAACTCAAATTCTTTCTTGGGTTGCAAATCAAGCAAACTAAGGAAGGTACTTACATTTCTCAAGCGAAGTACACCAAGGACTTATTCAAGAAGTTCAATATGCAAGAATGCAAAGGTATGACTACACTCATGCCTACTAGTGGACATCTTGACTTAACCAAAGATGATGAACCGGTTGATCAAAAGGTTTATCGCTCTATGATTGGTTCATTGTTATATCTATGTGCTTCATGTCCCGATATTATGCTAAGTGTGTGCATGTGTGCACGATATCAAGCTGCTCCTAAAGAATGTCATCTTAAGGCCGTGAAAAGGATAGTGAGATACTTAATCCATACACCAAATTGTTGGAAATATGCCCTAGAGGCAATAATAAATTAGTTATTATTATATTTCCTTATTCATGATAATCGTTTATTATCCATGCTATAATTGTATTGATAGGAAACTCAGATACATGTGTGGATACATAGACAACACCATGTCCCTAGTAAGCCTCTAGTTGACTAGCTCGTTGATCAACAGATGGTTACGGTTTCCTGACCATGGACATTGGATGTCGTTGATAACGGGATCACACCATTAGGAGAATGATGTGATGGACAAGACCCAATCCTAAGCCTAGCACAAAGATCGTGAAGTTCGTATGCTAAAGCTTTTCTAATGTCAAGTATCATTTCCTTAGACCATGAGATTGTGCAACTCCCGGATACCGTAGGAATGCTTTGGGTGTACCAAACGCCACTGGCGATGGCTGGGTGGCTATAAAGGTGCACTACAGGTATCTTCGAAAGTGTCTGTTGGGTTGGCACACATCGAGACTGGGATTTGTCACTCCGTGTGACAGAAAGGTATCTCTGGGCCCACTTGGTAGGACATCATCATAATGTGCACAATGTGACCAAGGGGTTGATCACGGGATGATGTGTTACGGAACGAGTAAAGAGACTTGCTAGTAACGAGATTGAACAAGGTATCGGCATACCGACGATCGAATCTCGGGCAAGTACAATACCGCGAGACAAAGGGAATTGTATACGGGATTGATTGAGTCCTTGACATAGTGGTTCATCCGATGAGATCATCGTGGAACATGTGGGAGCCAACATGGGTATCCAGATCCAGTTGTTGGTTATTGACCGGAGAATGTCTCGGTCATGTCTGCATGGTTCCCGAACCCGTAGGGTCTACACACTTAAGGTTCGATGGCGCTAGGGTTATAAAGGAAGTTTGTATGTGGTTGCGAATGTTGTTGAGTCCGGATGAGATCTCGGACATCACGAGGAGTTCCGAATAATCTGGAGGTAAAGATTTATATATGGGAAGTCTGTTTTGGTCACGGAAAAGTTTGGGTTTTATCGGTAGCGCATCGGGACCACGGGAGGTCCGGGGTCCACCAAGTGGGGCCACCAGCCCCGGAGGGATGCATGGGCCAAGTGTGGGAGGGGACCAGCCCCAGGTGGGCTGTTGCACCCCCCCACAAGGGCCCAAGGAGCCTAGGGTTTGGGGAGGGGGCGCCCCACCTAGCTTGGGGGGCAAGTTTCCCCTCTCCCCCCTTTTGGCCGCCACCCTAGATGGGATTGGGGGCAGCCGCACCCCTTGGGGTGGAAACCCTAGAGGGGGCGCACCCCCTCCCTCTCCCCTATATATAGTTGAGGTCTTGAGGGCTGCCGACACATGAGTTTGACTTCTCCTTGGCGCAGCCCTACCTCTCTCCCTCCTCCTCTCCTGCGGTGCTTGGCGAAGCCCTGCAGGATTGCCACGCTCCTCCACCACCACCACGCCGTTGTGCTGCTGCTGGACGGAGTCTTCCTCAACCTCTCCCTCTCTCCTTGCTGGATCAAGGCATGGGAGACGTCACCGGGCTGCACGTGTGTCGAACGCAGAGGTGCCGTCCGTTCGGCACTAGGATCTCCGGTGATTTGGATCACGACGAGTACGAATCCTTCAACCCTGTTCTCTTGAACGCTTCCGCTTAGCGATCTACAAGGGTATGTAGATGCTCTCTCCTTCCCCTCGTTGCTGGTTTCTCCATAGATAGATCTTGGTGACACGTAGGAAAATTTTGAATTTCTGCTACGTTCCCCAACAGTGGTATCAGAGCTAGGTCTATTGCGTAGATTCTTTGCACGAGTAGAACACAAAGTAGTTGTGGGCATTGATGATATTCAATATGCTTACCGTTACTAGTCCAATCTTGTTTCGACGGTATTGTGGGATGAAGCGGCCCGGACCGACTTTACACGTACACTTACGTGAGACAGGTTCCACCGACTGACATGCACTTGGTGCATAAGGTGGCTAGTGGGTGCCAGTCTCTCCCACTTTAGTCGGAACGGATTCGATGAAAAGGGTCCTTATGAAGGGTAAATAGCAATTGACATATCACGTTGTGGTTTTGCGTAGGTAAGAAACGTTCTTGCTAGAAACCCATAGCAGCCACGTAAAACATGCAAACAACAATTAGAGGGCGTCTAACTTGTTTTTGCAGGGTATGCTATGTGATGTGATATGGCCAAGAAGAATGTGATGAATGATATGTGATGTATGAGATTGATCATGTTCTTGTAATAGGAATCACGACTTGCATGTCGATGAGTATGACAACCGGCAGGAACCATAGGAGTTGTCTTTATTTATTGTATGACCTGCGTGTCATTGAACAATGCCATGTAATTACTTTACTTTATTGCTAACCGGTAGCCATAGTAGTAGAAGTAATAAGTTGGCGAGACAACTTCATGGAGACACGATGATGGACATCATGATGATGGAGATCATGGTGTCATGCCGGTGACGATGATGATCATGGAGCCCCGAAGATGGAGATCAAAAGGAGCAAAATGATATTGGCCATATCATGTCACTATTTGATTACATGTGATGTTTATCATGTTTATGCATCTTATTTGCTTAGGACGACGGTAGTAAATAAGATGATCCCTCATTAAAATTTCAAGAAAGTGTTCCCCCTAACTGTGCACCGTTGCGAAAGTTCGTCATTTCAAAGCACCACGTGATGATCGAGTGTGATAGATTCTTACGTTCACATACAACGGGTGTAAGCCAGATTTACACACGCGAAACACTTAGGTCAACTTGACGAGCCTAGCATGTACAGACATGGCCTCGGAACACAAGAGACCGAAAGGTCGAGCATGAGTCGTATGGAGGATACGATCAACATGAAGATGTTCACCGATGATGACTAGTCCGTCTCACGTGATGATCGGACACGGCCTAGTTGACTCGGATCATGTAATCACTTAGATGACTAGAGGGATGTCTATCGAGTGGGAGTTCATGAGATGAACACAATTATCCTGAACATAGTCAAAAGATCTTTGCAAATTATGTAAAAGCTCGCGCTTTAGTTCCACGGTTTAGATATGTTCCTAGAGAAAATATAGTTGAAAGTTGTGATGGCGATTATGCGATCGAGAGAAAGCTTATGTCCTTAATGCACCGCTCGATTGTGCAGAACCCCAAGCGTCGTCTCGTGGATGTTGCGAACATCGGACATACACGTTTTGATAACTACATGATAGTTCGGTTAAGCGGTTTAGAGTTGAGGCACCAAAGGCGTTTTGAAGCGTCGCAGAACATATGAGATGTTTCGAGGGCTGAAATTGGGATTTCAGGCTCATGCCCATGTCAAGAGGTATAAGACCTCTGACGATTTTATTAGCCTACAAACTAAGGGAGAAAAGCTCAATCGTTGAGCTTGTGCTCAGATTGTCTGAGTACAACAATCACTTGAATCGAGTGGGAGTTGATCTTCCAGAGATAGTGATGTTTCTCCAAAGTCATTGCCACCAAGCTGCTAGAGCTTCGTGATGAACTATAACAAATCAGGGATAGATATGAGGATCCTTGAGATATTCGCGATGTTTGACATCGCGAAAGTAGGAATCAACAAGGAGCATCAATTGTTGATGGTTGGTGAAACCACTAGTTTCAAGAAGGGCAAGGGCAAGAAGGGATACTTCATGAAACAGCAAATCAGCTGCTGCTCTAATGAAGAAACCCAAGGTTGAACCCAAACCGAGACTAAGTGCTTACGTAATAAGGGAACAACCATGGAGCAGAATTACCCTAGATACTTGGTAGATGAGAAGGCTGGCAAGGTCGATAGAAGTATCTTGGATATACATTAAGTTATTGTGTACTTTACTAGTACTCCTAGTAGCACCAGGTATTAGATACGGTTCGGTTGCTAAGTGTTAGTAACTTCGAAATAAAAGGCTACGGAATAAGCGGAGACTAGCTAAAGGTGAGTGAGGATATGTGTTGGAAGTGTTTCCAAGTTTGATGTGATCAAACATCGCACGCTCCCTCTACCATCAAGATTAGTATTAAACCAGGATAATTGTCATTTGGTGTTTGCGTTGAGCATAGACATGATTGGATTATGTCTATCGCAATCTGATTATTCATTTAAGGAGAATAATGGTTACTCTATTTATTTGAATAATACCTTCAATGGTCTTGCACCTAAAGGAATGGTTTATTGAATCTCGATCATAGTAATACACATTTTCATGCCAAAAGATATAAGATAGTAATAATGGTACCACTTACTTGTGGCAATTGCCATGTAAGTCATATTGGTATAAAAGCATGAAGAAGCTCCATGTTGATGGATCTTTGGACTCACTCGTTTTGAAAAGTTTGAGACATGCGAACCATGTCTATTGGTGTATACGCATGAAGAAACTCCATGCAGATGGATCGTTTGGACTCACTTGATTTTGAATCACTTGAGATATGCAAATCATACCACATGGGCAAAATGAGTGAAAAGCCTCGGTTTGATAAGATGGAACAAGATAGCAACTTGTTGGAAGTAACGCATTTTGATGTGTGCAGTCCAATGAGTGCCGAGGCATCTGATGAATATCGTTATGTTCTTACTTCACGGATGATTTGAGTAGATCTTGAGTGTATTTACTTGATGAAACACAAGTCTGAATTATTGAATGGTTCAAGTAATTTCAGAGTGAAGTTGAAGATCATCGTGACAAGAGGATAAAATGTCTATGATATGATCATAGAGATGAGTATCTGAGTTCTGAGCTTTGGCACGCAATTAAGACATTGTGGAAATTGTTTCACAATAAATACCGCCTGGAACACCATAGTGTGATGGTGTGTCCAAACATCATAGTTGCACCCTATTAGATATGGTGCGTACCATGATGTCTCTTATCGAATTACCACTATCGTTCATGGGTTAGGCATTAGAGACAACCACACTCACTTTAATAGGGCACCACGTAATTCCGTTGAGACGACACTGTTTGAACTATGGTTTGGAGAAACCTAAGTTGTTGTTTCTTAAAAGTTTGGGGCTGCGACGCTTATGTGAATTTTTTTTCATCGTGATAAGCTGGAACCCAAAATGGATAAATACATCTTCATAGGACACCCAAAATAGTTGGGTATACCTCCTATCTCAGATCCGGAAGCAAAAGTAATTGTTTCTAGAAACGGGTCCTTTCTCGAGGAAAAGTTTCTCTCGAAAGAATTGAGTGGGAGGATGGTGGAGACTTAATGAGGTTATTGAACCATCACTTCAACCAGTGTGTAGCAGGGCACAGGAAGTTGTTCATGTGGCACCTACACCAATTGAAGTGGAAGCTGATGATAGTGATCATGATGCTTCGGATCAAGTCACTACCGGACGTCGTAGGTCGACAAGGACGCGTACTACTTCAGAGTGGTACGCAATCCTGTCTTAGAGGTCATGTTGCTAGAAAACAATGAACCTACGAGCTATGAAGAAGCGATGGTGGGCCCGGCTTCCGACGAATGGCTCAAGGCCATAACATCCGAGAGAGGATCCATGACTTTGGAAGAAATACTTGATGGTCGTAAGGACGTTGGATAAAGATGGATTTTAAAAGGAAGACAGACAATGATGGTAAGTATCACCATTAAGAAAGCTTGACTTGTCGTTAAAGATGTTTTCCGACAAGTTCAAGGAGTTGACTACGGTGAGGCTTTCTCACTCGTAGCGATGCTAAGAGTCTGTTGGAATTGGATTAGCGATTCTTGCATTATTTATGAAATCTTGCATATAGGATGTCAAAACATTGTTTCCTTGACAGTTTTCTTGAGTGAAGGTTGTATGTGATACAACGGAAGGTTTTGACAATCTGAAAGACGCTAACAAGTATGCAAAGCTCCAGCAATCCTTCTAAAGGACTGGAGTAAGCATCTCGGAGTTGGAATATGCGCTTTGATGAGATGATCAAAGATTTTGGGTCTATACAAAGTTTATGAGAAACTTGTATTTCCAAAGAAGTGAGTGGGAGCACTATAGAATTTCGATGAGTATATGTTGTTGACATATTGTTGATCAGAAATGATGTAGAATTTCTAGAAAGCATATAGGGTTATTTGAAAGGTGTTTTTCAATAGAAAACCTGGATTAAGCTACTTGAACATTGAGCATCAAGATCTATGAGGATAGATCAAAAACGCTAAATGGTACTTTCAAATGAGCACATACCTTGACATGATCTTGAAGGTGTTCAAGATGGATCAGTTAAAGAAGGAGTTCTTGCCTGAGTTGTAAGGTATGAAGTTAAGAGTTAAAGTTCGACCACGGCAGAAGAGAGAGAAAGGACGAAGGTCGTCCCCTTTGCTTCAGACGTAGGCTCTATAGTATGCTATGCCGTGTACCACACCAAAAGTGTGCCTTGCCATGAGTCAGTCAAGGGGTACAAGAATGATCCAGGAATGGATCATTGGATAGCGGTCAATATTGTCCTTGGAGTAAATAAGGACATGTTTCTCGATTATGGAGGTGATAAAGAGTTCGGCGTAAAGGGTTACGTCGATGCAAGCTTTAACACCTATCCGAGTGACTCTGAGTAGCAAACCGGATACGTATAGTGGAGCAACCATTTGGAATAGCTCCAAGTGGAGCGTGGAAGCTGCATTTACAATATGACCTAGAGATTTGCGAAGTACATACGGATCTGAATATTGCAGACCCGTTGACTACAACCTCTCTCACAAGCATAAACATGATCAAACCCAGAACTCTTTGAGTGTTAATCACATAGTGATGTGAACTAGATTATTGATTCTAGTAAACTCTTTGGATGTTGGTCACATGGCGATGTGACCTGTGAGTGTTAATCACATGGCGATGTGAACTAGATTATTGACTCTAGTGCAAGTGGGAGATTGTTGGAAATATGCCCTAGAGGCAATAATAAATTAGTTATTATTATATTTCCTTGTTCATGATAATCGTTTATTATCCATGTTATAATTGTATTGATAGGAAACTCAGATACATGTGTGGATACATAGACAACACCATGTCCCTAGTAAGCCTCTAGTTGACTAGCTCGTTGATCAACAGATGGTTACGGTTTCCTGACCATGGACATTGGATGTCGTTGATAACGGGATCACATCATTAGGAGAATGATGTGATGGACAAGACCCAATCCTAAGCCTAGCACAAAGATCGTGAAGTTTGTATGCTAAAGCTTTTCTAATGTCAAGTATCATTTCCTTAGACCATGAGATTGTGCAACTCCCGGATACCATAGGAATGCTTTGGGTGTACCAAATGTCACAACGTAACTGGGTGGCTATAAAGGTGCACTACAGGTATCTCCGAAAGTGGCTGTTGGGTTGGTACGAATCGAGACTGGGATTTGTCACTCCGTGTGACGGAGAGGTATCTCTGGGCCCACTCGGTAGGACATCATCATAATGTGCACAATGTGACCAAGGGGTTGATCACGGGATGATGTGTTACGGAACGAGTAAAGAGACTTGCCGGTAACGAGATTGAACAAGGTATCGGCATACCGACGATCGAATCTCGGGCAAGTACAATACCGCGAGACAAAGGGAATTGTATCTGGGATTGATTGAGTCCTTGACATCATGGTTCATCCGATGAGATCATCATGGAACATGTAGGAGCCAACATGGGTATCCAGATCCGCTGTTGGTTATTGACCGAGAAACGTCTCGGTCATATGCGCATGGTTCCCGAACCCGTAGGGTCTACACATAAGGTTCGATGGCGCTAGGGTTATAAAGGAAGTTTGTATGTGGTTACCGAATGTTGTTGAGTCCGGATGAGATCCCGGACGTCACGAGGAGTTCGGAATGGTCTAGAGGTAAAGATTTATATATGGGAAGTCCTGTTTTGGTCACGGAAAAGTTTGGGTTTTATCGATGAATGCTGGGACCACCGGAGGGTCTCGGGGGTCCACCAAGTGGGGCCACCAGCCCCGGAGGGCTGCATGGGCCAAGTGTGGGAGGGGACCAGCCCCAGGTGGGCTGGTGCTCCCCCCACAAGGGCCCAAGGCGCCTAGGGTTTGGGGAGGGGGCGCCCCACCTAGCTTGGGGGGGCAAGTTTCCCCTCTCCCCCCTTTTGGCCACCACCCTAGATGGGATTGCGGGCAGCCGCACCCCTTGGGGTGGAAACCCTAGAGGGGGCGCACCCCCTCCCTCTCCCCTATATATAGTTGAGATCTTGAGGGCTGCCGACACATGAGTTTGACTTCTCCTTGGCGCAGGCCTACCTCTCTCCGTGCTTGGCGAAGCCCTGCAGGATTGCCACGCTCCTCCACCACCACCACGCTGTTGTGCTGCTGCTGGACGGAGTCTTCCTCAACCTCTCCCTCTCTCCTTGCTGGATCAAGGCATGGGAGTGGGCTGCACGTGTGTTGAACGCGGAGGTGCCGTCCGTTCGGCACTAGGATCTCTGGTGATTTGGATCACGACGAGTACGACTCCTTCAACCCCGTTCTCTTGAACGCTTCCGCTTAGCGATCTACAAGGGTATGTAGATGCACTCTCCTTCCCCTCGTTGCTGGTTTCTCCATAGATAGATCTTGGTGACACGTAGGAAAATTTTGAATTTCTGCTATGTTCCCCAACACAAATTTTGGCATTTGGTATCCTAAGAGGGCCTCTTTCGATCTTGTTGGCTACTCCGACTCGTACTATGCCGGTGACAAGGTTGATAGAAAGTCCACTTCGGGTACTTGCCAATTTCTTGGTAGATCTCTTGTGTCTTGGTCCTCCAAGAAACAAAACTCAGTATCCTTATCCACTGCCGAAGCGGAATACATTGCCGCTGGTTCATGTTGTGCTCAATTACTTTGGATGACCCAAACTCTTAAAGATTATGGGATATATGTGAAACATGTTCCATTGCTTTGTGACAATGAAAGTGCTATCAAAATTGGTCATAATCCCGTACAACATTCTCGAACTAAGCATATTGAAGTTCGTCATCATTTCATTCGAGATCATGTTGCTAAGGGTGACATTGATCTTAAGCATGTTCGCACCGAAAAGCAATTAGCGGATATATTCACTAAACCTCTTGATGAGAAAGTGTTTTGCAGGTTAAGAGGAGAATTGAACATCATTGATGCTTCAAACTTGGAGTAGAAACTCCATTGGATACATGCAAGACATGAGCTTATGCCTAATCCTTGATATCTCTCCTATGATGGAAATCTTATGTCTTGGATATATTTGTATCTTGCATGTTATCTAACCCATGTAGGTACTTGGTTGAATCAAATTCCATGAGGTTGTAACCTACTCATATCTTGAGCAATCTCTACATCACCAAGTCTCTACACAAGGTGGTTGAAGCCAAGGAAGCACAAAACCATTTAAACATATCCTTTGACAAATTCTATGTTGAGCTTCATGATTGTCATTGTTGGATACACAAGTGCTCTTCCTTGCACGAACTAACCCATGTAGGTAGATGGACTCAAATTCCAAGTGGTGCTCCAAATTCTTGATGAGCTACATCAACCTTGAGCAACCCACACAAGTTCAACTATATGGACGACACCACCAACCAAGGTATGTTATTCCATCTTAGAGAATCTTTACTCCAAGTCATGAGTTAAAGCAACTCGACAAGATGTGAATACATCAAGATGCTTAAACGAAAAATGGCAACCCCATTTTGAGCTTAAACGATGAGTATGACCTATGATCAAGTGATCTCACTTGACTCCTAAGTCAATATACTCTAACATAGGTGACTTTGTCGCCGACCATCTCTATATGAAGTTCTCTTGTGTTCTTTTCTGAGTTTTTGCATTTGTCTCATGCATATGTGTTTCCCCTTTCAAAAAAAAAACTTCATATAGATTTCTTTCTGTTTGCTCTGCATTTTCTGCATTCCAATTCATTGCATATCATTCAGTAAATTCCTTGCAAATCTTTGTGAGATCTTATTAGTCAAGTGAGCTGAGGTGACAAGTGTTTTCTCTGTGATGAACTCCGTTACACCGATTTGTTATTTTTGGTCCAAATGAAAACTTTCGGTACCACCGAAGCATACCACTCGGTGCCACCGATTTCACAACAGGAAAATCAGTTTGCCACTTATTCTGTGTTTCTTTTGATCCAGCTCCACTCAATGAATCTTGTCCTCTACAAGCATCACATTTTTATCATTGCTTTATGTTGTGACTCAAGGATCAAACCCATTCACGACAAATTCCAGCGGGGGAGAGAGAGCTCACATTTTTTTTATCAAGCCCTTCTTGGAAATTGATGTCAAAGGGGGAGAGAGAGATCACATCAAAGCTTATCATTTAGAGAGAGAGATCACATCAGAGAAAGAGATCACATCTCAGAGGGAGAGAGAGATCCTTCAGGGAGAGAGAGAGAGAGATCTCCAGGGGGAGAGAATACTAGTAGAGAGTATTTCTCAAGGATCCGAGATGCTTGGTGTTCAAGAGGAGAGATGCCACATGTCTTCTTGAGGGGAAAGACATTTTCATATGTGCTTATTTGCATTAGCTTGCATTAGCTCTGTTCATTTATATCTTTCAGCTCTAATTTTCTGTTCCCTATCTTCTCCCAGTATCCCATGCTAGATTCAGGGGGAGCAAGACATCTAAGGGAAAGAAATCATCTAAATTCATTGCATATCTTTACTCTTGGGGACATGTCTAATCCAATGTAGTACTTAGTACTCACTCTGTACATGTCATCCCAGTCTTGGTATTCTTGTGGTTTCTTTTGTTTGCTCTGGCTAGTAGGTGCATATCTGTTATCTAACCTTGTTTACGCAGGTTCATTCCATCCTAAGCCAACTCAAGACTACAAGGTAAGTATATGCATCACAATCATGTGTATGAGGAATTCTTGCTGATGTACATACTGTTTGCAAGAAGGACTCATGGGCATGAAGGTATTTTCTTTAATATTCTTTGCTCTGATGCATATGGCCAAGATACATGTAACACATTGCCTGCTCTATCATGGTTATGCTATCACATGCTTCTATATTCCATATTCCATGATTGCATACATATAAGGGGAGCCTATGCTTGTTACATGTCTTTCCAAAGCTTTACTTGCTATTCTTTATATCTTTATCTAAAGCTTTGATGTATGTTGTCATCAATTACCAAAAAGGGGGAGATTGAAAGCACAAGTGCTCCCTAGGTGGTTTTGGTAATTAATGTCAACATATCTCTTGTTGGACTAACACTTTTATCTAGTATGTTTCAGATAAGTTCAACAATGGAGTGGCATGGACTAAAGGATGTGGGAACTCCTTCAAGATGCTAAGGACAAAGGATTGGCTCAAGCTTCAAGCTCAAGACTCTTCATTTTACATTTTAGTGATCCAAGATCACATTGAGTCTATAGGAAAAGCCAATACTATCAAGGAGGGATGAGGTGTTGCTTAATAAGCCTCTTGCTTCAAGTGCTTAGTGACATGCTCCAAATACCCTCAACTACTTTCCCACTTCCACACATATGTCCTAAAACCTAAAGTCAAACTCGGCCCCACTGATTCTTCCTATCCGGCGCCACCGAGTTTGGATGTCTTAGCCACTGCCACAAACCCTAGGCAAATCGGTCTCACCGATAGGGATCTCGGTCTCACCGAGATGGCATTATAATCTCTCTGTATGTCCATTATCAAAATCGGTCTCACGAGTTTGAGCAATCGGTACTACCGAGATTACAATGCAAACTTTCTCGTTGACTCATTACCAAAATCGGTCCCACCGAGTTTGAGTAATCGGTCCAACCGAGTTTACTGACCAACTCTCTTTAGCTAATTACCAAAATCGGTCTCACCGAGTTTGTATGTCAGTCTCACCGAGATTACTTTATGCCCTAACCCTAACCATATCGGTCCTACCGAGTTGCATTTCGGTCCCACCAAAAATCCTAACGGTCACTAGATTTGCTGAATCGGTCCAACCGAGTTTCTCAATTCGGTCCCACCGAGTTTGGCAAATTGTGTGTAACGGTTAGATTTTGTGTGGAGGCTATATATACCCCTCCACCTCCTCTTCATTCGTGGAGAGAGCCATCAGACTGAACCTACACTTCCAGCATCCTATTTCTGAGAGAGAACTACCTACTTATGTGTTGAGGGCAAGATATTCCATTCCTACCATATGAATCTTGATCTCTAGCCTTCCTCAAGTTGCTTTCCACTCAAATCCTCTTTCCACCAGATCCAAATCCTATGAGAGAGAATTGAGTGTTGGGGAGACTATCATTTGAAGCACAAGAGCAAGGAGTTCATCAAAACGCACCATTTGTTACTTCTTGGAGAGTGGTGTCTCCTAGATTGGCTAGGTGTCACTTGGGAGCCTCCGACAAGATTGTGGAGTTGAACCAAGGAGTTTGCAAGGGCAAGGAGATCGCCTACTTCGTGAAGATCTACCGCTAGTGAGGCAAGTCCTTCGTGGGCGACGGCCATGGTGGGATAGACAAGGTTGCTTCTTCGTGGGCCCTTCGTGGGTGGAGCCCTCCGTGGACTCGCGCAACCGTTACCCTTCGTGGGTTGATGTCTCCATCAACGTGGATGTACGATAGCACCACCTATCGGAACCACGACAAAAACATCCGTGTCTCCAATTGCGTTTGAATCCTCCAAACCCTTCCCTTTACTTTCTTGCAAGTTGCATGCTTTACTTTCCGCTGCTCATATACTCTTTGCATGCTTGCTTGTTATGTATTGAAAAAGTTAAACTTGTGCCTAAACTCCACTTAAACTTTAATAAGGTTAAGAACTGCAACTTTGGTACTTAGTGTCTAATCACCCCCCTCTAGACACCTCTTCTCAAGATCCTAAACCGGGCATCTTGAGCTTACAGTAGGCATAATGTGGCACTGCGTTGAATCGAGCGAACGCGGTTCGTCCGAGCAGTGCTTGATAATCACTGCGAAAAGGGACGATTTCGAAGATTAACTCTTCGGTACGGTAATTTTCTGGTGATCCGAAGACTACCTCAAGGGCGATGGAGCATGTACAGCTGGCTTCCACACCTGGTATGATGCCTCTGAAAGTGGCTTTAGTGGGTTTGATCGCCGAATGATCGATGCCCAACTTGCGCACTGTGTCCTGGTAAAGCAGATTTAGACTGCTACCTCCGTCCATAAGGACTCGTGTGAGGTGGAACCCGTCAATTATTGGGTCGAGGACTAGTGCGGCTGGATTGCCCTGACTGGCGTTAACCGGACGATCCGTGCGGTTGAAGGTGACCAGCCCTAGTTTATATTGTGGGACGACTAGTTCCGTTAAGTCGGCATCCCTAAGGGTGCATATCTGGTCCGAGTTGGGAATTTGGGTGGTGTTTACCACATTCACCGATTGAATATGCGGGGGAAATTTCTTTTGCCCTCATGTGTTCGGTGATCTGGGATCTTCGTTGCAATCATCACTTTGAGACCCCACTTCTTTGTTTTTGGCGCCTGCCCTGTCGGCTTGTTTGAAGACCCAGCATTCTCTGTTGGTATGGGTGGCTGGCGTTATTGGGGTGCCATGAATTTGGCATTGGCGATCGAGTATGCGGTCCAGACTGGATGGACCCAAATTGTTATTTTTGAGTGGCCCTTTTCACTGACCGGACTTTGAGCCCCTAAACCCGGCATTAACTGTCGTATCTTCGGCGTTTTCACCATATTTGCGGTGCTTGTGTTTGTTGCGTCGTGGTTTGCTATTTCTATCCCTGGCCTCTGATGTGCCAGGTTTGCTTGCTGTATTGTTACTACGAGCCAACCAGCTATCTTCGCCCGCGCAAAAGCGGGTCATAAGTGTCGTGAGGGCTGCCATGGATTTTGGCTTCTCTTGGCCGAGGTGCCGGGCGAGCCATTCGTCACGGATGTTATGCTTAAATGCCGCTAAGGCCTCTGCATCTGGACAGTCGGCAATTTGGTTCTTCTTAGTTAGGAACTGGGTCCAGAATTTCCTGGCCGATTCCCGCTGAGTTATATGACTTAAATCGTCAGCGTCTGGCGGTTGCACATAAGTGCCCTGGAAATTGTCCAGGAATGCCTCTACCAGGCTCTCCCAACTTCCGATGGAGTTTGCCGGCAAGCTATTGAGCCAATGCCGAGCCGGCCCTTTGAGTTTTAGCGGGAGATACTTGATGGCATGCAAATCATCCCCGCGGGCCATGTGAATGTGGAGGAAGAAGTCTTCTATCCATACCGCAGGGTCTATAGTACCATCATATGTCTCAATGTTTACGGGTTTAAACCCTTCTGGGAATTCGTGATCCATTACTTCATCGGTGAAGCATAGGGGATGTGCGGCGCCTCTGTGCCGGGCTATGTCACGACACAGCTCATACGAGTCTTGTCTGCTGTATTCGGCCCGGCCGGATTTGCTTTTAGTGTATCCGGCGTGACGGTCATCGTCACGCATTGGGGCGCGACCCCATGATCCGTAGATCGATCTTGTATGTTTTGCTTTGTTTTCCAATACGTCTCGCAGGTCCCGCGTGTTGCCCCGGGCCTTGGTATTTTTGTTTGAATGGCGGCGGGGTGCGGGCTGGACTTCGGGCTGATATGCCTCTCTGTCTCGGCCATGAGGTGGCCGATCAGCTGCATCATACACTGGTGATGTAGGTTTCAATGCTTCCTCCTCGAGTTGGGGTAGCAACCTGCGCTTTGGGTAACTCTTGGTTGGGCGCTCAAGTTCCTATTCCTCGGCAGCGAGGACTTCAGTCCATCTATCCGCTAGCAGATCTTGATCAGGTCGAAGCTGTTGTTGCTTTTTCTTCAGGCTGTTTGCTGTGGCTATAAGTCAGCGCTTGAAGCGCTCCTGCTCGACGGGATCCTCATGCACGATAAATTCTTCGTCGCCGAGGATCACCTCGTCTTCGGAGAGAGGCATGTAATTGTCATCCTCTGATTCTCCGTTTGCTGCCTGTTCCAGAGGGCTAGCTTGTTCACCCTCCCGCTCGAGGTCTGGCTGGAGGGGATTGTCGTCGTCTTTGGCACTATCCGGAGCGTTATTGTCTCTTGTGCCCGTATCACTGCTTTTGCTATGGAGGGACTTAGAGCGGCGCCGCTGACGTCGGTGCTTGGATTGCTTCTTGGAGGGATTATCCTCCGTTGTCTTATCGCCATCACCTTCTTTGGGGGTGTCCACCATGTATATATCATATGATGAGGTGGCAGCCCAGCGCCCTGTGGGCGGTGGTTCCTGTTTGTCTCCTGCATTGCCGTCCATACCGTCGATGTCTTCGGATCCGAAGTCGAGCATGTTGGTTAAATCGTTGACGGTGGCTACTAAGTGGGCGGTGGGTGGGCAGCGAATTTCTTCGTCGTCCGCATCCCATACTAGCCGGACATAGTTCAGCCAAGGGTCTCCTGACAAGGAGAGAGACCTCAATGAGTTTAGCACGTCACCCAGTGGTGAGTGCTGAAAGATATCCACGGAGGGAAACTCCATGATCGGTGCCCAATCAGATTTGATAGGCACGGACGCAGGCGGTTCGGAGCCCATGTCCAGGGACGAATCCAAATGTCCGGCAACACGGGTCTCATAAGAGGTGAAGTCAGTATTCAGCTCTATCACTGCTGAGTGTGCGGCCTCCATGGCGGGGTCATTCCACCCATCCTCGGACGGCGTAATCTGCTCCGGATCAAGGGCCGGAGTAGCCGCAGGTGGGATCTCCCGAGCACTGTCTGTCGCCAGAGCTAAGTCATGCCTGTCGAGACTGTGCGGCGCACCTGACATGGGCATGAATCCGTCAAAGATCAAGTCTCCGCGGATGTCGGCAGAATAGTTCAAGCTTCCAAACCTGGCCTGTTGGCTGGGGCGTAACTTCGATCTGCTCGGATGGCTGCGAGTTGGCCCTTGATCTGGCCGCCGAATACGAAGATCTGCCCGGGGAGGAAAACCTCACCATGGATCGCATCGTTGCCGATGATCGAAGGGGCAATCAAACCTTGTGGTGACGGCACAGTGGAACTCTCAATGAAAGCACCAATGTCGGTGTCAAAACCGGCGGATCTCGGGTAGGGGGTCCCGAACTGTGCATCTAAGGCGGATGGTAACAGGAGGCGGGGGACACGATGTTTACCCAGGTTCGGGCCCTCTCGATGGAGGTAATACCCTACTTCCTGCTTGATTGATCTTGATGATATGAGTATTACAAGAGTTGATCTACCACGAGATCGTAGAGGCTAACCCCTAGAAGCTAGCCTATGGTATGATTGTTGTTGTCCTACGGACTAAACCCTCCGGTTTATATAGACACCAGAGGGGGCTAGGGTTACACAGAGTCGATTACAAGGGAGGAGATCTACATATCCGTATTGCCAAGCTTGCCTTCCACGCAAAGGAGAGTCCCATCCGAACACGGGTCGAAGTCTTCAATTTTGTATCTTCATAGTCCAACAGTCTGGCTGTCCGAGGACCCCCTAATCCAGGACTTTCTCAGCCGAGGCGGGAGGATCACAACTAGCAGGCCCGCCACGGCCTCCACAGGCGGTGACGACGGCCCGAGCCACTGGCCGTACCGAAGGGGGTACCCCCATGGTGCAGTCCCCTCCACAACAACCAACGCGGGGGCCGCAACCAGAGCCCCGTGACCAAGAACCCGACGAAGCATCGATGGCTTCGTCTGATCCTCGGGCTCGTCGAGAGCAGCGACGAGTCCTGGAAGACGGGCGGAGGGAAGACGCGTGCGTCACCATCGAACGACGCTGCGAAACCCGCCGCCAGTATGATAGGCGCAACGGCCCCAACGTCGACGAGCCCATGGCCGATGAAGGCGGGTACCTGCCTTTCGAGGTTGGGTGCCCTCCTTGACTCGCGAGCTGCGGCAAGTCCATTGGCCATCTGCTCGCACGTTCAAGCGAGAGAAACCAGAAAAGTACGGCGGAAGATCGAACCCGGCAGAGTTCTTGAGCATCTACACCATCGCTGTTCAAGCTGCCGGAGGAAGAGACGAGAAGATATTCACCAACTACTTCCCTTTGGCACTCAAGCAAAACGTGAGGTCGTGGATGATGCACTTGACGAAGAGCTCCATCTCGACCTGGGCTGACCTATGCCATGAGTTTGTTGGCGCCTTCACGGGCGGCCATCAAGAACCAGGGCGGCCCAGTGACTTGCAGCTCCTCCCGCAGAAGGAAGGAGAAATTTTGCGGCGGAAGTACATGCATAGGTTCAGCCGGGTGCACATGAACATTCCAGACATCCACCCGACAACTGTCATAGCTGCATTCTAGTCCAACATGCACAACCACAGGATACATTCTAAAATGAACGTCCGATTGCCCAAGACCGTGAATGAGCTGTACACTCTGGTGGATAAGTGTGCCCGAGTATAAGAGGGAAGGCGACTCCTCTGTGAAGAAGATGGCGTCGACATAGACTCAGAGGACGACGACGATGCCGCCAATCAGAAGAAGAAGAACAAGAAGCCCAACAATAAGCGTAAGGATAAAGCAGTGCTGGCTGTGGAAGGATCGAGCACACCTAGTACTGGCAAGAAGGCCAAGACCAAGGTTACCGGCAAGGAAGTTTTCGCGTGCACTGATTGCCGGGAAGCCGCGGTGTCGGGGAAACAACACCTACGGGATCCCGTGGATCCCTTCTACGGTTTGGCAGGGAAGAGGGGTGTGCAAAGAGCAGGTCTAACGATCAACACGATGGGTTTTTACCCAGGTTCGGGCTGCTCAACAGCATAAAACCTTTGTCCTGCTTGAGTGTATATTCTGTGTTCTTGAGCTTCGGTTAGCTACTCTGCATGCAAGCTGGGCCGAGAGGTTCAAAAGTTCGAATCCTTCACCAGTACGTCGTGGGCCTCCTTTTATATGTCCAAGGGGTTGCCACAGTGGCACACAGGAAGTGTAAAGTAGCTATAGTGTCTATGTTTATCACCAGTGTCTGAGGACAAACGCATTAAATGCGCTGCTTACGTGCCCCCTAGCTTTATCGGGGACGGGAATAGAGCACAACCCGTCCGTCGCCGCCCTGCCTCGCCTTGACGCGCGTCCAGGCTGACGAGGCATGCAGTGCCAAGTTGGCCAGCTAGCTGCTGCGCTGGAGAGGTGGCAGGATCTTCACGAAGATCTGCATGCCACCACGCAGGTGCTTGCCAGGCTGGCAGGCTAGTCGTTGCGCTGGGGTGGTCGCGGAACCTGGCCAGGCGCGAATCTTGCCGGGCCTTGTTCTCTGCCCCGACAAGGACCTTGTCGGGGGCTTAGCAATTCATCCTGGCAAGGATCTCGCCGGGGGCTTCACGAGCCACCCTAGCAAGGATCTGCCAGGGCCACAGCTTCTGGTCTTCTATTCTCTAATCACTGGCTTGACTGCTTCTCCAGTGATCTTGTTTTTATCCTTGGTCGTCCTCTTCAGGCCTTGCCGCAGGTGTGGCTACGACTGCCCGTGCACAAGTACGGGGTGCTAAAGGCCTAGACTTTAGTACGCCGACACGAGCCCCCGGGCCTGGGCCACACACGGGTGTGGGGTAGTGTTGGGCTAGGCCAAAATAGTGCACGGCCACGCGTGGCAGCGGTCGACTGTTGTAATCTTGTCGTCTGTCATGCTTGCAGCGGCCCATGAATAGCCTTTATTCATGGTATGGTAACCGTCCTTTCACGCCTCCCACTACGCCCGCCTTCTTCTCCACGTACGCCGCATGCATGGCGCGGGGTAGGTGGCGGACGCGCGGGATATGGAAAGGCATGCCATGGCAGATATCCACGCGCCTTTGATTGGCGCGGGGATGGCGGTGGACGACTCCACTCGTTGCCAATGGCCTTAATGAGCCGTACTCGAAGGGGCTCTCCAGAGAGGGTATAGAGCCAGCCCCCAGCCCTTCCTGCTTGGCTATAAAATGGGGATCGGGAGGAGAAGGAGGGGCATCCTTTTGCGTCTTCTCTTCTTCTCCGTTCTTCATCCACCATCATGCCGAGAGGGCGTGGTCGGGGCCACCCCCTGTAGAGGTGACGAGATCTTCCTCTCACCAGAGAGCCGTGGCGGTTAAGGAAGAGCCAAGCGCCCAAGGCGGAGGTGCTAGACGGGGTCGCGGTCGGCGAGGTGGTCGAGGCAGAGGTGGACGTGGAAGTGGAGCATCTGCGGCGTCACCGTCTCCTCCCGCTCTGTCAAGTGGTCATGCTGGAGACACGACACTGGAGTTTATCTTGGGGCTACACGAACCGCCGCATAGCTATCTTCGCCTTCTCGAGCCGTTCGTGAGGGTGCTGGAGGTCGACCAGCCGTCGAGGTTGAGGCTTCACATGAGGGGCTGTTGCAATGGCGACATGTGGGTGAACGTAGGGTTCCCTGTCCCTCATGTAATGCTTCTTCGTCGTGGTTGGAAAACCTTCTCATGTGCCCACTGCTTGATGAAAGGGCACATCCTCCGCTTCAAATTAGTGGAGGCTGACCTGCTCTCTGTCAAGGTCTTTGGGCGCTCGGGAATCCAGTTAGGGTGCTGCACGGAGAGCTCGACCGACGACAAAAGCTCCTCTTCGAGCGATGGCGATGAGGAGGAGACTGATGGCCAGGACAACGGGGATGGGTCCGACTAGACGTGGGCGCACCGTCACCAGGTGATGCCAGCAGCACCATCATCTGCATTTGGTCTTCTCCCCGGCAGAGCGATTCGCGGGGGGTAGTTCTTGGCGGTGGCTTCTCAAGCCAACTCCTTGAACTTCTCGGGGCTGCCGCTTCTGGCGGCTAGCGCTGGAAGGCCGGAGAAGACGAAGAAGGCGGGTGGCGGGCCGTCAAGGCGGAGTACGATGGCATCGACGCCTTTGTCTCGTATTGCCGACCCGCTGCCTCATCTTTCGGTTCCTCCCTCGGCACCATCATCACCAGCCCTCTTCTGGGCGGTCACCGGGATGTTTGTCGTTAAGGATGGAAATGGGTCGGGTTCGGCTCGGGTTGAAAAATATAAAATCCATATCCAAATCCATAAAGACATTATGTGCTCATCCACAAACAAATCCATGGGAGAAAATTTATGTCCATATCCGAACCTGGTGAGTATCCATCGGGTCTGGATATCCATCGGGTTCCCTCAACAAGTATACATGAGACATATCACAACTGCACAAGATTCACATAAGCTCTCAAATTCTCACAAAACGACATAGCAGTATAGCAAGTGTACAACATCAAATCATCTCTTGGATTCTCACAAAATGGCATTGGAAAGTGCAGATCACCAAATAATAGCTCACATTCTCACAAAATGACATAACATCAAATAAACATAAGCACACAATTCTCAGTCATCACAAAATGACATAGCAATAACACAACATCATTCTCAGTGTTAGTTTCTCACAAAATGGAATAGCACAACATCAAGTAAGCACGGGTAAAACCATGCATCATCTTCCATTCTTCACCTCAATGTTCTAGGCATCATCTTCTAGTCTTCAGTTATGATGGAATCAGACTCATCCTTGGAAGTGAACATAACAGAAGCACAACTATTAAATCATGGAAATAAACAGAACAAACACTGCAAGTTTGCGACATATAAAAGTCTAATTTAATGAGTGGAATATGTTATGATAGTTTCTTCTTCATCATCATGAAAAGCTATTGATCTATAACAGCTAACCACAACAGGGCCTTGTGCTCCATTATTTTTTTCTTGAATATGCACGAGTGTGCGTATCATATATTAAAGAAGAAGGGCAAGAGAATGCCTACACCGTTAGTTACAAGAGTTTACATACTACTTCACTCCTCACGCCTATCCCACCGCGCTAACCGACTAAAGAAGGGTGCTACATCTCCTTTTAGCAGGCTGGCCGATGTAACACCCCGGTGTAATGATGCTACGGTAATCCCTGAGATCAAGCTAATCATTTTGCTATAATAGTGCTTGGTCACTTTGATCAATATTCCATTTCAAATTCCAGTTGAATTCAATTTGAATTTATGTGTGAAATTCAAAAATGCTCAGACATGAAAACTAAAATATTTATCATGTGGAACATATTCTTCTGGTAATATTGGTGGTCAACCAACATTTTTGAAAAATGTCTAAGTGGCCTAAAATAGCTAAAACAGGAAAGCTTTAAAAAAAGAAAAAGGAAAAGCAAGGAGAAAAAGAAGAAGGAGAAGCCCCTGCCTCCCTGGGCCTTAGACCATTGCGCTGACCGGCCCACCTTACCCCCCCGGGTTGCCTTCCCGTTTGACCGATGAGGGAGTCCTGGACTAAGGGGTCCTCGGGCGTCCGGCCTGTTATTCATTGGGCCGGACTGATAGGTTGCGAAGACATGAAGGCCGAAGACTGCACCGTGTCCGGATTGGACTCTACTTGGCGTGGAGGGCAAGCTTGGCGACCAACTATGAAGATTCTTTCTTATGTAACCGACTCCATGTAACCCTAGATCTTTCCGGTGTCTATATAAACCGGAGAGCATAGTCCGGATAGGTGACATTCATTACCATATTCACATAGGCTAGACTTCTAGGGTTTTAGCCATTACGATCTCGTGGTAGATCAACTCTTGTAACACTCATATTCATCAAGATCAATCAAGCAGGAAGTAGGGTATTACCTCCATAGAGAGGGCCCGAACACAGGTAAACATCATGTCCCCCGTCTCCTGTTACCATCGATCCTAGATGCACAGTTCGGGACCCCCTACCCGAGATCCGCCGGTTTTGACACCGACATTGGTGCTTTCATTGAGAGTTCCACTATGCCGTCGGCAAAGGGCTCGATGGCCCCTTCGATCGTCAGTAATGACATTGTCCAGGGAGAAACCTTCCTCCCCGGACAGACCTTCGTATTCGGCGGCTTCGTACCGCGGGCCAACTCGCTTGGCCATCTGGAGCAGATCGACAACTACGCCCCTGGCCATCAGGTCAGATTCGAAAGCTTGAACTACATTGCGGATATCCGTGGAGACTTTATCTTCAAGGGATCTGAGCCCGCGGCGATCGCTCCCCCTCACCCCGATGAACGTAACTTAAATCTGTCATCAGATCACACCCAGGAGATGGTTCCTGCTACTGCAACGGCCTTAGAGCCAAAGCAGATCGTGCCATCCGAGGCCACATAGTCCGCGGCATTGGAGCCGCACACGGACTCAACGCCCTGCAATATTTGCTTCAATGGAACTTCGGACTTGTCTCCGGCTATAAGTTCGGGACTGTGTATGCCTGCGGACACTGAGCTGGATCGGTTATCGATCTTCGAGTTTCAGCGCTGCTGACGTTTTCCAGCGCTTGCCTTTGGGCGACGTGCTAAAATCTTTAAAGAATTTGTCCTTGGAGAAGGACTCACAGCCGAACTACGTCCGGTTCGAGCTAGAGACGGATGGCAAAGAATTTTACTCCCCACCCGCCACCCACTTCATAGCCACTGTCGATGACTTAACCGACGTGCTTGACTATGGCTCCGAAGACATCGACGGTATGGACGACGATGCCAATAAGGAGCAAGGCCAAGACCCACTGTCGTGGTTTTGTCACGGCAGATGTCCTTAGTGTCAGGACTTAGTCGCGAGGCCAACGCATCTATGTGGTAGCTTGAGAGGGGTTGAGCGGAATCGAGAGACGCAACACAAAACAAGGATTTAGACAGCTTGGCCCCGGAAACATCATCCGTAATAGCCCTACATGCTGTTTGAGGCTAGGTCTCATTATGATCATGAGGAGTCGCCGTAAACGGCTCTCCTCTAGTTGTGTCTAGCCCTAAATATTGTTGTTTGCTTGTAGCTTCCCCTCTTTGGGAGCCCTGCCCCTCCTTATATATGTTGAAGGGCGGGTTACATGTGTAGTCCTAGTAGGACTAGGACTAGCCTATCTTGTATTACAAGTCGGATACAAGTCCAGATCTTAGCTCCTTGCAAGACAAATATTCCTCACGCCTTTCCTCTTAAACAATTGCGGCCCACCATAGTATGAACGGCCTTCATGAACCTTGATCAGACCACGGTCTTGTCGCTCCTCTACCCGCTCTGCAGTAAACCGCCGGGTCGCCGGTGAACCGCCAAGTGTCGTGGGTTCTTGAGTAAACCGCCAAGTCCGACCGGGTTATACTTCCGGCGGTTTACGCCATGAGGTATATCCCGACATTAGCCCCAGTTTAATTTGGATTTATCCATGTTAAACTGATCATGTGAAATAAACACAAGAACAAACTTGACAGATTATGCTCGGGTTAAGAATTCTTGTAAACCGCATCGATCATCCTTAAATCCTTGTCATTTCCTCCTTCTAGCAAATCCGGTTTAATAGGCCAGCTTCATAATCAACTTGTTGACATTGGTTTCTCATAGAAAATATATTGTGAAGAATAACTCCTTTGATTCAGCTCCCAATGCTTAAAAGCAATATCGGTCCTTGAAATACTCATCCAATCTTCACCGGTTTAAGGGCGTAGAACTTGCCGGTCTATCACTATCACTTGTAGTTAACATCCAGCTTGAAAATATACCTCTTACATACCTATCACTTGTAGCCCCAAGTCTTTGAGCAGAACAAAGTGGTGGCTTAAGACTTTGCTTCAATATAAATCTGCCACTTCCAAAGAAATCCATGTTGTTCATCGGTGACTAGTAAAAACTGAATACTCCATACTATGTGGCCCCCAAGTGCGGGTTGTCATGCTTGCAGCAACACAGGACTTATAATTATCTTATACTCATAAAACTTCAACGAGTGTAGCCCCCAAGGGCGGGTCATTATGTAATAATGAGCAGGGACTTTGTAGGTATAATCATGTAGATTTGAGCAATGATGTGTAGCCCCCAAGGGCGGCTCGAGAAGATAATATTGAGTGGGACTTATATATACTTCAATAAAAATAACATCATATGATGTAACCCCCATCATGGGACTTGAATCCACGTCCACAAGGTTAAGAGCCTTGTGCTTTACCAAGCGAGCGATGGACCCTTCAATATAATGAATAAAAAGCTTTATACCTTCAACTGTTGGCGGGAGCAATTGGTAGCCCCCAAGGGCCGACTCATTATAATGTGATGAGTCGGGTCTTCAATAATATGAGCAAAAAATTACTTTGCATTAGCCCCAAAGTGTCATGGTGCATGCTTGCAGCGACATGAGACTTGCATATTTGATATAATCTCAACTTAAATAACGTAGCCCCCAAGTGCGGGTCGTAAGCTGCAGCGACTCGAGACTATTCCCTCCATTGTAGGATAAATCATACCCATTGATGAAATAATAGCCATTCGCTGAGCGACTTTGAAAACCTCAATCATAGTATCTTGTTCTTGATAACCATAATAAAATCCAGCCATGTTAGCTATTTGAAGATTTGAATAATATAGTCCAATGATTTATGGCGCATGATTCCAATGGCGCAAATCAAATATATATTGGCGACTTATAGTCGAAACCAAACCGGGCGGATAGTCTCCGGATTATGATTTGATCATGTCTTGACAATTTGTAATTGAAAGTCAAGCCGGGTTAATGAACACGGTTTATTCCATAATAAGATGGTAACATAAAATCAAACCGGGCAGATAGTCTCGGATTAGGATTTGACCGTGTTCCGCCAATTTGTAATTGACAGTTTGAAACGGATTAACAATGTCGGTTTAAAAGCGCAACAAAAATCAAATAACAGTTATGAAAAATATGGAAGCAAAGGCAATGATAAGACCGTTTGCAAAAGAGGCTTTCTTGAGCCGATCGAGATGGTGTTACCATGGTGGGACACGACCAAGCTCCCAATAAGGTGTAGCTACGGTTCAAGTCAGCCGGGTCCCCAAGCTGAAACCGTGGCATTATGCCGATCAAGTGGCGTGGCAATGGTTGGGTTCGACCAAGCCCCAAGTGACTCTATGGCCTTAGGCCGATCAAGAGGCGTGTGGTGGTTCAGACTTGATCATGTCCCCAAGTGATCTGGTGGCTTTCGCCTATCAAAAGGTGTTGCATTGGTTCGGACACGACCAAGCCCCCAAGTGATATTGTGGCACTAGGCCGACCAAGAGGCGTGGCTATGGTTGGATCGACCAAGCCCCAAGTGATCAATAAATGATAAGCCAATAAGGCATGCTACCCATGTTTGAACCGCGCATCATGGCAGCAGGTCCTCTTTGGCACCTTTAACTTTTGCAAGAGATAAATCCTTCTTGAACCGGATTTTGAACCGGATATTGAGAGCTTCAGATCTTTATGGAGACAACTTTCCCTCGAACCGGATCTTAAACCGAATCTTCATTTTCAGCGGAAATTTTCCGACGGCCTTTAAACTCAAACTTGCGAGAAATTAATTCCTTTTGAACCGGAAATTCTTAAACCGGATTTGAGAGCTTGAGCTTTGTGGGAGACAGATTTTCCTTGAACGGATTGTAAACCGGATATTTGAGAACTTCGGTGAGATCGACTTCCTTTAAGCGGATTTTAAACCGGAATCCTTCGATGACCGGAACTTCTTCATTGAGTCGGGATTTTGTAACTGTCATATACTTTCTAAGCGAATTTTTTCCGACGGCCTTCAAATAATAGTAGCCTCGAGGACCAGGTTATCTTTCCCCCATCATCACAGGGTTCTTAAATTCTGAGCGGCAAGATTTGCGAGTCATGTCATCATAGCCCCGAGTCTCAAAGGTGACTCGAGGTTAACTTGAAACTCTCATATTTGATGTGATATGAACCGGCATAACTTGTATGTCATTGGTGTTGATAGCACAATGTGAATCCACGTAAAGTTGAGGTGACTGCAGCGGATTATAAATGATCTCGTATGAGCCGTGTCAAGACCTTTCGCCAATGGTTCCTTCAACTGGTGATTTGAAGTTAACCAAACTGTAGTGGCGGCGATTTGTGCGCTGCCCATTGAGCCACCCTCGAGACGGCGGTTGATAGTATATGATAAGTTGCCTTCATTTTGTTGAAAGAAAACCGGGCTACCCAAGCTGTGACTTGCTCATACTCAATGAACAGCTCATGCAGACAGGTGTGGCCTGGCGTGTTGATGTAGACCAAGCCGCAAGAGATGAACGGAAAAGACGACCGTAGTATCAGAGGCGGCACTGACAGATGAGTCGGCCGCGGCGTTGTAAACCGGCGTGGACGAGAGTCGGCGGCGGTGTTGTAAATCGGCGCAGACGGGTGAGCCGACGCCGGTGTTGTAAACCGGCGCAGACGGGTGAGCCGGCGCCGGTGTTGTAAACCGTCACAGGCGAGTGAGGCGGCCGCGGGGTTGTTGTTGTAGACTGAACCACAGAGGTGGTGGTTTGCACACAAATTTGTTGAACAATGCGGTATGGCTGGATGTTGGCGCTGGATAATATTGGCGCGAGCTTTATATCCGTGACATAATGATTATTCTTGCAGTGAATAATTATCCTGCATAGAAAACCTCGCAAGCCAGAGCAATTGTTCTTGGATAAATTAATATATACTTAAAATAAATAGAAAAAATAGCACCTGATATTTTTATCGGATGAACCGGATCTTTGGTGTTGAATGGATTTTATATAGCCGTATTACCGGGCCTCCATGTAACCTGTCCTCCGTCTTTTCTTATCTCACATGATGTTTGTACGTGGGGCGCTTTGATTAAAATGCCATCAATGCTTCAACGCATGCACGCATGTGGTCGCACGTGAGTCATGCCCCCATGCTGTGACTATCAAATGCGTAGAGGATAACTTGATCCATGCTGCTTTTAAACCGAAGAGAAAATGACGAACGCCATACGCCTCCCTTTGCCGACACATGTCATCTGGACTCCACGCATTGCTTCCTCTCTCCGCACCTTATCTCCAACAAACACACATTACGGCTTGCTCGTTTATTTTCGAACCGAGTCCTCCTCCCATTTACTTACACAGCAACAGCAAAACAACACCGACGACCGACCAATGGCGGGAACCACAGCAGAGGATCACGAGCACCATCGGCCGATGTCCGTGAAGACGCTGGCCTTAGCAGCGAGACGGCACCGTCAAGGGGGCTTGAAGCAGCAGCAGCTTGTGATCAAATCCATGGGCGCGGCGACCCGGCAACCAGCGCAGCGAGGCCGATCGCTGGGGAACAGAGATGGTCGCGAGACCGGTGGTCTGGCGAAGCGGAACCAACCGCGAGGCGGTGGCGGTGACTCAGACGGCGGTTTGGCTCGGTCGGAGGCGGGCTGAAGGAGAGGTAAGTCGAGGTGAGTCAATGACAGCGGCTCACAAGTAATTCTGGGCTGGCCACGATAGAAAAACGGCGGCTCGGAAGAGGAGTCGCTCGGCGGGAGGACAACTCGAGGCGAGGCCGTGTGTGGCCGGTGTTGACCCGTCATATAGGAGGCGGGTCAAGCAGCGGTTTGACCGCCGCGAGCGACTCATCAATAGAGAAGAAATCCGGTCGTGGTCTCCGTGGATCCGACTTGTACTAGCCGCAATTGTTTAGTTGATAATTTCAATATAGGCATACGGACGGTTTGAAGATCTGATGGATTTGATGTGTGCGTTGTAGCAGCATTGCTTCTCATTGTCCAGCCGCCATCACCTCGTAACGGGTCCGTGGCTCGAGGACGGTCGACTCGTCTCACGGCAACAGCTGCAGCAAAGGCCGGGCCAGGGCCGACGAGGCAGCGGCGGCTGAGGTCGGTTCGAGGCGGAGTGAGGCCGAGGCGGGTCGCAGCGGCAGCTCGGCACGCCGGCGAGGCCGCTCGAGACTTGATCCTGCATGTATAGTCTCTGTTTCTTTGTGATAAGTAGTAGTAGTAGCAGCGATGTATAGTCTCGTCGGGACTTGATCCTGCATGTAGATAACACCACGTGGAGAATAGCAGCACCAAACCAACGGTGTAGTTCTGGATTTGAGCAAACTATAGCAACAACGGTTGTACCCTCGTAGTTCAACAGCCGAATCGACGCTTTTTCGCAACTGTGATCTTGATGACTCGGCGGCAGATTCCTGCATGGTTTCGGTTTCGCGGATCATGACAGCGCCGCGTAGCGGCTGTACCAATCTCATACACATCGTTCAATCTCAATCTCATATCCATCGCTCTAACGGCTCACGATGGCGTAAATCTTTGCAGGTTGACTAACCCGGCTGATGAATTCAATGTTGACGCAGATCTTTACGAACCGGCGCTTTTATCCGGAAAATCACCAACTTCTCAATCCATTAAAGAAATCCTTCAAGAACTCATCACCACCGCGCGCAGGCCCCACGGTGGGCGCCAACCGTCGTGGTTTTGTCACGGCAGATGTCATAGTGTCGAGGACTTAGTCGCGAGGCCAACGCATCTATGTGGTAGCTTGAGAGGGGTTGAGCGGAATCGAGAGACGCAACACAAAACAAGGATTTAGACAGCTTCGGGCCCCGGGAAACATCATCCGGTAATAGCCCTACATGCTGTTTGAGGCTAGGTCTCATTATGATCATGAGGGAGTCGCCGTAAACCGGCTCTCCTCTAGTTGTGTCTAGCCCTAAATATTGTTGTTTGCTTGTAGCTTCCCCCTCTTTGGGGAGCCCTGCCCCTCCTTATATATGTTGAAGGGGCGGGTTACATGTGTAGTCCTAGTAGGACTAGGACTAGCCTATCTTGTATTACAAGTCGGATACAAGTCCAGATCTTAGCTCCTTGCAAGACAAATATTCCTCACGCCTTTCCTCTTAAACAATTGCGGCCCACCATAGTATGAACCGGCCTTCATGAACCGCCAGTCGGGCCACCGGGTCTTGTCGCTCCTCTGCCCTGCCTGCGTAAACCGCCGGGTCGCCAGTGAACCGCCAAGTGTCAGCGGGTTCTTCAGGTAAACCGCCAAGTCCGACCGGGTTATACTTCCGGCCGGTTTACGCCGCGGGGTATATCCCCGACACCCACCATTCACCGTACGTTGGACGGCTACCTCTTCGTACGACGTGTACATGGTTGATACACCCAAAGGATCTGGCGACGACAAAGAAGAGCCATATGCGAATAAACCTCCGAGACGCAGTCCAAGCGCCGGCGCCCCAAACGCCTCTCTAAGCCTCGTCACTCAAAAGATGACAACAACGGCACCGAAGAGAATAGTACTCTAGGCGACGCCGAAAACAATGAAGACCCTGTCGGAGCTACATCCGAACAGGAGGAACATGACAACAGGCAAGACAACCCTGATGAACAGGCCATAGAAGATGACTCGGAGGACGACAGTTACCGTCCACCCTCCGTGGAGGAGACAAGCCTCGGCAACAAAGACTTCATCGCGCCTGAGGATCCTCTGGAGCAGGAGCGTTTTAATCTTCAGCTCATAGCCACTGCAAGGAGCCTGAAAAAGAAACAGCAGCAGCTTCAAGCTGAACAAGATCTGCTCGTCGATAGATGGACCGATGTCCTAACAGCCGAAGAATACGGCCTCAGGTGCCGAGCCAAGAGCTACCCGAAACGCAGACTGCCCTCAATTCAATGAGGAAGCACCAGAGCACACATCTCCCGCGCGTAATGCGGAACGACCACCACGTGGTCGAAACAGGGCGGCCGACCAGCCACCCTGTGATAACCCACAAGTATAGGGGATAAATTGTAGCCTCTTCCGATAAGTAAGAGTGTCGAACCCAACGAGGAGCTAAAGGTAGAACAAATATTCCCTCAAGTTCTATCGACCACCGATACAACTCTACGCATGCTTAACGTTCGCTTTACCTAGAACAAGTATGAAACTAGAAGTACTTTGTAGGTGTTGTTGGATAGGTTTGCAAGAATATAAAGAGCGCGTAAATAAAAACTAGGGGCTGTTTAGATAAAGACACAACTAAATTAGTTTTAGTAGAGAACTTGTTGTCACGAGAAAGTTATTTGTCCCTAGGCAATCGATAAGTAGACCGGTAATCATCATTGCAATTTTATTTGAGGGATAGGCATAAGCTAACATACTTTCTCTACTTGGATCATATGCACTTATGATTGGAACTCTAGCAAGCATCCGGATCTACTAAAGATCATTAAGGTAAAACCCAACCATAGCATTAAAGTATCAAGTCCTCTTTATCCCATATGCAAACAACCTACTTACTCGGGTCTGTGCTTCTGTCACTCACGCCACCCACCATAAGCAAATCATGAACATATTGCAACACCCTACAGCGGGGATCCCTCACGCTTGCGCGACACGGAGAGCACCATAGGACAGCACCAGTAATAAAACATGCAACTCAAACCAATCTTGATCATCAAATAACCCATAGGACAAAACGGATCTACTCAAACATCATAGGATAGCCATACATCATTGGGAAATAATATATAGCGTTGAGCACCATGTTTAAGTAGAGATTACAACGGGTAAGAGAGAGGTTACACCGCTGCACAGAGGGGGGAAGAGTTGGTGATGATGGCGGTGAAGTTGTTGGTGAAGATGGCGGTGATGATGATGGCTCTGGCGGTGTTCCGGCGCCACCGGAAGAGAGGGGGAGAGAGGCCCCCTTATTCTTCTTCTTCTTCCTTGACCTCCTCCCTAGATGGGAGAAGGGTTTCCCCTCGGGTCCTTGGCCTCCATGGCGTGGGAGGGGCGAGAGCCCCTCCGAGATTGGATCTGTCTCTCTGTTTTTGCGTTCTCCTCTTCTTCCCTTTCACTATTTCGTATATATATGGAGATCCGTAACTCCGTTTGGATTGAAACCTTCGCCCAGATTTTTCTCTGAAAATTAGCTTTCTTGCGGCCAAAGAAGGGCAGCAACCGCCTTGCGGGGGCCCCACGAGGGGGGCAGGCGTGCCCAGGGGGCAGGCGCGCCCCCTGCCTCGTGCCCCCCTCGGGCACCATCTCGCATTGATTTTACTTCCCAAAAATCATAAATATTCCAAAATAATTCTCCGTCCGTTTTTATCCCGTTTGGACTCCGTTTGATATTGGGTTTCTGCGAAACATAGAACATGCAACAAACAGGAACTGACACTGGGCACTGGATCAATATGTTAGTCCCAAAAATAGTATAAAAAGTTGCCAAAAAGTATATGAAAGTTGCATAATATTGGCATGGAACAATAAAAAATTATAGATACGACGGAGATGTATCAGCATCCTCAAGCTTAATTCCTGCTCGTGCTCAAGTAGGTAAATGATAAAAAGATAATTTTTGATGTGGAATGCTACCTGGCATAATCTTGATCATTAATCTAATCATGGCATGAATATTAAGACACGAGTGATTCAAAACAATAGTCTATAATTTGACATAAAAACAGTAATACTTCAAGCCTACTAATAAAGCAATCATGTCTTTTCAAAATAACATGGCCAAAGAAAGTTATCCCTACAAAATCATATAGTCTGGCTATGCTCCATCTTCACCACACAAAATATTCACATCATGCACAACCCGATGACAAGCCAAGCAATTGTTTCATACTTTTGACTTTCTCAAACCTTTTCAACTTTCACGCAATACATGAGCGTGAGCCATGGACATAGCACTATAGGTGGAATAGAATGGTGGTTGTGGAGAAGAAAAAAAGGAGAAGATAGTCTCACATCAACTAGGCGTATCAACGAGCTATGGAGATGCCCATCAATAGATATCAATGTGAGTGAGGAGGGATTGCCATGCAACGGATGCACTAAGAGCTATAAGTGTATGAAAGCTCAGACTGAAAACTAAGTGGGTGTGCATCCAACTTGCTTGCTCATGAAGACCTTAGGCGTTTGAGGAAGCCCATCATCGGAATATACAAGCCAAGTTCTATAATGAAAATTCCCACTAGTATATGAAAGTGATAACTCAAGAGACTCTCTATATGAAGGATCATGGTGCTACTCTGAAGCACAAGTGTGGTAAAAGGATAGTAACATTTCCCCTTCTCTCTTTTTCTCTCATTTTTTTGGGCCTTCTTTTTTTGGCCTTTCTCTTTTTTTTCTTTTTTTTCGTCCGGAGTCTCATCCCGACTTGTGGGGGAATCATAGTCTCCATCATCCTTTCCTCACTGGGGCAATGCTCTAATAATGATGATCATCACACTTTTACTTACTTACAACTCAATATTACAACTCGATACTAGAACAAAGATATGACTCTATATGAATGCCTCCGTGATGTAAAGGATGTGCAATGATCTAGCATAGCAATGACATAAAAAACGGACAAGCCATGAAAACATCATGCTAGCTATATTACGATCATGCAAAGCAATATGACAATAAATGCTCAAGTCATGAATATGATGATGATGGAAGTTGCATGGCGATATATCTCGGAATGGCTATGGAAATGCCATGATAGGTAGGTATGGTGGCTGTTTCGAGGAAGATATAATGAGGCTTATGTGTGATAGAGTGTATCGTATCACGGGGTTTGGATGCACCGGCGAAGTTTGCACCAACTCTCAAGGTGAGAAAGGGCAATGCACGGTACCGAAGAGGCTAGAAATGATGGAAGGGTGAGAGTGCGTATAATCCATGGACTCAACATTAGTCATAAAGACCTCATATACTTATTGAAAAAGTTTATTAGCCATCGAAGCAAAGTACTACTACGCATGCCCCTAGGGAGATAGATTGGTAGGAAAAGACCATCGCTCGTCCCCGACCGCCACTCATAAGGAAGACAATCAATAAATAAATCATGCTCCGACTTCGTTACATAACGGTTCACCATACGTGCATGCTACGAGAATCACAAACCTCAACACAAGTATTTCTACTAATCCACAACTACCCACTAGCATGACTCTAATATCACCATCTTTATATCGCAAAACTATAGCAAGGAATCAAACATATCATATTCAGTGATCTACAAGTTTTATGTAGGATTTTAGGACTAACCATGTGAATGACCAGTTCCTGTCATTTCTCTAAATAGATATAAGTGAAGCAAGAGAGTTTAATTCTTTCTACAAAAGATATGCCCACACTCTAACAAATATAAGTGAAGCAAAAGAGCATTCTACAAATGGCGGTTTTCTATGTGAAGAGAAACAGGCAACCCAAACTTCAAACGACATAAGTGAAGCACATGAAGCATTCTATAAAGCCATACTCAAAAGATATAAGTGAAGTGCAAAGAGCATTCTATAAATCAACCAAGGACTATCTCATACCAGCATGGTGCATAAAAGAAAATGAAAACTAAATGCAAAAGACGCTCCAAGATTTACACATATCACATGAATGAAACGAATCCGAAAACATACCGATACTTGTTGAAGAAAGAGGGGATGCCTTCCGGGGCATCCCCAAGCTTAGACGCTTGAGTCTCCTTGAATATTTACTTGGGGTGCCTTGGGCATCCCCAAGCTTGAGATCTTGCCTCTCCTTCTTTTCCTCATATCGAGACCTTCTCGATCATCGAACACTTCATCCACACAAAACTTCAACAGAAAACTCAGTAAGATCCGTTAGCATAATAAAGCAAATCACTACTCTAAGTACTGTTGCAAACCAGTTCATATTTTGTTTTTGCATTGTGTATGATGTAATATAACTTTTCCATGGTTTAATCCACTGATATAAATTGATAGTTTCATCGAAACAAGCAAACTATGCATGAAAAACAGAATCTGTCTAAAACAGAACAGTTTGTAATAATCTGAACATTCATCATACTTCTGATACTTGTCTGCCAAAATTAGGAAAAATAAACAATTTGTATAGAAAGACAGTACAAAAAGAATCAGAACCATTTGACGTCCCAGTAATAAAAATTAAAAATCGCGCACTACAGCCAAAGTTTCTGTCCTGCACCGTACAAACCAGCAAGCATTGTAAACATCCCAAAGGCAAACCTTGGCACATTATTTTTATAATACAATGGAATTGTACAAGGGGATAATTATTTTTGTTTAAAAGTTTCTGTAATCAAGATTCACAAAGTTTCCATGAGCATGAACAAAGTTCAAGGCTAGCTACCACTTCAACAATGCTCGTCTTTCTCACTTTCGCTTTTATTTTTGAAAAAGTTTTGGGTTCCCCTCTTTAATTTTTTTGATTTTAAACTATATAAAAGCACTCAACAGAAATAAATGACTCTCTAAAACTTCCGGGTTGTCTCCCTGGCAGCGCTATCTTTAAAGCCATTAAGCTAGGCATATAGTGCTCAAGTAATGGATCCACCCGGATCCCAAGGTATATCAAAGCCAATTTTAATTAGCAATGATTTGGCATTTAGTAGTGAGCACAAAGCAACATATATCATGTAACAACGAAGTCTAACTCTCTTCCTATGCATCGGCATGTCATAAAAGAACAATTCATGCACACAAAGTAAAGCCCAATGCATAGTATAAACAATTTCTTGTAATTTTATCATGTTGGAAACATAGAGAGGTGGAGATATAGTTCCTCTCTCATAATAATTACAAGTAGGAGCAGAAAGCACATGCATATTATATTCATCAAAATCATCATGTGCAACGGTAAAATGCAACCCATCAATATAACCCTTAATAAAGGCAAACTTCTCCGATATAGTGAAGTTTGGAGAATTCAAAAAGATAATAGGTCTATCATGTGTTGGTGCAATAGAAACAATTTCATGTTTAACATAAGGAACTATAGCAAGTTCATATCCATAAGCATCATTCATATTGGATCATGGCCACAAGCATAGCAAGCATCATCAAAAAGGGATATTTCAAGAGAATCAATGGGATCATAACAATCATCATAGCAATCATCCTTCGGTAAGCACGAAGGGAAATTAAACAATGTATGAGTTGAAGAGTTACTCTCATTAGAAGGTGGGCATGGGTAGCTAATCTGCTCTTCCTCCTTTTGTTCTTCGATCTCCTCATCATCTTTTTCATCCAATGGGCTCACAGTTTCATCAATTTCTTCTTCCATAGACTCCTGCAAAATATTAGTCTCTTCTTGGACAATGAGACTTTCTCAATAAATGCATCAATATAGGAATTGTATTCATAATTATCATAGCAATATTTCAATATAGCAAAATTTTCAGGCCTATAAACATCATCATCAAAAGCTTCATACTTTTCAAACAAATATTCAATTTCATAAGCACCCTTAAAAGCAAAAAATTCTTCTATTTGTTCCACATCATAGTAATCATATATAGCTCTGGCATAAGAAGCCAAGGTTTCATTATCATTAAATTTGCATGAAAAGGGAAGGTGTGGAGCCTTCATCCTAGAGCAACAAGTATAATCATATCTCAAGCATAGTTGCCTAGCATACCACTTCAACATATAAATTTGATCCCATAATAGTTTTCCTTTTTTAGTCAAGCGATAATCCCTAAAGTATTCACGTTGATCCAACGTGTCTCCCATTACATAATTGAATGAGGTTTTCTCAGGATTATCAAAGTGGTACATAATATTTTTCACATAATGATCATCAAGGGTTTTAGGAGGTTCCCCATCTCCATGAGCAGCAAGTACACCTAATTTTTTGGTATTTCGTGTTCCATATCCATAACTAAAGATAAAGAACAACTAAGTACAGCAAATAAAAATTACTTACTGATAAAGAAAACAAGCACACACGAGAATATTCACCCCACGCTATGACTCCCTGGCAACGGCGCCAGAAAAAGGTCTTGATAACCCACAAGTATAGGGGATCAATTGTAGCCTCTTTCGATAAGTAAGAGTGTCGAACCCAACGAGGAGCTAAAGGTAGAACAAATATTCCCTCTAGTTCTATCGACCACCGATACAACTCTACCCGCACTTAACGTTCGCTTTACCTAGAACAAGTATGAAACTAGAAGTACTTTGTAGGTGTTGTTGGATAGGTTTGCAAGAATATAAAGAGTGCGTAAATAAAAACTAGGGGCTGTTTAGATAAAGACACAACTAAATTAGTTTTAGTAGAGAACTTGTTGTCACGAGAAAGTTATTTGTCCCTAGGCAATCGATAACTAGACTGGTAATCATTATTGCAATTTTATTTGAGGGAGAGGCATAAGCTAACATACTTTATCTACTTGGATCATATGCACTTATGATTGGAACTCTAGCAAGCATCCGGAACTACTAAAGATCATTAAGGTAAAACCCAACCATAGCATTAAAGTATCAAGTCCTCTTTATCCCATATGCAAACAACCTATTTACTCGGGTCTGTGCTTCTGTCACTCACACCACCCACCATAAGCAAATCATGAACATATTGCAACACCCTACAGCGGGGATCCCTCACGCTTGCGTGACACGGAGAGCACCATAGGACATCACCAATAATAAAACATGCAACTCAAACCAATCTTGATCATCAAATAACCCATAGGACAAAACGGATCTACTCAAACATCATAGGATAGCCATACATCATTGGGAAATAATATATAGCATTGAGCACCATGTTTAAGTAGAGATTACAGTGGGTAAGAGAGAGGTTACACCGTTGCATAGAGGGGAGAAGAGTTGGTGATGATGGCGGTGAAGTTGTTGGTTAAGATGGCGGTGATGATGATGGCTCCAGCGGTGTTTCGGCGCCACCGGAAGAGAAGGGGAGAGAGGACCCCTTCTTCTTCTTCTTCCTTGACCTCCTCCCTAGATGGGAGAAGGGTTTCCCCTCTGGTCCTTGGCCTCCATGGCGTGGGAGGGGCGAGAGCCCTTCCGAGATTGGATCTGTCTCTTTGTTTCTCTCTGTTTCTGCGTTCTCCTCTTGTGCCCTTTCACCGTTTCGTATATATATGGAGATCCGTAACTCCGATTGGATTGGAACCTTCGCCCAGATTTTTCTCCGAAAATTAGCTTTCTTGCGGCCAAAGAAGGGCAGCAACCGCCTTACGGGGGGCCCACGAGGGGGCAGATGCGCCTAGGGGGGCAGGCGCGCCCCCTTCCTCGTGCCCCCCTCGTGCACCGTCTCACATTGATTTTACTTCCCAAAAATCATAAATATTCCCGAATAATTCTCCATCTGTTTTTATCCCGTTTGGACTCCGTTTGATATTGGGTTTCTGCGAAATATAAAACATGCAACAAATAGGAACTGGGCACTGGATCAATATGTTAGTCCCCAAAAATAGTATAAAAAGTTGCCAAAAAGTATATGAAAGTTGCATAATATTGGCATGGAACAATCAAAAATTATAGATACGACGGAGACGTATCACCCCGCGGCCGGGATAAAGCGGCAACTCAGGCCGAACAACAGCCTGCCTCACCGCCTCGTAAAAATAGAGACAGAAGAGTTCGGGGTCACACGTACGACCTCCGGCAGATCCTGGACAATAGAGCAGGATATACAAGATCGATCTACGGATCGCGAGGGCATGCCTCGAGGCACGACAACGGCTACCTATTCAGACGTGATAAACCTAACCACGCCCGGGCCGAATATCGCAGACGGACTCCATCAGAGCTACGCCACGACGCGACCCGATATAGAGGCGCCGCACACCCTCTCTGCTTCACAGATGAAGTACTGGATCACGAATTCCCCGAGGGGTTCAAGCCTGTCAACATTGAATCATACGATGGCACAACCGATCCCGATGTATGGATCGAGGATTTCATTCTCCATATCCATATGGCTCGAGTAGATGACCTCCATGCCATCAAATACCTCCAATTAAAGCTCAAAGGGCCAGCTCGGCACTGGTTAAATAGCGTGCCTGAGAATTCCATCGGCAGCTGGGAAGACTTGGAAGAGGCTTTCCTTGATAACTTCCAAGGAACTTATGTCCGGCCACCGGACGCCGACGACTTAAGCCACATAGTTCAACAACCTGGAGAATCAGCCAGAAAATTCTGTACTAGATTCCTAACCAAAAAGAACCAGATCATTGACTGTCCGGATGCCGAGGCCCTAGCAGCCTTCAAACACAGCATCCATGACGAATGGCTAGCACGCCACCTCGGCCAAGAAAAGCCGAAGTCTATGGCAGCCCTCACGGCACTCATGACCCGCTTCTATGCGGGTGAGGACAGCTGGCTGGCTCGTAGTAAAAACACAGCCAGCGAGGCAGACCACGTTGAGGCCAAGAACAGCACCAGCAAGCTTCGGCGCAATAGACACAAATGCCGAAGCAATGGCGACAACACCGATGACACCACAGTCAACGCCGGATTCAGCGAATCCAAGTCCGGCCAACGGAAGAAGCCATACAAAAGAAACAATGAAGGACCTTCCAACCTGGACCGCATACTCGACCGTCCATGCCAAATTCACGGCACCCCGGATAAGCAAGCCAATCATACCAACAGGGATTGTTGGGTCTTCAAGCAGGCCGGCAAGTTAAATGCCGAAAACAAAGAAAAGGGATCACAAAGTGAGGACAAGGACGAAGAGCCCCGGCAGCCGAACACTTGGGGGCAGAAGAAATTTCCCCCTCAAGTCAAAACGGTGAACATGATATACGCTACGCACATCCCCAAAAGGGAGCGTAAGCGAGTACTTAGGGACGTCTACGCGGTAGAGCCAGTCGCCCCAAAATTCAATCCGTGGTCATCATTCCCGATCACCTTCGATTGTTCTGATCACCCAACTAGCATCCTCCATGGCGGTTCAGCCGCACTAGTCCCCGACCCAATTATTGACAGGTTTCACCTAACACGAGTCCTGATGGACGGTGGTAGCAGCCTCAACCTGCTTTATCAGGACACAGTACGGAAGATGGGCATTAACCCCTTGCGAATCAAACCAACAAAGACTACCTTTAAAGGATTCATACTAGGTGTAGAGGCCCGCTGTACGGGCTCAATCACGCTGGAGGTGGTCTTCGGTTCTCCGGACAACTTCCGAAGTGAAGAATTAATCTTCGATATCGTCCACTTTCGCAGCGGCTATCACGCACTGCTCAGACGAACCGCGTTCGCTAGATTCAACGCAGTGCCACACTATGCTTATCTCAAGATCAAGATGCCCGGTCCATGCGGCGTCATAACAGTCGATGGCAATACGGAACGCTCCCTCCGAACAGAGGAGCACACCGCCGCCCTAGCAGCAGAAGTATAGAGCGGCCTTCTCAAGCAGCACCATTGTACGGCTGTCGAGCCCTCGGACATCATTAAGAGATTCCGGACTTCACTGCAACATGACGGCGCGGCTTGTCAAGAGCTCGACTGGCAATTCAGCCTCCGTCCCAGTCCCAGTGAGGTAGTGGCATTTGTACCACGCGTACACAATTACACACTCAAAATTCCATGGACATCGACGGAGGCACAAGATAACCCGGGGGCTACAGTTCAGCCAGACCGATCCTAGACATACATACTTTAACTTTTTTTGTTTCAGGTTCCTTTTTTTCCCAGGCCTGATCGCAAGTCCTTTAGAAGGATTGGCATACAACGGAGGCAAGCAACACAGGTGTGTAGGGTAACCTTTATACGTTCTTCTTGACAGTATTCATACTTATTTCTCAGGACCCGCACGCTGCACCCTACTGATTCCGGCATGTTACATAGCCCGGATACTTCTCGCACCATCTGTACAAGATACGCCTTGACATATCAATCCAGTTATAATAAAAATGGTTCATGGCCCAGCTTCTGTGGTTTTCGCTTCTTACTTCGTTTTATTTTGATCTGCTTATTTGCTGCATCGATACTCTTCTGTACGTTTCATATTCGCCAGGGGCTACTTATCGCCCCACAAGCAAAGTCCGAGCACTTCTTATACATAAGTTCGGCACCCCGAATTTAGCATTATATGCATTGGCTCCGAATCATGTCTTTGGTCAGTAGTTGGGTTGCCCGGCTCCTGTGCTTGCTACCCTATGTTCCGCCCCATCGTCCAGGGTAGTAAAGGGAGAACTACTGCGATTGTGCCCTGTCCTTGACCGGATGAGCACCTCAGTAGAGAAAGCCGAAAACTGACTGTCATGATACGGCGAGAGCCGGTCAGCTGTTCGAGGGTTACAAAATCATTGGAGTTCTTTTCCGCGTCATGCGAAGGATCGACACTTCCCGATCAGATGGTGACAACACCCTGGATTGGACCAGGGGCTGCGCACTTGCTTAATTATAAAACTCCTATGGCTAAGTGAGGGCATTTAAGTCGTACAGTCCGATTGCCTTGTTCGTTGTGCTAAACAACTCCTCCAAAGGACCATATAATTGGATCAAGATTGTTTAGAATCCATCCCGAACACCTCCGTATTACCTACGCGAGGGCGAAGCCGACGACCGCCAACCCTCAGATTGCAAATAACACGGCCGCACAGGAGGAAACAATTCAAAGCATAATAAAATTATTTTACAAAAACCGGCTTTGTTCCCATAATACAAGGCAAGGGCAACGTTTATTCAAATAAAATGTCCTGCGAACATTGCGCCGCCACAAGTCGAGACCCCTCTACGACATCCGCAAAATATCGCTCGGGTGTGCGGTGCTCCTTGCCCTCCGGCGGCCCGCTGGCAACTTCAACATCGTTCATCTTCACCGACCACATCTTGCAGAGAGCGAAGGCCATACGGGCACCTTCAATACAGGCAGAGCGCTTGACGACGTCCAACCGCGGACAGGCCTCCACTAGACGCCTCACGAGTCTGAAGTAGCTGTTGGGCATAGCTTCGGCTGGCCATAGCCAGATCATCACATCTTTCATGGCTAGTTCGGCCACCCGGTGCAGCTCCACCTGATCGGCGAAGGACACGGGATGCTCTGGCATCGCATACTGCGACCAGAATAGCCTCTCAGTAGAACCTCGTCCTTCGGCTCGACAGAACTCCGCAGCGTATCCACAAAAGCCTCCGGGGAACTCCGAACCCGGGTTAGTAAAATGTACTGCTTCGCCACACACTTGCTTTGCATCTTAAAAGCCTTACCCGCCGTGACCTTCTTGGCCTCCTGAATCTCCTGGAGGGCGGCCTGGGCCTCATTCCGTGCGGTCTACGTGCTCTGACGAGCCTTGGCGAGTTCGGCCCCTTGAGCCGACGCATCATGCTCCAAGGTCTCACACTTTTTCACCGCATCCTGGAGCTCCTACTGGATTTCCTTGACCCGGGCCTCGAGCTTCTTACGGGCGGCTTGCTGCAGGACAGCTTTCTCCTTGGCCTCGCCCAGGGCCTTCCTCAGGGCCTCGACCTCGGTCATGGCTCCTGCACATATTACGACACTACAGTCAATATACATCGCCTACGCTTTTCGAACATACAGCAAGCCGTTATTCACCTTGCATCTCCTGGAGCCGAACCCTAACCTCGTCGAGCTCGTTCTCAGTCCCCTCCAGCCTCTGCCTCAATTCAGGGACTTCGGCAGCATGCGAGGTTGCGGCAAACAACGATGCCTGCTTATGCATACGTATTACGTTAGTCTCCTGCAACCGATAATTGATCCTCTGTCCGGTCCTCCTCGCCAAACACCGGACAGTGTCTCAGGGGCTACTGACTACATGGGGTTTTTCTTTTACCTCGAAACCCGTCAACAGGTTGCTGCAGGCTTTGTTCAGTCCACTCTTGGCGGACTGAACCTTCTCGATCACTGCGCCCATAAGAACAGGATGCTCGTCCATAACGGAGGCACCTCGCAGTGCCTCCATCAGGATATCCGGCGCCCCAAATGGAGTGGAGCCACCGGCGGAAGTGGCACACCCCCCTCCTTCAAAGGGGGCTGCTCGCCCGACTCCGGAGCCATATGGGTCTCCGGAATCGTATTCGGCTGAGGGCCAAACTGGATACGGCCCTCTTCGCCAGTCTCCATGGGGATCGTCTCCTCCATGTGTCCAGCAGTAGTGGTCTCGCCTTGTGGCGCCTCTCAGATAACGTCCTGGGCTCCTCCCTTCGGAGCGGTCCTCCGGGACAGCACTTCGGTGTCATCCCTGGCCCTGGGGGAGTAAGCAGGCGGTGGCGACTGGCTCGCCATCTCTGATGGAGCCAACAAACCTCCAGACAAGGATCGCTGGATTAGGTCGCGGGCCGGACTGCAATAGTATAGCTAACTACATCAAGATAATGGAGAGGCTGGATGTGCACACGAGCGAGCCCTATCACTTACGATGCGGCCTGGGGCTTAGTACGGGGGCGTCGTTCCGGACTGCTGTCAACGTCCCACGCGGTGTTGACCGCTGGAACGCCCTTCCCCTTCTTGGGCGTCTCCGCCTCCAGATGCGCCGGGGCCACCCTCTTCTTCTTCCTCTCCTCGGGGGGAGGATTGTTTTCTTCCTCCTCCTATTCCTCGTCATTGTCCTCAAGGATAGAGGAATAAGTTTCGTCGTCTTCGGACGCCACGTCCGAAGTGCCCTTACGGCGGAGGCCACTCTTGGCCCCCTTAGCCTTCTTCTCCGGCACCTTATATGGCGCCGGCACCAGCATCTTCGCCAGACGCGGGATAACTGGTTCTTCGGGTAGCAGAGCCGGACACTGGATCCGCTTCGCCCTCTCCATCCAGTCCTGAAGGAACCATAATAAAAGCTCAGACATCATCCTCGAAACGATGAGGTTGGGGATACGTCAGAAATAACATACCTTGCTGGCGGGGTGTGTACAATCGTGACCACGGTGCGAACTGCGTGTCGATGGCTTCGTTGCCCTTAAAAGCAACTTCCAGCGCCGTGAGTAGTCTCGAAGAGCCTTACCAAGGTCTGGTGCTTCTTTGAATTGAACTCCCACAAAGGGCGGCTTCTGCGCTGGCACGGAAGAATACGGCGGACCAGCATCACCTGGATGATGTCAACGAGCTTGACGCTCTTGGTCACCATGCTTTGAACACGCGTCTGCAGCGCTATCAGCTCATCAGGTGAACACCAGTCCGGACTGTTCTCGACCCAGGAGGTGAGTCGCATGGGAGCACCGGAGCGGAATTCGGCAGCCGTGGCTCAGGTGGTGCAGCGAGGTTCTGTGATGTAGAAGCACTGCTTCTGCCATTCCTTTACTATCTCCACAAAAGTGCCTTTGGGCCAGGAGACGTTGGATAGCTTGCTCACCATGGCTCCTCCGCACTCCGCGTGCTAGCCATCCACCACCTTCGGCTTCACGTTGATGTAACATCCCAAAATTCTAAATTTTGGAATGTTATAATAAATAGATAGATTTGATTGATTTACTTAAAGTGAGTGAAATTCGAAACTTTTGAAAGTTAAATGAGAGGGAATAAAAGGACTTTCCCAAACTTTCATTTTTTCTTTTATGATCTCCATGAATTCAAATTCTTTTCATCACAAAATCCTGGAGAGAAGATGACATGACTTCTTCCATTTAATTAAATGAAAAGGGTATTTGAAAAATATTTGAATTTCATTTAGAACTATTTTCAAATTCGAAACTTTAAGCAACTCAATGATTTTCATGAGAGGAGATAAAATGACTTCTTCAAATTATATGAAATATGAGTTGGAAGTTTCAAAGAATCAAATTCAAGTCCTTTTGAAATTATTTTCAATTTTGAGTTATTTGGGTTTTATTCAAATTATTTTTCTCCAAAAATAAAATCTATGGAAATTAGGGTAAAATGATTCCCTACATAATAAAATTGAGAGAAACAAATTTGAAATCATTTTGGTATTTTTAAAATGATTTTTACTGGACTTTATTAGAGCTTTAGCACTCTTTGCTTTATTTGAATTGTTCTGGATTTTATTTGACTTTACAAAAATGTTCACGTTGTAGACAATCTTTTTCTGAAAATTTTGATATAATTATTTTTATTTATTTTGTTAATATTACTTTTGTTTGTCTAGGAAAAAATGTTATATATATATAGGTTTCTTTGCCGGCTTGGCCGGCCCAGCTCCCAGCCAGGCCCAGGCCCACGACCGCCGCCGCCTACCTTCGCGTCTGGCGCCGGACGCCCGCCGTCCGCCACACGCGGACTCCGGCGGCCGCCGCTCTCTTGCCTCCTCCCCACGCCTCCCGCCTATATAAGGCGAGGCCGACCCTCTCTCTCTCTCTCTTCGCTTCCGCTTGCCGCTCAAGACTAGCACCGCCGCCGCAAGACTTCCCGTGATCGCCGCTTCGCCGTCCGTGCCGCTAGCTGCCGCTGCTGCCGCTTCGCCGCCTAGTGCCGCCCAGCGCCGCAGTAGCCACCTCCGCGCCACAAGCCCTCGCCGTCTCGCCGTTGCCGCGCCGCATCCGCCACCGCCTCGCCTTTGTCGCGCCGCATCCGCCACCGCACTTCTTGTTGCAGCCGCCGGAAATCGCCCGGTCCGATCCGGTTTATTTTTCAGCCTTCGAATCTTTTGGTTACACCCGACTTTTCTTAATAACCTAGTTAAGTAGTGAACGTTCGTTGTTTTAGTCTTCGCAGCGAACGTTTTCGTCATATAAGCTTCTGTAGCGAACGTTCGCTATTTAGTCTTTTTCTTTTATTTTAGTTTTCTGCCAGGGACTTGTTGGTGAGTATTTTATTTACAAATTGGCCCCTGTTTTTCAAACTAGCACAACTTTTTACTCGTTTGTCCAGATCCAACGAAACCAACGCCCACTTCTTCGTTATGATCCCCTCCATCCAGTAATCCAACTCAAACATGTTTTTGAAATTTTAAAATTTGAATTAGATCAGTTTTGAATTCAAACTTCTATTGATCGTAACTTGAGTTTTATAACTCCGATTTAGTTGATTCTTTTTGCAAATTAAAGCTCTTGACCTAAACTTTCTGATAAGGCCAAATTCATATAATTTTGGTATTGTTAGAAATTGTTTTATGTTGCAAGAGTTATTTGCTTGGTTTTGATGTTTTCCAAATTGTTCTCTGATCTTTTGAGTGAGTGCTTATGTGTGGTTACTATTGCTTGATTACGATAGATTGACCGGAGTGTGACGAGTAGAGATATCAAGAGTTTTGAGTGCGAATCATCCTCATCAACATTGCAGGAAAGTTCACACTTTGATCATATCCCTTTCATACCCAGTTTTTATGCATTAGTTTCCAAACCTCAAACATTGCATGAGTAGGATTGATAACATGTGGGTATTGGGAAGTAGTTGATGAGGTAGGAACCTATTGCCCTGCATTCAAACCCTTAGGAGTTACTATTGCGTTATGCTTATATTGACATGCTATGCTCGTAGACGTGGATTGGGTTTGAGTGTATCCATGACAGATGTGAGATTGTTAATTAATGGTTTAACTTAAGGTGGCAACTTTAATACACATCTGGGTGGATTGAGGCACCTGGGGTATCCAGTGATTGCCTGTATTTTTTGGAAATCCCGGGGTACCGTGTGATTCTCCTATGGACCGCCACCCAGGCTCAAAGGGATCATAAGATTATTCATGCTAGAAACTTCCGTGTGCAGCCACAAGCTAATATGGGCTCTAGCATAGTCGATTAAGTTGTGTGAACTCTTACAGTGGTAGACTAGCAGATGTAGGGGATGTAGGTGTACTGATCTATCCATCGTAAGGTGCTAATGCTTCTGAAAGACTGTGTCTCGGTCATCCGTTTCTCAAACACCATGTAGTGCGAGAAATCCCATGGAGGAGATCGAGTCTTGTGGGGGAAAGTGCATAAACCTCTGCAGAGTGTACAAACTAATCATGATTAGCCGTGTCCCCGGTTATGGACGTCTTGAGTATCTGGTTCTTGGATTATCATGTTGATCTCATCACTACATAATTAATTTGATGGGTTGTTAATGATTACTTTTAATTGGGACTGAGAGGGGGTTTACATTCTCAATGTTTTCAACAAACTTTGTAGTTAAATAAAATATATTCCTTTGCAGTAGGGAAAATTGGCTTTTCGCAAAAACATTATAACCATAGAGGTTTTCCACCAGCCATATATGCATGTAGTGATAGTTATTATTCATCATTATCCTATGGTGTGAATTTTCCAGTACATTAAATGTACTGACCCTTTGTGGCTGCAACGTCTCATGTTGCAGGATTTTCTTACGACGAGTAAGTGATACGTTAGGGTTATGATTTCTACACTCAACTTTGCCGTTGGTGTTGATGGGAATCCACAACCTTGTTACTTCCGCTTTATGGATTGAGGCAGTAGTATTTATACTTTATACATGTGATTTACCTCTGTTATAAATCCTCGAGTACTGTGCGTGTCAGCATACCGATCCAGGGATGACACTTAAGCACAGAGACTTGACCGTCTGAGGTCGGGTCGCTACAGTTGAAGAGTTTGAGCCACAACCCGAAGTGGGGATGGATGCGGAGGAAGGCCTCGCACACGACAATAAACGCCGAGATGTTGAGGAAGGAATTCAGGGACAGATCATGGAAATATATCCCGTAATAATACATCAACCCGTGGACAAAAGGGTGGAGTGGAAACCCTAGCCCGCAGAAGAAATGGGGGATAATACTACCCTCTCAGTGGGCTTCGGCGTGGGGACAATTTGTCCCTCGGCCGACAGGCGGTGGGCGATCTCCTTCGCCAAATATCCGGCCGCCCGGAGCTCAGTAATGTCCTGCTCCTTGACGGAGGAGACCATCCACTTGCCCTAACCACCGGACCCGGACATGGTTGCTTGAGTGGAAAGGAGATGAGAACTTGGGCGCTGGAGCTTGAGATCGAAGAGGCGGAGACGGAGAAAGAGCATGAGAAGAGGAAGGGGGAATCCTTATCCCCTTATAAAGGCAGCAAATATTAAACGCCTCCTCACTCGCCTTACGATTTTCCTGTTCCCAAGGGCTGTATAAACGACACGGTTGAGTTAACCATGCCCGCATTGATGAGAATCCCGTGATAAGGGGACACGATCTCTGTTTCGATAAGACGTGCCAATAGCAACCGCGTCTCGAAACATGGGATGGCAGAAGAAAAACGGTTCGAAATGATGACCGGACAGACGCGATGTCGTGTTGAAAAGAAGCTGTCAATAGATTAGATTCGTGCGAATTTTATATTCTCTCTGCGGTTGTGTGTGGTGTATAATAGGTCCGGATACAATTATCACGTCTGAAGACTATCTTGGAGTTCGGAAAAAGGGGAACCCGCCTTGCAATGCTGAAGACAATCTGCACGCCGGACTCCTCGTCATTGAAGCCAGGTTCAGGGGCTACTGAGGGAGTCCTGGACTAAGGGGTCCTCGGGCGTCCGACCTGTTATTCATTGGGCCAGACTGATAGGCTGCAAAGACATGAAGGCCGAAGACTACACCGTGTCCGGATTGGACTCTACTTGGCGTGGAGGGCAAGCTTGGCGACCAACTATGGAGATTCCTTCTTATGTAACCGACTCCATGTAACCCTAGATCTCTCTGGTGTCTATATAAACCGGAGAGCATAGTCCGGATAGGTGACATTCATTACCATATTCACATAGGCTAGACTTCTAGGGTTTTAGCCATTACGATCTCGTGGTAGATCAACTCTTGTAACACTCGTATTCATCAAGATCAATCAAGTAGGAAGTAGGGTATTACCTCCATAGAGAGGGCCCAAACCTGGGTAAACATCGTGTCCCCCGTCTCCTGTTACCATCGATCCTAGATGCACAGTTCGTGATCCCCTACCCGAGATCCGCGGGTTTTGACACCGACAACCGACCCCGTCGCTACAGGGGCGCGGTCATCCCGGACCGCCTTGCCGTTGACGACGAGGGTGGGAATAAGAGCGCCCCCTCGACGCCTCGAATCCTCCCCCTGACCTACCGCCACTCCCACTTCCCCTCGCCCACTCCGCCTGCTCCTCCTCTCCTCTCTTCCTTCAGATCCATCACCACCGAGCTCCGTCGCCGCCGAGCACCGCGCTCCACCGCGGCCACCGACGCCCATTCCTCCCTCCAAGGTATCTAGGAGGTCCATGGTGGACTGCTTCTTCCTCCTCGTCACCGGGTCGAGCCCGAGGAGCGCCACCGTCGTTGCTCACGTGTTCTTCCCCAAGTGCGGCCACCGCTACGCCGCCGTTCGATCCGCCCGAGTCTGCAGCTAGTAAACCCCCAAGGGCCACCGTGTGTGCCGCTCGGTGAGCCCCTCATCTTCTCCCCTTGCTCCCTTGGCCTCTTGCGCTCCCGTAGCCACTGTTCCACCATGGCCGAGCCCGTCGCCGCCTGGCTAGTCGCCTCAGTGACTCCGATGACCAAACGGCTTCCAGACCATATCCTTCGACCTCACGCATGCGTGTAGAGCGCGCCTGTCCTTTTGGTTTGAACCATAACACACGACATCACCGTTTTTGCCAACCCCCGTAGAACTCCGCCGCTGACCTCGCCGCCGGCGAAGATTCCGGCCATTACGGCCCACGCCACCACCACGGATGGATGCGGCCCAGCCGCATCGTTCGAACGCGCCCGACCACGGCACAAATGGTGAACCGTAGGCGATTTCCGACCTCGTCGGTGTTTGACTGCTGTGCACGAGCTCGCCGGAGCCACTCCGGCGGCTCCGCTGAGCTGGCGCCGTGTAGGGTCCCCCTGGGCCACCACCTAGGTCACTGACCCGTGGGCCCCAAGGGCCCGGCCGGCCTGTTGACCGGTCAGCTCTGCTGACTGGACCAGCCCAACTGCTGACAAATGGGCCCCACCTCCACTAATTAGCTAAAGGATTTTAAAATAAATTAATTAGCTTAATTAGACACTGACAGTTGGGCCTAGTAGTTTTACTAACTAAATTTAGATTAGTTTGAACTCTGTTTAACCCACTGTCTATGACAGGTGGGTCCCACATGTCAGTTTTGACCAGTCAACCGGACTGTTGACTGCTGACGTCGCAGTGGTGTCATGCCGACGTAGTAATTCTTTTCTGATAATTTATTTAATTTTGAAAAATGTTTAAACCTTTAGAAATTCATAGAAAATAAACCGTAGCTCGGATGGAAAAATGTTATACATGAAAGTTGCTCAGAAAAATCCAACAAATCCGAATACGTGGTCTGTTCATATTTCACATGCCCCTAGCATGCTGAACTTGGAACTTCCCCCCTCTTTTCCTTTGTCCGGAATCCACCTAACGTCGGGAATTCATCCTCGGATGTTTATCCCCTCCGTCTGCAACGTGTAGTACTACGTTAGGTCGACCCTAGTTCTGCTTATGGTCATGTCATGCTTAGCATTGTATCATTTTGCTTATATTTACTGTTTCTTCCCCCTCTTCTCTCCGGTAGACCCCGAGGCCAATGATGCCCCGGTGATCGAGTACGTCGACAACGACCCCTCCTTGCAAGAGCAACCAGGCAAGCCCCCCCTTTGATCATCCCGATATCGCCCATTCCATTCTCTCATGCTTGCATTAGATTTTGCTACTGTAATTGATTGCTCCTATTCTGATGCATAGCCTGCTTTTGTAACCTGCTTATTGTTACCTACCTGCTTATCCTAAACTGCTTAGTATAGGTTGGTTAGTGATCCATCGGTGACCCCCACCTTGTCCTTGTTGCCCCTGCTTCATCATCGGAGACCCGATCAACGGGATCGAAGACCAGGCCCCGACACTGCACATCACTTTTCCCTTAGTTGCTCGACACTACTGGGTTACTATCGAGTGCCGAGGGTGAGACCTCATCAGCACTTCTGATGTTAACCCTGTAGTGTAGCTATTCGGTCATGGTCATCGAGGGTGATTTCCTCCTTAACCACTTCCGATACGGCTCTGTCGTGCAACCCCTCAAGTGTGAATCTCGAGGGTGGATCCTCTTACGTTCACCTTGATGATTACATCGAGTGGAATTCACCGGGGTGATTCCTCGGGTTTTCCCCTCGATGTTTGAACACACGGATACTTGGACTTTACAGTTGTTACTTGGAAAGGCGGGTCGATCCTGAGGGGTACTCGCGAGTGATGTGGAGACGGGTTGACCTGGAGGGTGCCCGTGAGATAATTACGAGGCGTGGCCGGGCATTCCTAGCCCTTGCCGCAAGTCCTCGAGACGGGGCAACGGGGTCACATCTTTTGTGAGTCTCTGCTTGTTACCGCGTGCTCCTAATCCACTACAGTTTGGATATTTGATCCGAGGGGCCTCTGGCCTGATTGCACTAACCATCACGTGGGCATAGTATGGGCGTTACGCATCGTATGCATCGATCGAAGCTTAATAGATGTCGTGAATCGAAGCGGGCGCTACTGGGTTGGACCGGTAAGCACCTGCCTTTTTAAGGAGGTAGCTAGGTGCGCTAACCGCCGCCCTCATAGCGCAAGCAGGAGTTCGGGCGATGGCCCATGACCCTGGGGCATAGGTTTAGTCCGCGTCTTGACCTCTCTATTAAGCCTAGGTCGGGTTGCAGCGTATTGTTTGGCGAGGCGGGCATGACCCAGAAAGTGTGTCCGGCGGAGTTAATCGGCGTGGTGGGTAAGTTGGTGCACCCGTGCGGAAGAAAACATCTATCGATAGCCTGTCCTACGGTAACGGACACTTGGAGTTGTATGCCGGTCGATACAACTAGAACTGGATACTTGAGGTGATAACTGGATAGTATGGCTCTGTGATTGCTTTCTCGTAGGGAGTCGAGAAAGGATCTCTGGCCGAGGTTGATAACACTACTACTACTACTTTACTTTACGCTACTCTTATCTCTCCTCTGATGCTGCAAGATGCTTGGTGCTGCTTGAAGATGCTAGTCTTCGATAGGCTAGGCTTTCCCCTTCTCTTCTGGCATTCTGCAGTTCAGTCCACATATACTGCCCATTTCATTGACACCGATGCATATGTAGTGTAGATACTTGCTTGCGAGTACTTTGGATGAGTACTCACGGTTGCTTTGCTCCCCCTTTTCCCCTTTTTCCCATTCTTCTCGGGTGTCGCAACCAGATGGTGGAGCCCAAGATCCAGACGCCACCTTCGACGACGACTACTACTACACTGAGGGTGCCTACTGCTACGTGGAGGCCGCCGACGACCAGGAGTAGTTAGGAGGCTCCCAGGTAGGAGGCCTTGCCTTTTCGATCGTAGATGTTTTTGTGCTGGCCTTCTTAAGGCAAACTTGTCTAACTCATGTCTGTACTCAGATATTGTTGCTTCCGCTGACTCTTGTGTTTTCGAGCTTATGTATTCGAGCCCTCAAGGCCCCTGCACTACAAAAAAAAGACACATCCGTGACATTTTGGGCTGAACGAATTTTTTCCCTGTCATTCATATGACACTTCTATGACGATAATTGTGACAGAACCCGGTATCATCATAGATGTGGTGGGCTCCTACTTCTATGACAAAAAATCATGACAGAAAATGGGCTTTTCGTCCTGGGCGGGCCGGAGACGCGGCTGCATGACATTCTTTGGGCCGTCCATGGCAGAAAAAACGGTGGTAGAAGCGAGGGGGAGGAAAATTTCAGGGAGTTGCCGGTTAGGTGGGAGGTCGGGGGCCGAGCGATGCACGTTTCTCTCATACACGTGTGAGGCGTTGGCTCTAACTGAACCCAAGCAAACCGTTGGGCTCTAACTAAACCCGAGCGATTGCACTGCAGGCCACGCGTTACTGAACCCGAGCGATCGATCGATGGCTGTTAATCGAACCCGATGGGCGATTCGCTTCTCTGCGCTAGCTAATGAAGCCGATCGATGTTGCTCTCGAGATGAACAGTGGCGTTATGGGGGTTGGATGAACAATGGCGGTGGCGTTGCCTCTGGATGAACAGGAACCCGTGGTGTGGAGGGCTGGATGAACAGTAGATGGTAGAGGGGTGGCCGTGGAGGGGTGGTTGAACAGGACCGCGTGGTGTGGAGGGCTGGATGAACAATAGACAGTGGAGGGGTGCCCGTGGAGAGGTGGTTGAGCGATGGCGGTGGAGTAGCGCGGTGGAGGCTGGATGAGCAGGAGCCCGTGGAGGTGGAGGAGGTCGACGGTAGCCCGTGGAGGCTGGAGGAGGTCGACGGTGGAGATGAACAGTATCCCGTGGAGTCCCGTTTTGCGGTACGCCACACCCATCCCGATGAACAGGACCCCCTTTTCGACCGTAGGAGGTCCGTTTAAATCCGTTTTGCGGCACGCCACACCCTCCCGATCAACGGGACCCCGTTTTTGGTATGGGAGGTCTGCTTTCGTCCGTTTTGCGGCACGCCACACCCTCCCGATCAACAAGACCCCGTTTCGACCGTAGGAGGTCCGTTTCCTCCGTTTTGCGATACGCCACACCCCTCCCGATCAATAGGACCCCGTTCCGAACGTGGCCGGTCGAACACAAGGCCGTTTCTCTCGTTTCTGCGATGCGCGGGGCCTCGTTCCATCGCCTGTTCTGTCCAAGCCGGTTGGCTCCCACGCGTTCCATTGCCTCCCGATGAACACGACGCACTCCGTTGCCTCCCCATGAACAGAACGCATTCCGTTGCCTCCCCATGAACACGACGACGACGCTGTTTCTCCGTTCGACCCAGCCATGTACACGAGCCCTGGCCGTACGTATGCGCGAGTAGGCGTTCGAGACCCCGCCCGTATGTACCCATACGTGGCTGTATTTTCTTTCTTGCACCCTGGCCGCTGTACGAACATGTACATGCTACGTGCGCACCTCTACTACGACACGTGCGCGCATCTACTACGACACGTGCACGCCTCTACATCGACCAGTATGTACATACACATTCGCGACCAGGATGACAATGCTACGTACGCTTCGACCAGGTGGGTCCCGGTATCGTGCACTTCCTTGCTCGCAAAGATGTAGCTGGTGGGTCCCAGCAATCGTGGGGCGAATCTTTTTTTTTGCCCGGACGCACTTCCTTGCATGCGAAGGTGTAGCTGGTGGGTCCCAGCGATGTGGGGCGAATCGTTTTTTCCGGACGCACTTCCTTGCGTGCGAAGATGAAGCTAGTGGGTCCCAGCGGCGTGGGGAAGCGTTTTTTCCATGAAATCTGATGGCCCGTCTGGTGGGTCCCAGCTGTCAGGTGGAGGAATCATTATTTTCCGCGTAATAAGGAGGCACTTCCTTGCTGCGGCCTTGGACCCAGCTGTTAGCCTCTCCACCTACAGTCCACGTCCGATGGAAGTCGTTCCTAGACCACGTTGACCAGGCCGCGCCGAGAGCACCACGGCGGTGGACGACGACGAGGCCTAGGAACGGGACGACGCGGAGCCGGGAAAGACGCGGCAGTGGAAGCCCGCACGGAGAGGAGTATGAGGTTCTTTGGTTGGCTGCGGTGTGAGGCTGCCATTGCCGCAGGCACGGCCAGCGGTGGGAATAGTAGAGGCGGTGAGGCCTCGCGGCAAGACTGACCCGCCACGGGAGGCGGGAGCATGCGACACGACCGCGCTGCTTTGGCGGTGGAGCAAGAAGACCAGAGGTTGAAGAAGCACTACGGCCATTGGATGGACATCGTGCACGTCCTTTGGAGCTAGAATCGTTCATATTGACTAAGTTGACAAAGCCCTCCGTCCCCGTCAACTTAGTTGGCCCTAAGTCATCCTCCCACTATGGTGGGTCCCAGCTAGCAGGGTGGGTATTCATTTTTTGTGCATAATAAGGAGGCACTTCCTTGCGTGCGAAGATATAGCTGGTGGGTCCGACATGTCGCCGGGGAACGTTTTTTCGCGAAATCTGAGGCCCTTCCGGTGGGTCTCATTGTCGGTGGAGGAATCATTATTTTTGCGTCTGATCCACGGACGATGGATGTCGTTCGTTGACCACATTGACTAGGCAGCGCCGAGAGCACCATGGCGGTGGACGATGGCGAGGCCTAGGAAGGGAACGACACGGAGCCGGGGACGACTCGGCAATGGTTGCCCACGCGGTGGGGAGTACGAGGGTTTACTGGTCCGGCTGCCGTAGCCGAAAAATAACAGGAGATGTGGGTGAGTAGAGGAATGTCCTTGCCAGCAATGAAGTAGGGTGGGGCGGTGCGGCCTGTGCGGCAGCAATGCCGGCCACGGGAGGTGGGAGCAAGAAGATCAGATATTGAAGAAGCAGCACGACCGTTGGATTAACATCCAACGGTCACTGCTGCTAGAATCATTTGTGGACTAAGTTGACAAAGCCAAAGTACACGTCAACCTAGTAGACCCACAAGTCAGCCTCCAAATCTGTCCCAAACAGCATACAACCTGAAATTTCTAGACAGATTCAAATTAATTTTAAATCTAAATATACCTTAATTTAAATTCAATGAAATTTTACCCGCACAAAAATAATGAAATTTAAAATATCAAAATCTGAAAGATAACAATATTTTGGAACTAATTGCCTGTTTGTTGTATTTTTTTCATTTTACAACCCATTTATTATTACTTATAGCCCATTTCTTATTACTTATAGCCCATTTTCTGGGCAAAATGCATCCCTCCTCGTCTTGAAAGATTTCCGGACTGCAGGCGTAGAAAAGCAAGTAGGCCTATGTTGGTTATTCGCAAAAAACAAAATAGTTGGCTAGCCATTTTTCGTAAAGGAAAAAAACAAACTGGGCTGGTCATGTGCTAAACATATGAAATAAAAGCACAGGCTAGGCAGGCCACGGGTCTGCACAACCCAGTTGATACCCTTCTCCGTCCGAAAAAACAAAATTACTGCAGGCTTCTTTGGGTCCCTCTTGTCATCCTCACCATGTACAGTCATCTCCTTATTCCTCTCGGTTGTTGACCATGTTGACAACACCGGAGGGCGGCGCCGCGGCGAGCGAACCAAGGCAGAGGATGATGGTGAGGCCTCGGACGGGAAAAAACAGGAGCCGGGGAAGATCATAGCCAGCCATGGGAGGCGGGAGCAGGCGGTCCCGCCGGTGCTGGTTTGGCTTTGGCGGCTTGAGGAAGAAGAGACTGAAGAAACGCGACAGATGTTGAATGTCAATCCAACGGTCAAGGTTGGCACAATCGTTTTTTTGACTAAGCGGACACCAAGTAGCATACTGTTTTATATATAGGAAGAAAACTGCGAGGAATATGCGTTTGTTTGCCGTCCTCCTCACAGGGAACGTTCGCCACATAAGTTACTAGCACCCTTGGTTTTCAACCGAGAGGTCTTGGGTTCGAGTCCGAGGAACTCTCAATTTTGTCCTCCTTCCTTCCTTGCAAAAAAGGAAAGAAAATCAAAGACTTGGGAAGGCGTCTGAACAAGCTAGTGTACCGATAAAGAGACATTGCGAGTTTTAGAAAAAGAAAGATGTGCTCACGTAGCTGGTTGAATCAAAACCTAGACTATGACTATATATGGTGCTATGCTACTCGCAAGTAATGAAACCGACATATCCAACGTTCGCTTCTCCTCTTCTCTACTTACTCGCCTAGCATCGAAGCTCGGCGTAGCAAACATGTCCGCTGGCTGCTTGTCCACTGCTCTTTAGCAGAAACAACCAGATATCGCCAAGTCGCCACCCGTACCATCGCTGTGGGTCTCATCACACCCCCCAAGACGCCGCACCGCAGCCGATTGCTCATCGCAACCCTTGCCGTTGGTGTGGTGCCACCGCTGCAAATCACGCAGAGTCTTCCGTCGCGTCTCAACCACAATCCGCAACCCTGGCGAGTCTTCTACAAATGCCGAATCATGGGGTAATAATATGTTTAAGTGTTGTTCTGCTGCTTTCAGTTGCTGATTTTTAATAGGTTGGTTGATGATCTTCCAATTTGATTTGTGTAGAAAAGGGAAGATTCGTGTGATTTGTATTTACGGGAAGTTCTTGATGTGGGGAATGCAACTATGCTGATTATTTGGTTAGCGAGGAATCCCAATACCAGCAGGTTGGGGTGTTGGATAAATGGCGAAGGAGCGGCAGAAGAGGAAGATGCAGAGCGAAGGTTAAAGATGCAGTTCCTCGATCATGCCCAAGCAACATTGCTGAGCGGCCTTGACAAACAATGAGGAGATGAAAGAGCTTGTGAAGATAATGGGCAAAATCGATGTGCTCTGAGGATGATTGTCTCTTTATTTGCGGTGTATGTAGCACTCGTGATGTATTCAGTGGCTACGACATGAGCACTTTGCTGAAACTAGTAATGAATGAAACCTGTGTAGCAGGTTGGACGTAGTGTTGTGAACATCTAATGATTTATATTAACGGAAATCAGGGGGTATCCTCTTTTGCTCATATAAATAAATAAATAGCAGAGGCCCTGTCGGGTCAGCTTTATTCTCATTCGAAGATGTTGAGCAAATTGCAGTCCAACAGCAAACTATGTCATCAAATTCAAGTTTCACAGCCAAATATGAGTACAAGTAAACAACAATGTCATCATGTTTTAGTTGTCATATAATCATCAAACACAAATCAGCATACATAACAAGTGATGTTCTCACAGCAAAATACTAAACAACATGTTCATCAGGTTTCAGTTGTCATAGCAAACACAATTTCACATAGTAGATGAAAAAACGTCTTCGGCGAGCAAATCGACAAAAGCAATGTAATCATCATCCACAAGAGCAGCGTCAACATCTTCGCCATGTGTATCGATCTGAATCATAATTCCCCATGGTGTCATCTTCTTCTTCGTCCTCAACGTCCTCGAACATTGGCTTCTTCTTGATCAACTCTTGTATGTCCACAAGACGACAGGCAATCTTTTCACCGGCGTCATTGGCGTGATGGTTCTCAAAGATATTAGGAACATCTGTGTTATCTTGTACATCGAGGGCGATGTAAGCATCATCTTGTTGTGCAACTTCATTAAACGAATTCCTCTGCTCAAACCTTTGCAATACTCTCCGATCATCGCTACATGCAAATGTGTCTTCCAAGAAAAATATCTGTGTTGCTTGATTTGCCAAAATAAAAGGCTCGTTGGTCGATGCGCCGCCTTGACATTGATGGATTTGAAATAATCATCAACTCTGGGTTTTGCGATCACGGAAAATAGGTTATACCAACGACAACACAACAAAACCACACACCGATGATCCTCGAAATCGAGATATCTGCAATCGAACAATGTACATTATGTTAGCATACATTTCAGTTGTCTCTTTGTCATACATATCCGTGCTCATGATGGCACTGTTTTGTGTCTTCCTGCCTTCATCTCGTGCAAGAGTGTTGTAGCGCACATCTCCAACAACGCAAGATTCATAATGTCTTACCTGAGTATCAGGACCCATTGCTAGTGAGTAAAGGGCATCATCAACTGCCTGCCCATCCTCCCGCATCTTCTTAACCTATGGTTAGAAAATAGACAAGCTGATCATCTTATGTACTCAATATATTAAAAAAAGCGACGATTGCACTTCAAAAGCTTATATGGTTCTTGAACCATTTCGCAAATCCTGCCATAACCAGTTTGTCAATGTTTCTTGGATTTTGCGGCAGTAACTCCTCTTTGTAGATGCTGCACAACATAGTGATCGCATCAAACATCTAAATATATAAGAATGTGTTGCAAGTTTAGTAGATTACGATGTATAAGTTGCAGTACTGCACTTACTTGATATAAGGTAGTATCTCAGGACAGTTATACAACACATACCAAACCATTTTGTCCAAATCTTTAGGTTTGTCCTCTTGTCGACTCTTCCCTGTAACTCGAACAGAATAATCGAAAACATTGAGCCCGGGATTGTCTTCACCCACCTCTTTGCTAAGCTGATCAACTGTTTCAATGTATTTTGAGCAGAATGTCAATGCTTCTGTAGCAATGTAGGCCTCTGCAATGGAACCCTCGGGTCTAGCTCTGTTCCTAACATAGGCCTTGAAAGTGCCTAGCCGCCTTTCAATAGGGTACATCCAGCCATACTGTATTGGACCTCTAAGTAGTGCCTCATCAGGTAGATGAACAGCCAAATGCACCATCACATCAAAGAAGGCTGGAGGATATATCTTCTCAAGGTCACATAGGATAGTTGGTATCTTGTCTCTAAGACGCTCCAAAGCATCTATCCTGATATTTCTACTGCAGAGTTCCCTGAAGAATTGTCCCAACTCTGCAACTGCTCTGTATAAGTCGTATGCCCAATCCTCTAAGGATAACAGGTAAAACCCTTTGAAGTAGGGCGTGGCGGTCATGAGTTTTCAACCCTTGTACCTTGTTTCCATCTGACCGACTCTCCTTTCGGGGTTGGAAGCAAATCCATGTGGGAATCTCACACGTGATAGGACCTCGTAGAATTATTTTCTTTTTACCTTGTCCAAGACATATACAGTGGTGCCATATCCGTGGTTTACCTTCATCTTGCACCTGCAAATCCTTTCTGATACCCAGGTGTGTCAAATCAGTCCTAGATTTTACGGTATCTTTCGTCTTGCCTTCAATGTTAAGAAGTGTGCCGATAATCCTGTCACATATATTTTTCTCGATGTGCATCACATCAAGATTATGCCGCAGATCCAAATCTTTCCAATACTCCAAGTCCCACAAAGTGGACTGCGGGTAAACAATAATCTCTCTTCTACCGTGCCACGCTTCCTTTTCCGCTACCATTACGGGATGGTTTCACGGTGTAATTTACTGACCTTCTCTAATTCCACTTGCAACTCATCGCGGTGAGCCTCTTTGGCGCATCACGGTTTTCATGCTTTGCATTGAACACATGTCTTGGTATTTTCTAGGATGCGGCTTGTCCTTGGGAAGGAAGCGGCGGTGTCAATGTAACAGATCTTGCTAAGTATTGCGATGACAATGATTCTGTCACAAGCGAACACATGCATTGTAACCATGTGTCGTTCGCATACGACATAGTGACCAAAGCCGGATAATCATGGATGCACCAAATTACAACAGACACGTAAAGAAATCAGCTGGTGGGCTGCTATATAGGTCTCGAGTGAGAACACCCTTCCATAGCTGTTGAAGTTCCTCCACAAGAGGCTCCATGAACAAATCAAAATCCTTTCCGGGACTTTTTGGACTGGGATGAGTAAGGCCATCATGTAGTTTGATTCTTTGGTGCAGACATTTGGAGGCATGTTGTAAGGATAACAAGCACCGGCCACATGCTATATGTGGCGCCGGTGGCCAAATGGGTTAAATCCATCCGAAGCTAAGCCAAGTCTAATGTTTCTCGGGTCAGCAGCAAACTCTTTGTGTTTATCATTTAAGCTTTTCCACTCACTACCATGAGATGGATGGCTCATTACATTCTGATCTCTGTACTCATGGTTCCTAGAATGCCACAGTATATCCTCTCTTGTTTCAGCATCATGAAACAACCTCTGCAATCTTGGTGTAACTGGAAAATGTCTCAGAACATTATGAGGAATCCTCTTCACAGCATCACCATCTTTCCATCTTGATGATTTGCATTTCGGGCATTAACTTAAGTTGGCATAATCCTTCCGGAACAAAACACAATTATTCTTACAAACATGGATCATATCATATCCAAATCCAAGCTGACGAAGGAAATTCTTCATTTTTTGTAGGTGTGTGGCAGATCGACGATCTCGGGAAAGATTTATGGAAGCAGCCAACATCGCATCGAATGATTTGTTGGTCATCCGCTCAGATGTCTTCACCTGAAGAAAGGTGACCATAGCTGAGAATACTGATAGCTTATTTCCTTGGGTGACAGCAACGTTGCATTGTTCCAACATGCGGGCCCACCGTTTTTCTTCTGCAGGTGAAAGTTCATGGAATGCACGAGCATTTCGTAGCATTGTTTCAATGTTGGTCAAACTCACTGGCTCCGCCACCACCTCCTCCTCCTCCTCTTCCACCTGACCATCAGGCAGATCAAGATGGTGATCTGCTGCTTCCACGTAGTCAATAACATTGACGTTCACATCTTCACCATGATGAACCCACCTAGTATATGTGACCGACATCCCATACAAGTGTAGATGATTTTGCACAGTTGACTGGGGTCTTGTAACTGAATTCATACAACTGCTACACGGGCAGGGCACATCTGATTTTGGACCACCATACTCAGCTCTGATAAAGTTCATGAAGTTTTCAAACCCCTCGACATATGCAGCGGAGAATCTTCGAGTAGAAGTTATCCATGTCCTGTCCATCTGTTAGACATACAAATTAGTTCTTCTACTAGATATTACACGAAAAACATATATGCTTTTTTATGAAGTCCAGGAAAAAAACCTAGGTCGATGTCTAAAGCTATGGCAAGATATTTGGACAAGCAGGTCTAAGTAACGAAATATATGTAAAGCTAATTCAGCAAACAGATTTGAGTGCTAAATTATGGCAGGCTGTTTCAGCAGTCAATGAGGCCGAGCACATAGCCATCGAACTATCGAAGGCCATCGCAGCAACAAAGATCGAGTATAAAACGGTGTAGAGCTATTTCACCTAACAGATTGGCTAGTAGACCATGGCAATCTACGTCACAATAAATATATGGCAAGATATTTTAGCAACTAATCGGCCTTGGCATGCCATCTCAGCTAAGCAGATTGAGTGCGAGCAGGCAAGGAAGCTTCAAGCGAGCATATTGACGATAAACTACTTCGCAAAAAGTGAGATTAACGGCGTCTATCGGCTAACATTCAGCGCTACACCGACATGAGCGGGCGTCGGTCTAGAATCGTGTACCGTGGGAGAAGCTGACCGCCGTGCGTCCACACCTAACGTCGCCCGGTGATGGCGGCGACCGCCGTCGTCGCCCCACAAGAACGTAGCTGTGGTGGCGGTGCGGCTAGAGGACGGCAGTCTACGAGCGTCTTGTGGGGCGAGAGGATCGCCGTCGGCCCCTCGACGAACCTGGCGCCGACGATCGGGCGGGCGGGGAAGGCGGCTTTGGCGGAGCGAATGGAGTGAAGGGGGATGGGAGGGGGTTTGGGGAATATTTGGCGAAGGGCGGTTGAATCGGTTGGGGAATTTTTGTGTGTGGGGGGGGGGGAGGATTTTCGCGCGGTGGGCGGGGGGAGTTTGGCGCATGGTCGGTTTCTCTGAGTGCAGTCCCACGTGTCAGTGAAGAGGCAAGCAGAAGCGCGTTCCGTTTGTGTGAGCCGTGTGTAAGACCGAACATGTGTGGGGTGCAATGCGACCGCGACAGGAGTGCTGTGAGTGTACCACCTTTTTTCCTTTTAAACTAGTAGGTGCTTCGCCCCCTCAAATTTTTTTTTGTTGCTTCGCGCGATCCATTGATACTACTACTAGTAATCCGGTAATCCCGACTAAAACGGCGCGGCCGGGTCTTTTCCCGCTCGATATGCTGGGAGGTTGGCTTAGTTGGGTTTTTTAGATTTGTCTTGGTTCAATAAAAAGCAGGGCTGGTGATGATGGTGTGCGTGTCATCCTGCAATATAGGTCATCCGATCTATATCTGACGGATAGGAAGGAAACTATGACAATTTACCCGCACTCCTCTCCACATTTGCACATAAGGCTTTCCCTCGTTCATCCTTTTCTCCCACAAAATCTTGATGTTCCGTGCAACGCACGGGCATCTTGCTAGTACTCCCACAATATGTATATTATTGTGAAAGTTCATATACACCGGCTGAGATTAATGCAAACACGGCAGATTTTCATTACATTTCCAACTTTTATAGGACAGAAAAATAAAATAAACCCGACCCTAAACCTATTCTACAGCGGCGACCGACGTCCTCCATCTGCGATCTCTATGTACGGGGGCGGGGTTCAAGACCCGTGAAGTGAAGGTGCGGTCTCCGGCGAGGAAGAGTAGAACACGGATACGGACCGGCAGTTGGCACACCATGCCTGCCGCCTCCTATGCCCTACTCATCCTCGGAGGAGCCCCGACCTCGGCGGTGCCAGACATTGACGGCGGCAAGTAAGGGCGGCGTGGTGGACGGTGCTCCCGTTGTCGGCCGCCAGCGTGGCCACCGCTTGTGCGGTCGCGTCCGCGTCCGGCTACGCCGCTATTGCGTCGCGAGAGGCGACTTGAGCGAGGGCGGCGACCTAGAGCTTCATCCCCGAAGACAAGCTCTCCCGCAGAGCGTTCGCACTTGCGGTCATGGCGGATGTGGTGCTAGGTAGGAGGACGATGCGCTATGGTGTGGAGGTTAGCTGGGCATTGCCGCTTTAAGTAGCACATTCCGGTGAAGCATCCGGGTGCGTCATTAAGTCGCCGGAGTTGGTTCCTCAGGCACCGAGCCTCTTAACGACGACATACGAACGGACGGCATGAATGCGGGTAGCTGGCGCCGGCTGGGAACGCACCGCGCGACGGCGCGAGGGATGAGGGCTTTGGTGTGCCAGGGTAGTCAGCTGCTATCGTGGCAACGTTGGAGATGCCCTTTGCTCAAATGCGATCCCCGCATGTCATTGAAAAAGCAAGACGACCCGGCATGGTCTTAGGTCCAGAGGATGCAGTTGGCCGTGCTACACCACTCTGCGGACGCGCCGTGGCGCCCCGTGCATCCTCGACGAGCCGGGTGTTGGGGTGTGTTTGGATTGTGGCCAAAGTGCACCTTACCAAAATTTTGATCATACCCAAAGATTGGTCTTTGTTTGGATGGTTGCCATTTTTTTGGCATGCTAATGAACTCTAGCCAACTCTAGTTCATTTTTCTTGCCAATGTCGGCCAAATCATGGGCAACCAATACCTCAACCAAAATTTTGGTCATGACTCAAAGATTGGTCTTTGTTTGGATGGTTTCCATTTCTTTGGCATGCCAATGAACTCTAGCCAACTATAGTTCATTTTTCTTGCCAATGTCGGCCAAATCATGGGCAACCAATACCTCAACCAAAATTTTGGTCATGACCCAAAGATTGGTCTTTGTTTGGATGGTTGCCATTTCTTTGGCATGCCAATGAACTCTAGCCAACTCTAGTTCATTTTTCTTGCCAATGTCGGCCAAATCATGGGCAACCAATACCTCAACCAAAATTTTGGCTACCCAATGCTTTGATGGGGCAACCTTGGGCACAAACCAAACATACCGTTGGTCGTGCCACAACACTAATGCCACCCTCGGCACACAGAAAGCGACCGTGTCTAGCGATGATATGGGTGTGTCGCTCACCGCGGTCGCCGTGTCCAGAGGCGGTGCTGGAGCTGCGCCCCGTTGTTGGCCCCAACGACCCACATGAACGGTTGTCGGTGGCGAGGAGGTCGTGGGCCAGCCCCTCCATTGGACTAGTCTACGCTACATTGTCCCGACGGGTGTGCCCCACATGTCGGTTTCCCTGTTTTCCCGGCCATATTCGAGCGTCAGTGCTCCGCGTTGCGCATTAGGCCTTTCACTATGTAGGCCAAGCGAGACAACTTATTGTTTATTTGAGCTATTCAAGTGTAATCATGTGGCATTTTCTTATTTCTCATTCCTCTCCAACCCTCTTCTCCATCGATCATGTCGCCCTCCAGTCGAGTCCATCCTCCCGCATGGGTACAGTCAAAACCTATTGACCGGTCGTCACCGGAACCACTATTCACACCAGAACCTTCACTGCTCGGCCTACACCAGCCACTGCCCTAAAACCACACCAAATCTCCAGCCCATTCCCCCACCTTTCGATCCCCTAGCCCGCATCAAGCGTCCCCTAGTTCGCCGGAAAGCCATGGTGCGCCGCAAGATCACTTACTACAAGATGCTGATGCCGGAGCGCCGCGCAGAAATTGCGGCGGCGGTCGGCGCCACATACCTCCGTTCCCAAGCTCGCTTTGCGGCGGGCCAATCCCCGAGTTCTTTGGAGCCAAGCTACAAGGAGGAGGAAGCCGATCCAATGTTCACTGCGGAGGTCGCGGCGCAGAAGGCCCCCGATGGGTATGAGACGATGGATGTCGACTTCGTGCCGGCGTCCGAGTCCCCCATGGTGCAGGCGGACCAGCGGTTCAACATGGCGATACTAAAGGAGGACCGGAGGCAGAGGCTCAACTCGACGCGGAGCGCGCGCATGCCGCTGCCATCGAGGCTCTCCTGCAGGCGGAACCGGATGTCATGGATGTGAACCGGGCGGCAGAGGCTCAACTTGAGGCGGAGCGCGCGGATGCCGCTGCCATCGAGGCCCTCCTGCAGGCGGAACCGGACGTCTTGGACATGAACCGGGTGGCAGAGGCTCGACTCGACGCAGAGCGCGCAGATGCCGCTCTCATCGACGCCCTCCTGCAGGCGGAACCGGACGTCCTGGACTTGAACCGGGCGGCGGAGGCTCGACTCGACGCGGAGCGCACGGATGCCGTTGCCATCGAGGCCCTCCTGCAGGCGGAACCGGACGTCCTCGACTTGAACCGGGTTGTGCTCTTGTTCGTGCAAAGCGCCTGCACGCTCTGCTTGAACGAGTAGCTGGAGGCCGAGGACAACCACGGTGCGGAGACACACGTCGGCAGCGACGGCTGGTTCACGCCGGCAGCCAAAGACGACGAGGCCGTCTCTTTCCGCGAGCAGTGATAGTTTTTCTTCATGTTGTTGTTTTTATGGATCTTTTGTTGTGTAAAAACATACTGTACTATATTTTTTATGCAAGTCGCCTGACTTGGGTCAGTCTACCATTTCAGGCGGTTGGATGAATATTCTACGTCTCCTAACCCTTCTTTCCTTCTTCCTCACCTCTTCTTCTTCCCCAACAGACCACCACACGGGCCTTATGGATACTCCCCAACATGCGGTTGGATAAACATACTCTATGAACTAAAATTATGTGTCAGTGATAGGATGGCTAAGTTTGGTTTGTTCACATGCGACAACACGTGTCAGTGAGGGTGTGTTTCCTTGGTTGGGTTTGCGGCGTGCAGGAGCGACTGTGTGAGGGTGCGATGCGACCGCGGCGTGCAGGAGCAACCGTGTGAGGGTGCGGTGCGACAGCCATGCGCAAGTGTACCTCCTTCTCATTTTGAAAACTTTAGGCAAGCTTGGCAAAAACATGTGGCGAAGTTTGGCAATGCAAGGCCTAGACCCAAACAGGATAAGTACGTACGTACTAGGAGTACTAGTGTTAAAAAAGAAAGGCGGGGTTTTCCTTCGCGGGATTTAATCGATACAAATCCTCGTTTCATGTGTCAATCAATGCGTATTTTTTTCGAAAGACCAAAGAGCTAACCATCTCACTCCTCATCGCTTGATTAATGCAGCCCCATGCAAACCAACTTTCTCACTTCCACATGCATGCAGGGGATATTAATGTCCTTGGTTGCTAACCCCATCAATTTTGCCTCGATTAGTGTTAGTGGCCCTTTGCAAATTGTAATTTTGATAATAATGGCCTTGTGTACAAAAAAATGGAGGTAGTAACTATATTTGACTTCCTTCCCCATTGCGGTGACGTCGACGATTTTTTTTTGTGGTTTGGCGAAGTGCGTTTGACGGAGAACACCATTGAGGGAGACCACGGTAAGTCGTTCGCAAGTGCCGCCTGCAAGCCGAGACAACCGCCTTATTTGCATCCAGGAAGTCCTTTACTAGTACTACTAGCAGAACGCCCGTGCGTTGCTACGGGCTATCCGCAATATCTGTAACATCCGGGTTCAACACAAAAACCCTATCCAATGACGCATCTTCCCTTTTTCTGTCGGAACCTCTCATTCTTGACCGATTTTCCGCCGTAGCGAGACATTTCTCGTTTTTTCTCTCACTGGCGACACCTCCTTTAAAAGCAGATGACAACCAACTCATCTTCGCCATGCATTGCAGTAAGGATGAAATTTTCTTGTTTACGATATAATAGAGTGGGTTAATCTAACACATACTATTGACACAAAACAACAAATAACTACAGAGATCTTTCCTAGTCACCAATAAGCTCCACCTCCATCCCACATATGCTAGAAGGGATAATTGTCGTTCTTCTCTTCTTCATATTTCCCTACGTCTTCTACTCCATGCCTCTTCGCCAATTCGTTTAATTGGCACCAACCAGCACCACGTCAACATTAATGTGTTCATCATCGATGCCTCATCTTCTTCTTTCTCATTCCTCGGCAACTTTAGTTCTCGTTCCTACTTATTTCCTAGAATACTCTTTCTTTCTTTTTTTCTCTTATCATTTGGAATACTCTTACTTTCTCCAACACCATGCACCACTTTGGCTTCAGTTCTTTTTCCTTCTTGTTTTTGGAACACTCTTCCTTTTTACTATAGCATGAACCACCTAGCTAGTGTTGTGTCATGTTGTCCTCACCCACGAACATTTCAGCCACCGTCATCGAGTGGACATCCCGCGGAGCATAGACTTCATCCATCTTGGTGAATGCTAGGTCGCCCATGTCGCGAGCGCATGGTGGCCGTTGTCCATGTTGGCAAGCGGTGCTCGGTGATTTGCAATGTAACTGAGAGCCCGTTGATTGTTTATGCCCACCCTCGACCGTTAGTGCTTGGTCGTCCTCAAGCACGCGACCGTTGACCTTGTTCTATGGCATTTGTTATCCTCGCCCGCAAACATTTCGGCAACCATCGGTGTGTGGACGACGGTCATCATCCATCTTTACGAATGCTTGGTCGCTCATGTCACGAGGTGTAGTGGTTGTTATCTATGTTGGCAAACGCTGGCCAACCATGTCGTTGAGAGCATGTTGGCAGTCACCGATGGCAGCAATAGCCTAGCTACTGGCCGTCCTCGCCCACAAACGCTTTCAAACTGATTCGGCACGATTAACTGCCTGCCTAATTAATTAATAACATGCCTAATTAACGGCATGCCTAATTATGTGCATGCCTATTAATAGTTTGCCTAATTATCTGCGTGCTTGATTAATTGTTTCTAGGTCTTCGCTTCTCGCTTTGACTCTCAGAGCACATCCAAATTTTATGTACTTGGTTTTTTTCTTTTTTGCTAATTTTGGGAAATCAGCACCAAGCAAGGCATTGCTTATCCTGGTAGTTTCTCTAATTTTGTTGAAATAGTAAACATGGTTTTGAGGATCTTGTCTTACAATTTTAACATCATGTCAGCTAAACTTACACATCACACAGGTAAACCAGTTAGAGATTGAGAAGTAGTGCATTTTGGTCACCAAGAGCATTCTCATATTTGACCAAAGAAAATTTTCCAAACCAAAAGCACGTCGTTGCAGCTGGATGGCTGTGCCAATGCATGCACTAATTAACCCCACACGACCAGCAGCCAAGACACTTACGCAATCGCATGTTTTTGAACCCGCCGCTTCATCTGAGTACGCCAAAACTATGAAGCTATATTGGTTTACTACTTCGATGCAAATCAGTTTCAATTCACTGGCCGGGCAAAAGTTGCATCAATGCGTAAGCACGATTAGGAGGATTGACAAAAATCCAGATAATTAGTGTACTGTGACTTGGAGTTGACTTGATGCAATGCCGCTTCTTGATTCGCCTACTCCTTCTTTGGTCTCCTCTCAACACTACCACTCTACCAGATCCGTGTCCATGGAATCAGACCCTTCGCCATTACGGAGGCAGGGGAGGTGGCGTTGGGAGGCGCTGAGCAAGGTGGCCAGCAGCGTGCGGGACGGTGGCGGCGGCAGCGAGCCATCGCAAGGACGGCGACATTCTGCAACGGGAGCGGCGGCGGGCTGCGTGCGAGCAGAGGTTAGACCTCTCGCTCAGAAGTCCCAAAGGCTGTGGGCGTTGGTTTTCTTTTGAGGGGTGCCCCATCATCGATTTGGTTTGGAGAGGATCGAAAAACGGGATCTGTTTCCTTTTTCATGTGCGACGATATAATTGGAAGGGACGACAACTGACGAACGAAAGTACGAAACCGACCATCACGACCGCAAACTCCATTACGAGTAGAGATAGCCTTTGAGGTAATTGAAATATATTACCATATAATTAACGTATTCGAAATTTTCTGAGTTATGGCCTTACCATACCTGGATTGATAGCCTTTAGGATAATTTAAATTTATTACCATATAATCACCATATTCGAAATTTTCTGAGTCATGACCTTACCATACATGGATTGATGAGATTTCTGAGTTTATAGCCTTTCCATACGTGGATTAATTGTGATTGATTACCATAAATACGTTGGGTATTGCCGGCCAGACGAGAGAAGAGGAAAACCGATGGAAGGGGGTGGTGGGAGGTGGGACAAAAAAACCAGACAAAAAATAACCGGTTGAAAATAAACCGGTTGAAAATGATGGGACTATTCAACCAACTCGTCCCTTAGGAGTAGAGATAAATCCCGATGTCGTTTCTACCACTCTACCAGATCCGTGTCCATGGAATCGGACCCTTCGCCATTACTGAGGCAGGGGAGGTGACGTTGGGAGGCGCCGAGCAAGGTGGCCAGCAGCGGGGGGATTTGTGGCGGCGGCAATGAGCCATCGAAAGGACGACGACATTCTGCAACGGGAGCGACGGCGGGCTGCGTGCGAGCAGAGGTAAGACCTCTCGCTCGGAAGTCCCAAAGGCTGTGGGCGTTGGTTTTCTTTTGAGGGGTGCCCCATCATCGATTTGGTTTGGAGAGGATCGGAAAACGGGATCTGTTTCCTTTCTTGTGTGCGACGATATAATTGGAAGGGACGACGACTGACGAACGAAAGTACAAAACTGACCATCACGACCGCAGACTCCTCCATTACGAGTAGAGACTACTAGGAGTACTAGTGCGGTGAGATGGTTTCTCGAAGAAGACGATGGAGAAGCGGAGTCAGCGAAGAGTGAAATGATGGTTGCTTCGTCGTGCTTTGTGATTTGACGCCTCTTTGCTTTGTGATTTGTGATAGAAGGGACAGGGACTAGACTCATGCTCTATCTTTGTACTACATGCGTCCAAGCATGGGAGAAAGAGGAGAGGCGTTGCATTTTCTATTCCTTCAATCAATCAATCAGGGAGCTTCGGTTCCATCTTTTTGGCTTTGGCAACACCGTCCACAATGGTTCCCATGATGCCAAAAGCTATTTTCACATTTGACTACACATTGGGGATTCCCTTAACCGTACCACTTGGTTTTGCTCCTGTGTGCTATCTATACAAATCTCAATTATATTGATCTAAAAAATTATAGAATCAAGATTAGTAAAAAGGAGGTGATTTTGCCGCGCGGATGGCGGTTTGCTAACATGCGGTCCCACATGTCAGTGCTTTACCAAGCCGATCTGCGTCCCACATGAGGCAGAACAATGCCAGAAGCAACACGTGGTTAAGTTGAAGAAGATGAGGGAGAAGCGGATTCGGCAACGAGTGAAATGTTTGTTGCTTCGTCCCTCCAACTTCTTTTTTTATCATTATTACTTCGTCCCTCCAACTTAACTGCGAGAAAGGTGCAGCTTTGTGATTTGACGCCTAATTGCTCATTACTACACCGGCGCCATGACTGGGGTGCTTCACCCCGGCTGCTCTGCACTGTATTCCGGTATGGCACGTGGACCCGGTAGCTTGATGTCCCACATGTCGGCAAAAGGGACTAGAAGATTTATGAAAGCGGCGCCCACTCTTCTGACGGAGGAGTAGGCGACCTGACGCCTAGTGAACTGTCACTTGTATTGTATAGTACTATAGTTTTGTTGTTTCGCATACGATCCATCGATACAAACCCGATTAAACAGGAAAGGGCAGGATTTTTCCCTTGTGTAGATGATATGGCCATACATTTCAAAGGCAATTTTAATGTATGCAAACTGAATAATTATAAGTAACAATATGATATCTAGTAAAACTAAAACACATATGATTTATTGTGTTAGAGTGTAGTAGTAGTGCTGTATTGCATAGTTGTTAGATGTAACATGCTGAACGTGTAGAGATGTAATTTTGGAGGGCCTACAGAGAGAAAAGCGTAATATGGTCACCGAACTTCAGAATAAGCTGATTACTGGTCACTATATATGTTTTTTGGCGATTATTGGTCACTTGCTCACAGATTCAGCATCGGATTGCACTGTTCACCGGCCAAATAGTCTGCGTGGCGCCATGTTGACTAGTTAAATTGACCATGTTCCTTGTGGGTCCCACTGTCGAGTTCGCATAGGGAAAAGGTCGATAAACACAAATTTACGGTAGCGACAAGGCTCCAACCCGTGCTTGTGGAATCACCTGGTTGTGTATGTGTCTCTCAGGGCCTGATGTGTGTGCATGCACGTGTAGGTTGAGCACTTGAGCGTGAGAGTGTGTGTTAGTCGTGTGGTGTACTGGTGTGTGTATGCATGCGTGTGTGTGTGGGTGTGAGTGTTGCGTGCGTGCGTGGCTGCGTGTGTACGTGTGAGTGTTGCATGCGTGCGTGGGTGCATGTGTTTGTGTGACTGTTGTGTCGATGAAGTTCGTGTGCATGCGTGCGTGTGTGTATAATCACCACACCAGCTCATGTGTGTTAAAACAGACGGCTCAGCATACCAATACAAGGCCACCTTGTCCGCTGTGCCCGCGGTCATGACTTCGAACCACCGTCAAAATATTTTTTTGTCGTTTGTTTTCATTCTTACTAGCAAGATGCTCGTGCGTTGCACGTAACATCAAGATGCATTTGTATGACTTGTTTATCTTGTGAGAGAAAAGGATGAACGAGGGAAGGCCTTATTTGCAAATGTGGAGAGGTGTGTGGGTACCTTTTTGCAAAATTGACATAGTTCCTTTCCTATCCGTCAGATATAAATCGGACGGCCTATAATGTAGGATGGCAGGCACACCATCATCACCAACTCCGTTTTTTATAAGAGTGTATTTTATGTATTTTATAAGAGTGTAGATGTAGAGTAGATACAAGTCGACAGGTGGGCACGATGGTAGTGAGATAATGTGATGCAACACTAGAGGTGCCACGTGGAGCGTTTAATCGGTCAACTAGTCATGTCATGAGCAAATCTGAGTTGTACGGTGAGCCCGTGGATCAGATAATAACCACTAAGCGTAAACGGTGACCGTAATGAGTGGATTATGAAGTCCAATGTATGTATCGTGCTTCCGCTTCAAATACAATGATCGTCATTGCATATATCGCGAGAGAAAGATGAAACGCACGTGAATTTTCTGGGGGCTTACTTTTAGAGGACCTGGAGATAGTTTTGTGTGCATACGTGAAAGGGGCGTACAGGGGGGTGTATGCGATGGAGAGAGAGAGATGCTCTTCGTTTCTCTTTATTATGACTAACTTTGTATATAATATAAAAATATAAAAATTCACATTGCGGAATAAATATCATGTGCGCACCATGCAATGCAAATTAGCGTTCGTACTCATCCATATAACTTTATAATGTTGTATATATGTAGAAAGTCTAAAATAATTTTTTGGCCACACTTTATTCAAAAGGAATGTTGTATGCGAAATAAACGTGAAGAGAGGGCTCTTTAGATCAATGGGGTACGTGACGTAACATGTGTGAATGTGTAGTTGATGCATTTGGCGGGGCCTAGAGAGGTATGTGTGTGTATTACGTATTCGAGAGAGGCATGGATAGAGGGGCCGACGGGGGCGTGGAGAGATAGCATGAGAAATGAGAGTGGTCTAGAGAGAGAGAGCTAATATGACATCACAACAAGAGATTCCATTCCCTTGAGTGTGTATATGCAAGGGGAGGGAATAGAGGCACCAGGAGAAATTTTCTGTGTGTGTGGTGTTTGTGTTGGTATGTGTGGGTGTGAGAAGATAATGAGACTTGGGGCAGAGGGTGTGTCACCGCGTGAGGTCCGGTGGGTCGAGGTGAGGCCCTTCATTCGGTTCCGTCCTGCGCCACATTGGTCGGCCCATGACACATTTAGGAAGACCCATGGATGACTAGTCGTACAAGACAAAGATAGCAGAATTGTGAAGGACTCTGTGTCCACTGACAAAGCCGTCTAGGATTTGTAACCCTAGGTTCTCGGACTAAGGTAACCCCTTTATCCCTGATATTACTATTCATCCAACCTAACTTTAAGGGCATCCTACTGAGAATGCTCGCTAGAATCATACTAAATCGATTAGGAAGAGAGGTGTGAGACAATGCGTGAGAGACAAAGTAAAGATAATGTGCGTACATGATACTCGTAGGCAGGTCCATGTATATAGAAAGGGTCGATGAGGATTGTGCGTGTGTATGTTTGCGAGAGGAAGAGTGCTTGTGATAAAGGTTAGTGAAAACAGTTGTAAATGGTTACGATAGGGAGGGAGGGTTATATCTAGAGCATGTGTGCGAGAAAGACACCTCGGGAGAGAGAGTGTGAGCATGTGTGAGAGACCACCGATGGAGAGTGAAACTACACGTAAAAGACTGCTCTACACATTGATTAAAGATATAAATTGTATCCAAATATTAGGATGGGATCATGATATTTGCAATTCGCGTAAGGAGCGGTCATTGATCCATCAGACATCTAGATTCTAACTAATTTGAGCATGTCTATGTTATTATTGACACAATTGATCCACATAGTTAGTATTTTGAACTCCAAACAATGCATCGCTTTAGCAATCAAATATAAACGTGAGTATAGTTCATGTTGTGTGTGTAAAGCACATTATACATACGAAAGTTACACAATGGACATTATAAATAGCTACATATGAACTAGCATACATTTGAATTCAACTTAAGGTGGTTTAAAAAAATCGAATTCAACATGAAGTCCATTCAATTATTTGAGTTTGATATCATGGCATTTGTAAACCATGCCTAAATTATGGGGGCACCAATCTTTGCTCTGATTTTGTACATAATAGCATATGTAGTCGTGTACAAAATAGATTCAAATTTAGCTCATCCATTCCAAAATAATCGTAGTTATAGGATTTTCAAGTGTCAAAATTTCAAAAAGAAGCGGATAATTTAATGAGGTTTTCAAACATACAAGGTCAAATATAACATTGTCTATTTAGGTCAATCCTCATAGTTCAAGAGTAATCTAAGCGTGAATGCTTGTGTTTCAAAATTTGAATGAAGCGCCAAAGAGCCTCTACTACTTGAAACCGCGTGAGACCAATATTTGGTAGTACAAGCAAATTACTTTTCTAATAACTCCGACCCATGAAACCCGCCGGCCCGACGTCCAAAGGTCTAAACCGGGGTAGGTTTGTAGCTTCATCTAGACGCCACGCAACCGCCTCCGAAAAACATTCATACACAATGGCCGCTGTCGGTGTCAAAACCGGCGGATCTCGGGTAGGGGGTCCCGAACTGTGCGTCTAGGCGGATGGTAATAGGAGACAAGGGACACGATGTTTTTACCCAGGTTCGGGCCCTCTCGATGGAGGTAAAACCCTACTCCTGCTTGATTAATATTGATGATATGGGTAGTACAAGAGTAGATCTACCACGAGATCAGAGAGGCTAAACCCTAGAAGCTAGCCTATGGTATGATTGTTCTTCGTCCTACGGACTAAAACCCTCCGGTTTATATAGACACCGGAGAGGGTTAGGGTTACACAGAGTCGGTTACAATGGAAGGAGATCTACATATCCATATTGCCAAGCTTGCCTTCCACACCAAGGAAAGTCCCATCCGGACACGGGACGAAGTCTTCAATCTTGTATCTTCATAGTCCAGGAGTCCGGCCAAAGGTCATAGTCCGGCCATCCGGACACCCCTAATCCAGACTCCTCGGTAGTCCCTGAACCAGGCTTCAATGACGACAAGTCCGCGCGCAGTTGTCTTCGGCATTGCAAGGCGGGTTCCTCCTCCGAATACTTCATAGAAGATTTTGAACACAAGGATAGTGTCCGGCTCTGCAAAATAATTTCCACATACCACCGTAGAGAGAATACTATTCACACAAATCCAATCTGCTGACGTATTTCGCATCATGTCATCACACCACGGCCAAGCCTTTATTCGAATCGTTTTTACTGTCCCACCTCAGCGCACTTAGCGAGGCGGTTTCCTTGGCACGTCTTGTTAAAGCAGAGATCATGTCCCCTTATTCTGGGATTCTCATCAATACGGACGTGGGTAACCCAACCGTGCCATTAATTTACGGCGCTTGGGAGATAAGCGAGTTTTACCAGGCGGGTGGGGCGCATAGTTTCGTCCGCCCATATAAGGGGATAAAGATCCACCTTTTCCATCTACGCCTTCTTCCTCCTTTGCTTATCCATTTTCGCGCACTCGAGCTCCAGCGCCCAAGTCCGCACATCTCACCTCAACCTTCTCCAGCCATGTCCGGAGCGGGAGGCAAGTGGATGGTTTCCTCCATCACGGAGGGACACATCAAGAAGCTGAGGAAGGCCGCATACTTGTCTAATGGCATCGCGCACCGGCTTCCCAACAAGGGGCAGCTCATTCCCACCCCCAGGCCCCATGAGAGGGTGGTGTTTCTCACCCACTTCCTCCGCGGACTAGGTTTCCCACTTCACCCATTTTACCGAGGACTCATGTTCTACTACGGCCTGGATTTCCACGATCTGGCCCCAAACTTCATCCTCAACATCTCGACGTTTATCGTCGTGTGTGAGGCCTTCCTCTGCATCCAGCCCCACTTCGGCTTATGGTTGAAGACCTTTAGCGTCAAGCCGAAGGTAGTGGGCGGCCAACAAGCGGAGTGCGGAGGCGCCACGGTGGGCAAGATGCCCAACGTTACATGGCTCGAGGGCTCCTTTGTGGAGACCATAAAGGGGTGGCAATCGGGGTGGTTCTACATCACCGAGCCGTGTGACCCTGAATGGGCAGTGGCCCCCGAATTCCGATCTGGTTTCCCTACACGGCTCACCTCCTGGAAAGAGACGTGCTTGTCGTGGGGTAATTCGGAGGAGCTGTCCGGACTCCAAACCTACGTCCAAAGCCTGGTGAGCAAGAAGCTCAAACTTGTCAATGTAGTCCAGGTCATGCTCATCCGCCGGATCCTCCCGTGCCAAAAACGAGCTTTCATCTTGTGGGAGTTTGATCCGGCACAACACCAAACCCTGAGCAGGCTCTTCGACACTACGTACGAAGATGCCTGGAAGGTGCTGTTCAAGGGCGCCGAGGCTCCCGCATCCGCTACCGAGGATCACGGATTCAGGCGCAGCATCAAGCCAACGCGGTAAGTTATTTTGCCCTTTACGGGACACTTATTTTCATAGTTTGACTCTATGCGGGATCTAAACTCCCTTACCTTTGACAGGATTGGCAGAGGATGTTCGGGCAGATTGACTGTCCGGCTCCCTTGCCAGAAGACCCAACGGATGCCCACCTGACGGGGCTGTTGGTTCTGGCACCTTACGTGGTGCCGAAGAAGAAGGCCAAAAAGAAGGCCACAGGAACTCGAAGGAGTTCCTGGCGCCAGGTGGTGTCGGACTCATCGTCCGATGACTCAGAGGCGGACTCCTCCCGTGGAGACGAGGAGGAGGAAAGAGAGGCCTCTCCCCCAGCGGGGGAAGAGAAGAAAAGGAAGGCCGCCCCAACTGGGGAGGCCGGGGGGTCCAAGAAGGGAAGGACCCTCCCTCCGGACTACTCCACCAACGCCGACGATGGCGAAGAAGAGTGGCCACCCAGGGCCAAGCCCCTGGCGAAATCGTAAGTCTCCGGATACCAGAATAACTCATGGCGTTACTTTGTTGCACAGTACCTTCTGACGTCGGGTATAATCATGCAGTCCACCCAAGGCCGGGCTCGACGCTTTGTCGAGCGGTTCCCTGGGTTCATCGGATGTGAACAACACTTCACTTCCGACCGCCTCCTCTCCTCGCACCGCGGATGATGCCGAGGTGGCATCCCAAAAGGGGCCAAGCCAGGAGGAGATGGTCCTGGAGGCGCCGCAAGGCGACCTCCCGGACTCCAGGCGCAAAGGGGATAAAACCCCTAAGGGCTCCAAGTCCGGCCCTAGGCCGGACACCGCACAGGAACCTTCAACGGTTCCGGCATCCGGCAGGCGGCTCCCTTCTAAGAAGGGCAAGCCTACAACGCCGGTGACCTCCGTCCAACCGGAGGCACCGGAGAATCTGCTGGAGGTGCTTAACGGCGCCTCCATCGACGAGGAGCACCGCACTATTATGAGTGCGATGATCCAGAAGGTTTAGTCCGCCAAGAGCGGGCTGACCGAAGCCTGTGCCAGCCTCCTAACAGGCTTTGAGGTAAGTGTTTAAGATATGTAAAAATATTACCACATAGATAGTAGCCCCTGATGCTCAGTTTGGTGTTCGGAAAGAAAAGCCGAGCTGAGGATCAAAAAATATATACGCAGGAGTCTAACATAAGTGTGTCAATATGGGAATGCAGGCTGTGCTGCTGACCTCTGCCGCACTGACTGCGGAGGTCAATGTATTGAAGCAGAGCCTCGAGCGGTCCGAGGACGAGCTCGGCCTTGCCAAGAAGCAGCTCGAGGACAAGGAAGGTAAGTAATACCTTATGTAATTATATATAAAAAAAGATGTGGTTGCAAAGAAACTGACAGGATCAACATGGGTATGCAGGGGCCACGAATGAGGTGGCGACCCTGAAGGAAGCGCTGTGCAAGGCCGAAAACAATGCGGCCGTGGAGCGCACCGAGCGAGAGAAGCGGGAGGCGCGGGTGGCGGCGGTGCAGAAAGAGCTCCAGGCTCTCATGGAAAAACACAAGAGTTTGGAGCATGACACGAAGACTCGAGAGTCCGAGCTCGCCTCGATGCTTGAGAGCGCCAAATCTACCAAGGCCGAAGCCCAAAAAGCCCTCCAGGAAATTGAGGCGATGAAGAAGATAGCGGAGGGTAAGGCATTCTTTATGCAAAGCAAGCACGCGAAAGTGAATTACTTGTTACTTACCCGAGTCCGGAGCTCTCCAGGAGCATTCGCAGATCTTCCCTGGAGTGTGTCCGACACAGCTGCATTCTACCGAGCCGAGGAGGGAAGCTCGACGGAGAAGGTGTTCTGGTCTCAGTATGCTGAGGCCGGACACCCGGTGCCCCTGAGCGACCAGCTGAAATAGCTGGTCGAGCTCCATAAGGTGGCCGAACAGGCCATGAAGGGTCTCGCAGTCCGGTTGTGGCCTAGGGAAGCCATGCCTGGAAGCTACTTCGGGCTGGTAAGGCGGCTGGTGGATGCCTGTCCAAGGCTTGAAGTCATCAAGCGCTCCGTATGCATCGAAGGTGCCCGTAGGGCCCTTGCCCGTGCTAAAGTGCACTGGGGCAAGATGGACGCTGAGAAGCTTGTGACGGACGGACCACCACCGGGCAAGGAGCATCTCAAGCCTGAGATGTATTATGAGGGCGTCCTGAAGGGTGCCCGCCGTATAGCGGATGAGTGCTCCAAAGATGCAATTTTTGAGAAAACTCGCATTTGTAATCCTGTACGATGAAAACTTGTTTCATATGCGCTAAGAAACGCTTTTGAATTTAAAATATTACCTTCTGTGCGGCCGTTTATCAAAATTGAGAGATGGCGAGTCGTCGGCATCTACCCCCATGCCGCGAGTGCTGGGGTGTTCGGGATAAACTTGAGCGCTCTTTTTCCCATTATTGGGTCCTTCGAGGGAGGCGCTCAACACAACGAACAAGGCAATCGGACTATAATGCTTGAACACTCTCACTTAGCCATAGAATTCTATAATTTTAAATTTCGGTGAAGCCCCTAGTATTCGGAAGACCGAGTTCGGGGCGCTATCCACACCTAGGCCGGACAAAGCCGACTCCTTGCTCTAAGCGGCATAAGTCTTTAGGGACTCGAAAACCTCTCGAACAGCGACCAGCTCTTGCCCTATCATGACGGTCAGTTTTAGCTTTCTCCACTGAGGTGCTCAGCCCGGTTCAACCGGGGCACAATCGCAGTGGTTCTCCCAGTGCTACCTTAGCCGATATAACGGAACGTAAGGTACCAAAACATGGGAGCCGGGCAAACCCAACTATTGACCCAAGACATGATTCGGAGCCGATGCATATAATGCTATAAGTTCGGGGTGCCGCACTCATGAGAGTGTTCGGACTTCTCACACCATATTCTGGGGTGCATAAGCCCCTGGTGTATTGGCCGTACCAAAGTGTACGGTTGCATAATGTCATAACTGAACATATTTTTATATATAAAAAAGGGTAATGCAATAACAGACAAAGGCTATGCATTGTTTATTCGAAAAGTCTGCTGTAAAAGCAGAACGATACAAATAGTGCGATAAGCAAGAGATGGGACTATTTAACATGTCCCCCCTCCAGGGGCGAGCTGCGGGATTATATGTGAAACAAGTATACTGCTCGTTACAGAGACCACCTGGACACTCGACGTAGCTTTCTGTCTCCCTGGCTGTTGCATCGTGTATTCGGCGATTATGCTGCCGGACAGGCCTTCCGGAAAGTGGAGTCCTGAAAGTAAGAAAGAAGGAAAAAGAGAATGACAAAATCGGGAGCCCCTTGTGCGGTTGAGCCGTATTTTTGGGCGTGCCGCGGTCGTGCCCCCTCCCCCTATGCCCATGGTATTTCCAGAGCGTAATTATGTACGCCGCAGATCTTGGTTCGCAATTCGCAGGGGTGGGGTTAGGGCCGCATTACTACGCATGCTCGGAACGTGCCAGCGGTCTTGTTGTAGGTTACCCGAGCGGCTTGACGGTGTCCGGACGCTTAATGGCCGGATGGAGAATTGCCTTGACATGCTGCTTTGTACTTCCGCCCGAGGGCCGCCGTATGCTCCTCCGTCCGGAGAGAGCGTTCGGTGTTTCCATTGACCGTAATGACTCCTCGAGGGCCTGGCATCTTGAGCTTGAGGTATGTGTAGTGCGGCTCCGCATTGAACTTTGCAAATGCGGTTCGTCTCGAGCAAAGGCGTGATAGCCGCCATGAACGGGACTATGTCGAAGATTAACTCCTCGCTTCGCAAATTATCCAGAGATCCAAACACCACTTCAAGTCTAACTGAGCCTGTACAGTTGGCCTCTACACCTGGTATGACGCCTTTAAAGGTCGTCTTTGTGGGTTTAATCCTTGAGGGATCTATGCCCATTTTTCGCTTTGTATCCCGATAAAGCAGGTTCAAAGGCTGCCGCCATCCATAAGGACTCTAGTGAGGTGAAATCCGTCAATGATTGGGTCTAAAACCACGCGCGAATCCGCATGGCGGATGCTAGTGGGTGGTCCTTCGATCAAAAGTGATCGGGCAGGAGGACCATGGGTTGAACTTTGGGGCGATGGCTCCAACGCATATACGCCCTCGAGTGCGCTTCCGCTCCCTTTTGGGTATGTGGGTTGCGTATATCATGTTCACCGTCCGCACTTGTAGGGGAAACCTTCATCCCCTATTATTCGGCGGGGCTCCTCCTCGTCATCGCTATGCAGCCCCTTGTCATTGTTTTCGGCGTTTAACTTGCTCGCCTGCTTGAACACCCAACAATCCCTGTTGGTGTGGTTGGATGGTTTTCGGGGTGCCGTGTATCCGCACGAGCGATCGAGTATTCGGTCCAAATTGGACGGGCCCGGAGTATTTCTTTTGAATGGCTTTTTCCGCTGACCGGGTTTAGAGCCTCTGAATCCGGCATTGACTGCCGTATCCTCAGCATTGTCGCCGTTAATGCGGCGCTTTTGCTTGTTGCGACGCGACCTGCCCATGCTGTCTTTGGTATTCGAATTACCAGGGATCTTGGTCATGTTGTTACTACGAGCTAGCCAGCTGTCTTCTCCCGCGCAAAAGCGGGTCATGAGTGTCGTGAGGGCTGCCATGGATTTCGGCTTTTCCTGTCCTAGGTGCCGGGAAAGCCACTCGTCGCGGATGTTATGCTTGAAGGCTGCAAGGGCCTCTGCGTCCGGACAGTCAACTATTTGATTTTTCTTTGTCACGAACCGTGTCCAGAATTGCCTGGCCGATTCCTCTGGCTGCTGGATTATGTGGCTTAGGTCATCGGCGTCTGGTGGTCGCACATAGGTGCCCTGGAAGTTGTCAAGGAATGCGGCTTCCAGGTCCTCCCAACAACCAATTGATTCTGCTGGCAAGCTATTAAGCCAATGCCGAGCTGGTCCTTTAAGCTTGAGTGGGAGGTATTTGTTGGCGTGTAGATCATCACCGCGGGCCATGTGGATATGAAGGAGATAGTCCTCGATCCATACCGCAGGGTCTATTGTGCCATCGTATGATTCGATGTTTACGGGTTTGAAACCCTCGGGGATTTGATGATCCATTACTTCATCTGTGAAGCATAGTGGGTGTGCGGCGCCTCTGTATTGGGCTATATCACGACGTAGCTCAAATGAGCTTTGTCTACTGTGTTCGGTGTTGGAAATAAGCCCTAGAGGCAATAATAAATTGGTTATTATTATATTTCCTTGTTCATGATAATCGTTTATTATCCATGCTATAATTATATTGATAGGAAACTCAGATACATGTGTGGATACATAGACAACACCATGTCCCTAATAAGCCTCTAGTTGACTAGCTCATTGATCAACAGATGGTTACAGTTTCCTGACCATGGACATTGGATGTCGTTGATAACGGGATCACATCATTTGGAGAATGATGTGATGGACAAGACCCAATCCTAAGCCTAGCACAAAGATCGTGTAGTTCGTATGCTAAAGCTTTTCTAATGTCAAGTATCTTTTCCTTAGACCATGAGATTGTGCAACTCCGGATACCGTAGGAATGCTTTGGGTGTACCAAACGCCACAACGTGGCGGGTGGCTATAAAGGTGCACTACAGGTATCTCCGAAAGTGTCTGTTGGGTTGCCACGAATCGAGACTGAGATTTGTCACTCTGTGTAAACGGAGAGGTATCTCTGGGCCCACTCGGTAGGACATCATCATAATGTGCAAAATGTGACCAAGGGGTTGATCACGGGATGATGTGTTACGGAATGAGTAAAGAGACTTGCCGGTAACGAGATTGAACAAGGTATCGGTATACCGACGATCGAATCTCGGGCAAGTACAATACCGTTAGACAAAGGGAATTGTATACGGGATCGATTGAGTCCTTGGCATCATGGTTCATCCGATGAGATCATCGTGGAACATGTGGGAGCCAACATGGGTATCCAGATCCCGCTGTTGGTTATTGACCGGAGAACGTCTCGGTCATGTCTGCATGGTTCCCGAACCCGTAGGGTCTACACACTTAAGGTTCGATGACGCTAGGGTATAGAGAATAGATATACGTGGTTACCGAATGTTGTTCGGAGTCTCGAATGAGATCCCGGACGTCACGAGGAGTTCCGGAATGGTCCGGAGGTAAAGATTTATATATGGGAAGTCCTATTTTGGCCACCGGAAAATGTTCGGGATTTTTCGGTATTGTACCGGGAAGGTTCTAGAAGGTTCCAGAGTGGGGCCCACCTGCATGGGGGGACCCACATGAACATGGGTAGTGGGGGAAAGGCCCCACACCCCTGCCCAAGGCGCACCAAGATCCCCCCTTAGAAGGAATAAGATCATATCCCGAAGGGATAAGATCAAGATCCCTAAAAAAGGGGGGGGGATAACAATCGGTGGGGAAGGAAATGATGGGATTTCTTTCCTCCCACCTTTGCCAACGCCCCAATGGACTTGGAGGGCAAGAAACCAGCCCCCTCCACCCCTATATATAGTGGGGAGGCGCATGGGAGCTTCACCCCAAGTTCTGGCGCAGCCCTTCCCCTCTGCCAAGTCCTCCTCCTCTCCCGCGGTGCTTGGCGAAGCCCTGCAGGATTGCCACGCTCCTCCACCACCACCACGCCGTCGTGCTACTGCTGGATGGAGTCTTCCTCAACCTCTCCCTCTCTCCTTGCTGGATCAAGTCATTGGAGACGTCACCGGGCTGTACGTGTGTTGAACGCGGAGGTGTCGTCCGTTCGGCACTAGGATCTCCGGTGATTTGGATCACGACGAGTACGACTCCTTCAACCCCGTTCTCTTGAACGCTTCCGCTTAGCGATCTACAAGGGTATGTAGATGCACTCTCCTTCCCCTCGTTGCTGGTTTCTCCATAGATAGATCTTGGTGACACGTAGGAAAATTTTGAATTTCTGCTACGTTACCCAACAGTGGCATCATGAGCTAGGTCTATTGCGTAGATTCGTTGCACGAGTAGAACACAAAGTAGTTGTGGGTGTTGATTTTGTTCAATATGCTTACGGTTACTAGTCCAATCTTGATTCGGCGGCATTGTGGGATGAAGCGGCCCGGACCGACCTTACACGTACACTTACGTGAGACAGGTTCCACCGACTGACATGCACTTGTTGCATAAGGTGGCTAGCGGGTGCCAGTCTCTCCCACTTTAGTCGGATCGGATTCGATGAAAAGGGTCCTTATGAAGGGTAAATAGCAATTGACATATCATGTTGTGGTTTTGCGTAGGTAAGAAACGTTCTTGCTAGAAACCCATAGCAGCCACGTAAAACATGCAAACAACAATTAGAGGACGTCTAACTTGTTTTTGCGGGGTATGCTATGTGATGTGATATGGCCAAGAAGAATGTGATGAATGATATGTGATGTATGAGATTGATCATGTTCTTGTAGTAGGAATCACGACTTGCATGTCGATGAGTATGACAACCGGCAGGAGCCATAGGAGTTGTCTTTATTTATTGTATGACCTGCGTGTCATTGATCAACGCCATGTAAATTACTTTACTTTATTGCTAACCGGTAGCCATAGTAGTAGAAGTAATAAGTTGGCGAGACAACTTCATGGAGACACAATGATGGAGATCATGATTATGGAGATCATGATGATGGAGATCATGGTGTCATGCCGGTGACGATGATGATCATGGAGCCCCGAAGATGGAGATCAAAAGGAGCAAAATGATATTGGCCATATCATGTCACTATTTGATTGCATGTGATGTTTATCATGTTTATACATCTTATTTGCTTAGAACGACGGTAATAAATAAGATGACCCCTCATTAAAATTTCAAGAAAGTGTTCCCCTAAGCGTGCACCGTTGCGTAAAGTTTGTCGTTTCAAGCACCACGTGATGATCGGTGTGATAGATTCTTACGTTCACATACAACGGGTGTAAGCCAGATTTACACACGTGAAACACTTAGGTTAACTTGACGAGCCTAGCATGTACAGACATGGCCTCGGAACACAAGAGACCGAAAGGTCGAGCATGAGTCGTATGGAGGATACGATCAACATGAAGATGTTCACCGATGATGACTAGTCCGTCTCACGTGATGATCGGACACGGCCTAGTTGACTCGGATCATGTAATCACTTAGATGACTAGAGGGATGTCTATCTGAGTGGGAGTTCATGAGATGAACTTAATTATCCTGAACATAGTCAAAAGATCTTTGCAAATTATGTCGTAAGCTCGCGCTTTAGTTTCTCTGTTTAGATATATTCCTAGAGAAAATATAGTTGAAAGTTGTGATGGCGATTATGCGGACAGAAAAGGCTTATGTCCTTAATGCACCGCTCGGTGTGCTGAACCCCAAACATCGCCTCGTGGATGTTGCGAACATCGGACATATACGCTTTGATAACTACGTGATAGTTCAGTTAAGCGGTTTAGAGTTGAGGCACCAAAGACGTTTTTCAAACGTCATGAACATATGAGATGTTTCGAGGGCTGAAATTGGGATTTCAGGCTCGTGCCACGCCAAGAGGTATAAGACCTCCAACGATTTTCTTAGCCTGCAAACTAAGGGAGAAAAGCTCAATCATTGAGCTTGTGCTCAGATTGTCTGAGTGCAACAATCACTTGAATCGAGTGGGAGTTGATCTTCCAGAGATAGTGATCTTTCTCCAAAGTCATTGCCACCAAGCTTCTAGAGCTTCGTGATGAACTATAACAAATCAGGGATAGATATGATGATCCTTGAGATATTCGCGATATTTGACACGGCGAAAGTAGGAATCAAGAAGGAGCATCAATTGTTGATGGTTGGTGAAACCACTACTTTCAAGAAGGGCAAGGGCAAGAAGGGATACTTCATGAAACAGCAAATCAGCTGCTGCTCTAATGAAGAAACCCAAGGTTGAACCCAAACCGAGACTAAGTGCTTCGTAATAAGGGAACAGCCATCGAGCAGAATCACCCTAGATACTTGGTAGATGAGAAGGTGACAAGGTTGATAGAAGTATATTGGATATACATTATGTTAATGTGTACTTTACTAGTACTCCTAGTAGCACCAGGGTATTAGATACGGTTCGGTTGCTAAGTGTTAGTAACTCAAAATAAAAGGCTACGGAATAAGCGGAGACTAGGTAAAGGTGAGTGATGATATGTGTTGGAAGTGTTTCCAAGGTTGATGTGATCAAGCATCGCTTTGCTCCCTCTACCATCGAGATTTGTGTTAAACCTAAATAATTGTTATTTGGTGTTTGAGTTGAGCATAGACATGATTGGATTATGTCTATCGCAATACGGTTATTCATTTAAGGAGAATAATGGTTACTCTATTTATTTGAATAAAACCTTCAATGGTCTTGCACCTAAAAGAATGGTTTATTGAATCTCGATCGTAGTGATACACATTTTCATGCCAAAAGATATAAGATAGTAATGATAGTACCACTTACTTGTGGCACTGCCATGTAAGTCATATTGGTATAAAACGCATGAAGAAGCTCCATGTTGATGGATCTTTGGACTCACTTGTTTTTGAAAAGTTTGAGACATGTGAACCATGTCTATTGGTGTATACGCATGAAGAAACTCCATGCAGATGGATCGTTTGGACTCACTTGATTTTGAATCACTTGAGATATGCAAATCATACCACATGGGCAAAATGGTGAAAAGCCTCGGTTTCATAAGATGGAACAAGATAGCAACTTGTTGGAAGTAACACATTTTGATGTGTGCAGTCCAATGAGTCTTTGAGGCATCTGATGAATATCGTTATGTTCTTACTTCACGGATGATTTGAGTAGATCTTGAGTGTATTTACTTGATGAAACACAAGTCTGAATTATTGAATGGTTCAAGTAATTTCAGAGTGAAGTTGAAGATCATCATGACAAGAGGATAAAATGTCTATGATATGATCATAGAGATGAGTATCTGAGTTCTGAGCTTTGCACGCAATTAAGACATTGTGGAAATTGTTTCACAATAAATACCGCCTAGAACACCATAGTGTGATGGTGTGTCCAAACATCATAGTTGCACCTTATTGGATATGATGCGTACCATGATGTCTCTTATCGAATTACCACTATCGTTCATGGGTTAGGCATTAGAGACAACCACACTCACTTTAATAGGGCACCACGTAATTCTGTTGAGACGACACCGTTTGAACTATGGTTTGGAGAAACCTAAATTGTCGTTTCTTAAAAGTTTGGGGCTGCGACGCTTATGTGAAAAAGTTTCAGGTTGATAATCTCGAACCCAAAGCGGATAAAATGCTTCTTCATAGGACACCCAAAACAGTTGGGTATACCTCGATCTCAGATCGAGGAAGCAAAAGGATTGTTTCTAGAATTAGGTCCTTTCCCGAGAAAAGTTTCTCTCGAATGAATTGACTGGGAGGATGGTGGAGACTTGATGATGTTATTGAACCGTCACTTCAACAAGTGTGTATCAGGGCACATGAAGTTGTTCCTGTGGCGCCTACACCAATTGAAGTATAAGCTTATGATAGTGATCATGAAGTTTTGGATCAAGTCACTACCGTACCTCGTAGGGTGACAAGGATGCGTACTACTTCTGAGTGGTACAGTAATCCTGTCTTGAAGGTCATGTTGCTAGACAACAATGAACCTACGAGCTATGAAGAAGCGATGGTGGGCCCGGATTCCGACGAATGGCTCAAGGCCATAACATCCGAGAGAGGATCCATGCCTTTGGAAGAAATACTTGATGGTCGTAAGGACGTTGGTTAAAGATGGATTTTAAAAGGAAGACAGACAATGATGGTAAGTATCACCATTAAGAAAGCTCGACTTGTCGTTAAAGATGTTTTCCGACAAGTTCAAGGAGTTGACCACGGTGAGGCTTTCTCACCGTAGCGATGCTAAGAGTCTGTTGGAATTGGATTAGCAATTATCTGCATGATTGATGAAATCTTGCGAGATAGGATGTCAAAACATTGTTTCCTCGACGTTATACTTGAGGAAAGGTTGTATGTGATACAACCGAAGGTTTTGTCAATCTGAAAGATGCTAACAAGTATGCAAAGCTCCAGCAATCCTTCTAAGGACTGGAGTAAGCATCTCGGAGTTGGAATATGCGCTTTGATGAGATGATCAAAGATTTTGGGTTTATACAAAGTTTGTGAGAAACTTGTATTTCCAAAGAAGTGAGTGGGAGCACTATAGAATTTTCGATAAGTATATGTGAATGACATATTGTTGATCGGAAATGATGTAGAATTTCTGGAAAGCATATAGGGTTATTTGAAAAGTGTTTTCAATAGAAAACATGAATTAAGCTGCTTGAACATTGAGCATCAAGATCTATGAGGATAGATAAAAACGCTAAATGGTACTTTCAAATGAGCACATACCTTGACATGATCTTGAAGGTGTTCAAGATGGATCATCAAAGAAGGAGTTCTTGCCTGAGTTGTAAGGTATGAAGTTAAGAGTTAAAGCTCGACCATGGCGGAAGAGAGAGAAAGGGCGAAGGTCGCCCCTATGCTTCGGACATAGGGTCTATAGTATGCTATTGTGTACTGCCTTCGAAGTGTGCCTTGCCATGAGTCCGCAAGGGGTACAAGAGTGATCAGGAATGGATCATTGGACAGCGATCAAAATTGTCCTTGGAGTAAATAAGGACATGTTTCTCGATTATGGAGGTGATAAAGAGTTGGCGTAAAGGGTTACGTCGATGCAAGCTTTAACACCTATCCGAGTGACTCGAGTAGCAAACCGGATACGTATAGTGGAGCAACCATTTGGAATAGCTCCAAGTGGGCGTGGAAGCAGCATTTACAATATGACATAGAGATTTGCGAAGTACATACGGATCTGAATGTTGCGAGACCGTTGACTAAAACCTCTCTCACAAGAAAAACATGATCAAACCCCGAACTCATTGAGTCTTAATCACATGATGATGTGAACTAGTTTAGTGACACTAGTGAACTCTTGGATGTTGGTCACATGGAGATGTGACCTATGAGTGTTGATCACATAGCGATGTGAACTAGATTATTGACTCTAGTGCAAGTGGGACACTGTTGGAAATATGCCCTAGAGGCAAAATAAATTGGTTATTATTATATTTCCTTGTTCATGATAATCGTTTATTATCCATGCTATAATTGTATTGATAGGAAACTCAGATACATGTGTGGATACATAGACAACACCATGTCCCTAGTAAGCCTCTAGTTGACTAGCTCGTTGATCAGCAGATGGTTACGGTTTCTCGACCATGGACATTGGATGTCGTTGATAACGGATCACATCATTTGGAGAATGATGTGATGGACAAGACAATCCTAAGCCTAGCACAAAGATCGTGTAGTTCAGTATGCTAAAGCTTTTCTAATGTCAAGTATCTTTTCCTTAGACCATGAGATTGTGCAACTCCGGATACCGTAGGAATGCTTTGGGTGTACCAAGCCACAACGAATCGGGTGGCTATAAAGGTGCACTACGGTATCTCGAAAGTGTCATTGGGTTGCCACGAATCGAGGCTGGGATTTGTCACTCTGTGTAAGCAGAGAGGTATCTCTGGGCCCACTCGGTAGGACATCATCATAATGTGCACAATGTGACCAAGGGGTTGATCACGGGATGATGTGTTACGGAACGAGTAAAGAGACTTGCCGGTAACGAGATTGAACAAGGTATCGGTATACCGACGATTGAATCTCGGGCAAGTACAATACCGTTAGACAAAAGGAATTGTATACGGGATCGATTGAGTCCTTGACATCGTGGTTCATCCGATGAGATCATCGTGGAACATGTAGGAGCCAACATGGGTATCCAGATCCGCTGTTGGTTATTGACCGAGAACGTCTCGGTCATATCGCATGGTTCCCGAACCCGTAGGGTCTACACATAAGGTTCGATGACGCTAGGGTATAGAGAATAGATATACGTGGTTACCGAATGTTTTTCTGAGTCTCGAATGAGATCCCGGACGTCACGAGGAGTTCCGGAATGGTCCGGAGGTAAAGATTTATATATGGGAAGTCCTATTTTGGCCACCGGAAAATGTTCGGATTTTTCGGTATTGTACCGGGAAGGTTCTAGAAGGTTCAGAGTGGGGCCCACCTGCATGGGGGACCCACATGAACATGGGTAGTGGGGAAAGGCCCACACCCCTGCCCAAAGCGCACCAAGATCCCCCTTAGAAGGAATAAGATCATATCCCAAGGGATAAGATCAAGATCCCTAAAAAGGGGGGATAATAATCGGTGGGGAAGGAAATGATGGGATTTCTTTCCTCCCACCTTGCTAACGCCCCAATGGACTTGGAGGGCAAGAAACCAGCCCCTCCACCCCTATATATAGTGGGAGGCGCATGGGAGCTTCACCCCAAGTTTCGGGCGCAGCCCTTCCCTCTCCCAAGTCCTCCTCCTCTCCCGCATGGTGCTTGGCGAAGCCTGCAGGATGCCATGCTCCTCCACCATCACCACGCCCGTCGTGCTGCTGCTGGATGGAGTCTTCCTCAACCTCTCCTCTCTCCTTGCTGGATCAAGGCATGGGAGGCGTCACCGGGCTGTACGTGTGTTGAACAGCGGAGGTGCCGTCCGTTCGGCACTAGGATCTCCGGTGATTTGGATCACGACGAGTACGACTCCTTCAACCCCGTTCTCTTGAACGCTTCCGCTTAGCGATCTACAAGGGTATGTAGATGCACTCTCCTTCCCCTCGTTGCTGGTTTCTCCATAGATAGATCTTGGTGACACGTAGGAAAATTTTGAATTTCTGCTACGTTCCCCAATAGTGGCATCATGAGCTAGGTCTATTGCGTAGATTCGTTGCACGAGTAGAACACAAAGTAGTTGTGGGTGTTGATTTTGTTCAATATGCTTACCGTTACTAGTCCAATCCCAACATGATTCTCAAGAAACAGAAATGCTAGATGAAGATAGTGAACGTAGCTCTGTAGTTGATTACAGCATTTCCCCTACACTAGCATCGTAGGTGCTTGCTCTAACTTGGCAGCATGATATGTGGTTGCATGTTGCATATGGTGTCTAGATTGTATCGCACTTGTATACGTGGTTTTCACTAGGATGAAGTGAGCCACTTTGGTCAAGCGATGCACTACTACCCATATTGAGTCATATCCTGCTTTGGTTCTGGGCAATCCGGTGATAAAATCCATGCCAAGTTTATCCCACTTCCATACGGGTATCGGCATAGGCTGTGACAGTCCTGCTGGCTTCTGATGCTCTGCCTTCACTCTCTGACATACATCACATACGGCTACATACTCGGCAATATCCTTCTTCATATTAACGCTCTTTCAAATCCAAATACATCTTGGTGTTTCCGGGGTGTATCGAGTATGGTGAGTCATGGGCCTCCTGAAGTATTAACTTTCTTATCTCTG